>CM043115.1:6916358-7433449 GCA_023701765.1 Hylyphantes graminicola | reverse complement strand
GCTGTAGCTATGCTGTAGCTGGATTTTGTGACGTCATTTGGCTGTATCTAGCGTGGATGGAAGTTTCTTGACTTATGGGTTATTTCTCTCAATAAAAAGTAAACAAACAAGAATATTAAAGTTAAAAACCACGGACAATTAAAAACTAAATGACTCTTATGACTGCTCATGCCCGAAACCAATTTACAGCTTTGATATCGCTTTGGAAAACGATTCAATAATCCAGCTTCAGAAGTACAGCTTTTGACCACGCGCGCATGCGTACTAGTGACAGTTACGTCACAAAATCCAGCTACAGCATAGCTACAGCGTGAATGGATTACTGGCTTTAGCATAGAAAAAAAAAGTAGCCTTTGCAATTGTCAACAATCCATAAAATTTAGGGAAGTACAACTTTTAATGTTTATTTATGGCTTCCTAAATGTGTAAAGAATTTTTAATGTTTATTTATGGCTTCCTAAATGTGTAAAGAATATTCTAAAACCATAATTTTCTTCAAAAATACTTTAGTAGTTAGAAAAAAGACAGTTTTCCTTTAACAGTACGCTTTCTGAATGTATTTATAATGGCTATTAAAACATATTATGCATAAAATATTGCTTCATTTCGTTTTAAAAAAACTTATTTATTCACTTAATGTCTGTAGAAATCTTTTCACCGTTTAAATATACAAAGAATCTTCGTATTTTCTTGAAATACGAGTATAAACATTGATTCGCGCGCTTTTCTAGTTGGCTACTTATTGGCGTATCTTGGCGAAGATTCTTTTTGTAAACAGACTCGTCTGCTCAAAACCTAAAAATATCGTGTCACTTATTTATAGTATTGGTAAATATGGAATTTTTGTTGCGAGTAATTTTTTTGTTGTTATGTATTAATAAAAGAAGATTAACTTGTATTTTGCCAGCTTGTTTTTGTTAGTGTAGTAGTGTTTATCTTGATTTTGAAAGAGGTACTCATTAGATTAACGTCTAGTTTGATACCTTGTTGATAATTTTGTTAATAATTTGAATTAATTTCATAGGGAAGAGAGACTCTAAAGCTTGAACAAGATATCAATGTGTGTAAAGTGGTGGTAGAGTAATATATAATAAATGTCAATTACCAATTTTTATTGTCATTTAGTTTCTATAATTATTAAATAAGGGTTTAAATAAAATATTTTAATTCATTTCAAACATTCAAATCTTGCATTTAATTTCGAAAATCAGTCGTTGCAGAAGTTAAAGCGAAACTAAATAGTCTTCCCGGGAAGGATTAGTAAGATATGTTAGAAAAGCGATAAACTGCCAAGCTCAAGCAAGCCCGACCAGTTTCTCCCCGGTGATTTCGCTGTGGCAACCCGGCTTGGACAATTTTCGGCCCTATTGTCGCATCTCTTTCTACACAGTAGGGATAGAGGGCTCTAGCTCGAACGCTATTGGTAGATGGAATGTAGTACCAGGTTTAAACCACCTCGAGAGGTGGTTTATTCTCGACAGCCTAGTCTAGGATTAGTCTCGCGCTTACGTGCTGGTGGACTACCGTTTTGGCGGCTAGTCCCCCGCACTAGAAACCGGTTTCAGAAGATTTAAACCGCGCCTAATCGTGGTTTGGGTAGGATTACGAACCGTCCAGAGTTTAATTTAGAATACTATATATTTGCATTACTCCTAATTTTTAATTGAATTAGCAAAGTATTCTAACAGTTCACATGTTTTTTGTCTCCTTCTCATTCAAATATATTTTTTCATTTTATTGTAATATTTTTTCATTTTTAATAAATCATACAAAATGAACACATTTATATTTGCATATAATTGATTATATTTTTGGATATATTTAGATTTTCCAGTTCCATTCGATTTCCAGGCCGATTTTAATATGTGGATTTTTAATGTGATTTTTGTAATATGTTTGAAAATCACTATCATTAGACTCATCCCAAACAATATATTTTTTCATGATATTTTTAAATAAACATTAAATGATTTTATCTATTTTTTTAGCGATAACTAACTCCACGTGTATTTGTTAGTTCCATTTTAAAGAAAAAGGACAACGCAAATAAATAAAAAAAAAAACTATTTCAATAAGCGTAAAACAATATACTTTTCTATAAATTGCTTTATTCATCATTTTACAGACATAAAGTGTGGAAAACGAAATATAATATATGTTTTCTTATAATCAATCAAGATGGCCTAAAAAATTCCTCCTTTCGTCCAGGTCAGCGCTACCTTAACATCCTTGAATCGCAAGAACCAATGCTCGCCTGCTAAGTGTTAATTTCCCAAGTGCAGCTAAGTGTCGATTAATGTGGCGGATTCAGCCACAGTTCTAGAGAAGAAAAAACGTTGTTAGTCCAAAGTTAAAAATTATTTTAACTAATTAAATGTAATATATTATGTTGTTTGAGTTTGATGAGTTTCAATCCATTCACACTGTAACAATAGCGTGTTAATTTTTACAGATACAAACCAGGCATTTCCAGAAAAATACTACTGTGTTCTGTTAAAAAAATTCTGTACACAGGGCCGTGGTGGTGCATGATGCAGATAGAGGCGGAGCCGCATCAAGGCGGCAAATTGAGTAGAGGGTGGGCGGCAAATTCGAGATTCTTAAACTCCATTTTTTTTAAATACTGCTTCAAAAAATTTACATTAGTATTTTACTAAATCTGTGTAAAATAAAAACTTTCCCAAATCTTCAAATATAGGAAGAAAAAGAGCGGCAATTCTAATGAATAATCCCGAAATAGTCCAGAAAGAAAATAGATCTAACACAGGCTCGAGCCGCCGGCCAGGGGGAAAGGCGGGTTGAGAGGGAATTTGCGCTCATGCGCTCTTTCTGTCGGTTTCTTATCTTCAACCAGGCCGTCGCGAGCGGGGGGCGAAGGGGGCGTCTCGCCGCCCCCCCCCCCTAAGTTTTTTTTGGAAAATGGTCATTCGGCAAATTTGAGAAATGTTCGTCATTTTTATTTTGATACCGAAGTGTGAAATTTTTAGTGAAATGTGCTCAATTGGAACACAACGCAAATGCCAACTCTCAAAACTCCTGACAAACTATACCGTATTTCGGCAAATTTGTAATTTTTTATTTTAATACAGTTTACCAAACTGCGAAAATTCTTAGTGAAATAAATGAAAATCCGAACACAACCCAAATGCCGACTCACAAAACTCCTGACATACCATAAAGTCATTCAGCAAAGTTAAGAAGCCCCCCGTTGTCATTTATATTTTAATACCGAACAGTGAAATTATTTAGTGAAATGTGTACACCCATTAAAATATGGACACAACGTAATTGCCGACTCTCAAAAATGACAATGTTTCAAATGTTTTTGAAACAGCTGAAAATCCGAACACAACGCAAATGCCGACTCGCAAAACTCCTGACAAACCATAAAGTCATTCGGCAAATTTAAGGAATGTTTGATATTTATATTTTAATACCGTGCAGTGAAATTATTTACGAAATGTGTACACAGATTAAAATCCGGGCAAAACGCAAATGCCGACTCACAAAACTCCTGATAAATCAAGACATTCTGTAAATTTTAGACATGGCTGGCAGGCATTTATGATTTAATATTTAATATTAATTAGTAAAACATTGGGGGGGGGGTAGTGTTTCTTTCTGCTGCAGCGAATTTTTAGGAGCAACTTCAACTGCATTAAAGTTCACTTTTGGTAATTCTATAGTTAAGGTACGTCTCTCTTCTGAATCTTTATGATATGAAAAAAAACCCCTCCTTTATCTGTGTTCTTTATGACATCATAACTATTTTTATACACATGTTACAACAAAAAAATCTTTACTATTTTTAGCTGTTCAAAATTTATTTCAGCTTTTGCAGTAAATTTACGTTGAAAAATGATATATCAAACAAATATTCACCATTGAAAATTTTGATGAATTTTTTTCAAAGGTATATTTATCAGTTTTTACAAGTGTTTCACAAAAAGCTCTAGTTGTCCTGATGGTCAGGTTGAAACCTGACCAAGGTTTCTCCGCCTTGTTCCCGGCTGGGTGGTCAAATTATCAACACCCTATCTTCTTCTGCCCTCGAAGTTTGTCTGGAACAAGAGCATTCTTCGTATTTTTCTACCCCATGTGTTATGTAACTGGATGCTGGACTAGAGGGACACAAAGGATCGTCTAGACTATTGAGGGTTTAGTGTTTTGCGTGGGGAAAATCGGTTATCGTAAACTCGATAACCCTAAACAAGACAGTATCATTTTTTTTCTTCGAAGGGACAAAAGTGACTTTCTTCAAAGTATACCGGTTTTGGCAGGGGCGGACTGGCTAAGATTGGCCCACTCGGCGCAGTCATGACTTTGGCCCACCATACCATAATACAGGATATCGATGTATATGTTTATCAACCCTTTCAGTCCCAGTGATGCCATTTGGCATCATCACTTTCAATATTTTTTTCAAAATGTTTATGTCCCGTTATGCCATCCAAACACACATCATTCGATTCTTCACCCTTTGTTCTATTAGAAAATATTTTACATTAATCTCAATAGAAGTCAGAACTACTATTTTTTATTTAGAAAATAGCCAACAAGCGTTTTACCTGATTTTTAATAAGTTCACTTCAGTTCCACACATTTAAAACACAATTTAAACTATTTCGGTTTAAATAATTACGATTTTTTTTAATAATATGGTCAGATACCTTAAAATATATTACTCTAAGTGTTTTTAGGTAATATATATTTTTTTATTTTGTTGTTTTCCACAGTTAAAAAAATTTTGGCATTGTTTCAAAAACCATATAACAAATTTTAATGAATTTTTTTTCTTATGGAATTCGTATATTTGACCTAAAATAAGCTTATTTTGTGAATATCAGATGTTTCTGTAGCGTACTAAATTTTTGGGACTGAACGGTTAATTAATCAACTGTTTTTATTAAAAGTATAAAATTCAATATGAAATCTAAAGGAGAAGTTATGTTATCTTTTATTATCCTTATAACATCTATATACGTTTATCTTACAAATATCCATCAAAAAGCCTAGATAATTCCTTGGAATTACAAGCCATATGCTTTTTCATAGTCGTACTTAAAATCTCTTTCAACATACAAAAGCATTAAGTCCTCAAGGCGATCTTGTCCCATATTTGAGAGAAACGATTTTTTATGAGCTTCAAAACTGAAAAATAGCGTTCACATGAAACTTGTGTGCATGAAGAAGTCAACATATATTTGTACGCCCTGTGCAATGCAGGGTACGTCGGCCCAATTAGGACCACATATTGGGCTCAATTTGAAAAAAAAATCAGGCCCTTTTTATGTATAATATATATAAGAGGCCTCAGAGGAAAAGTGGGTCCCTGCGCCCGATTTGAAAAATGTCGGCCCTTTTATATTTAATATATATAGGGCCCCCAGAGGCCAAGTGACCTCTGAGTGGGCACAATTTGAGCAAAATTTATAGGCCCTTTTTTATATATAATATGTATATTAGGGAGCCTCAGGGGCAATGTGGACCAATAGGCCAAAATAATAACCACATTGGACTCAATTTGAACAAAAATTTTAGGCCCCTTTTATATGTAATATGTATAGGGTGTTTCAGAGGCAAAGTCGGTCCCTTGGCCCGATTGAATAAAATGTGGGCCCCTTTTACGCTCAATGGTGTGGTGGCCAATGCCTTTTAGACATAATTTAAGCTTATTTCAAAAATATCATTAATATGCTTTCACTTATTTTGAATGTTTTAATACGCACTTAAGTATTGGTAAATTTTTTCCCAGGTAAACGAATATTATCATAATGTTTTTGGCCCACTTGACAGTTTGGCCCACTCGGCGATCGCCGACTAGCCGCCCGGGCCAGTCCGCCCCTGGGTTTTGGTAAGTGTGCGTAGACAAGGGGGCAGTAAAAAGTGTTGTTCTCACGGGGGGACAGGAGAAAGGGGGGCTGTCTGGAAAAGGGGATGGTGTTTTGGGGTCTTATATTGGAATTGGATGTAACGCCGTATGGTTGTTTGCTTGTTCTTGCTTTGTCTCCATATTCCAGTAGCCATAGACCACCTAAGGAGGTCCGTCGCGTGGTCTCATGTAAATCCTATCTATTTATGCGTGATTTTTTAGAAATAGCTACGTATTATTTAAGAGTCAAGCTAATTGTATGAACTTTTTTTTTCGCTTTTCTCATGATTATCATTTCCAAAACTTTCGACACTTCCTAATAAGTACACAGTAAAAGTTTAATGCATCTTTTAAAATCAGGTTTACTTTTCGTTGGAAATAAGGTAAGAAATTACTCTTCATTTATTTATCATTATATAAGTTACTTAACTAATTAAAAGTACCATTTTAAAAGTTAAATTGCCTAAATTTTTAACTATACACTTGTTTACTTAAAAAAAATCGAAATTAAAAAGAAAGGACGATATTTTTATAATTATAAAAAGAAACAAAATATAAATTTTGCGATGAAATTGCGCGTCAAATTTTTTAAATTACGTTTTTCCTTAATTCCATGAAGAAAATTACTTTTGTTTTTGTAGATATTTGCATTTGTTACTATTGAAAATGTAGAAACGTTCAATGATTTTTTTTATTAATTACACTTAAATAATAGTTAAGCACTAAATACGCATAATTTATAAAAAAAATTACAATAAATAATCACCAATATAATTTACAGTGAATAATAAAAAATTTTTTTGTATAAAATAAAAAATTATGCCATTACTAATTGATTTACATAAACTACTTATTAATAATATAATTACATTAACTAATTGAAAATTATAGGGTTACATTAACTATTGATTCATATTTATATAGATGTAACGTAATTGTTTCGAAAAATAAGTGTAGACGACCCCCCCCCCTTCTCTCCTTTAATTCCTCGGATGTTTAGCGTCAGCCCCCCACCCTTGGTAAAGTTTTGGATGCGCCACTGTTGTGGCTTAACATCAAAAGTAGTTAATCATTTTAAATTATTATAAGTTTAATTAAAACTAATTAATAATTGTAAATTGCTTATTGTTTAATTAAAAGTATTTAAATTTTAATTTTTAAAATTTTTGAAAATCATAAAATTATTTAATATTTTATACGGCAAAAATGTGCCGAACACGCAACATCATTGCAAAAATCATTGCTTCATTGCACGCAAATCATTTCACGCAACATCATTTGCCCAAAAGGATTTGCATATTTTAATATCCAGCTTAATAAGTTCATTTATTGATAAAAGAAAATTAAGCCGAGAGCAAAAAAAAAATAATAATAATAAATAAAAAAAATACGAATTCGATAAAAAAAATTTGACCAAAAATTCGGATGAAAGACCTCACTGTGCGCTGGCAGTGAAAGATTACAAATATCAAAAATTTTCATTAAAATATCAATTTTATCCTTATATTAATAAAAAATACATATTTTCTGTCTTTATACAAACCCAACTCTACAAAATATTCATTTTAAATTGGGAATTCTCTGTAGACTTGAATTTTTAAGTCCTCGTATATTTTTTGCTTTTATGTGCCTATTGCAATTGTAAAATTAATAACACTTAATATATAATATAAATAACTTAACTTAAAAATAAAAACGAAACGAAATGTGTTTTTACCCAACAGTTGTGAATAATGTAAAAATGATTAAAAATAGCTTTTATATGGTTGATTGATAGAAAATTTTTTAGTTTTTGAATAAAAATATAATTAGTATGAATTTTTTTAAAAAAAAATAAAGAGCGGCATTTTAATGATTTGCATCATATGAAAAAAACATACCACACGGCCCTGTCTGTACAATTATGCCTTTTAAAATGATAGGCACTTTTATCCATATGACCGGGCTGTTACAGCCTATTCGGTGATAGGGATCTGAAAGATGTCGATAAATGGGCAGCGTGGACCTACCACCCGTGGCAGATGCACGCACACAGATAAAATATTCCTGAAAAGCGTGGCTTTTTTGCACCATGGTTTGCGAACACTACTCTTCGTCACTAGTCTTTATTCGTCACTGAACCAGTGACAGCTACTTAAAAGAATTCACCAAGACCTTTTCGTGCTGGTTGTATGTCAAGCCGGGTATGAATTTTTAATATGGATGGAAAAACTATCTTGCTATGTTTTAACTTATGTATACTGTTACAAAATTTCAAATACCAGAAATTGCTTTTTTTTAGCTTACTAAGCCATTTTGGATTTCACAAGAAAATTAAGAAAGATAGTAGGATTGTGGTATCAGCATACGCATCTGTCACGTGTATAATGTTGATGTCACATCCAATATTCAATGTTTCAGCCATTTCAATGTTTAGTCTCATTGGTTCATTGGTTGTTTAGTTGAATGACGTGACCAAGTTTATAAATAGATGTGAGTCACCAGTGCCGGATTTAAAGACCCAGGGCCCCTAGGCACTTGAC
The DNA here is from genome assembly GCA_023701765.1 of Hylyphantes graminicola. Classification (NCBI taxonomy): domain Eukaryota; kingdom Metazoa; phylum Arthropoda; class Arachnida; order Araneae; family Linyphiidae; genus Hylyphantes; species Hylyphantes graminicola. The sequence continues at coordinate 7,425,055 of CM043115.1, read as the reverse complement.
ATTTGGGGCCCCCAACCACCTCAAAGTTGGAAATTTAGCAAGTTAAATACACTAGTACAGAAAATACAATTTTTAATCGACTTATATAATGAACATCATAATAATATATTATTACTATATATTATTACTACAGTATAATACAGTATTATTACAGTATATTATTACTATAGAAGAGACTGGGATTAGTTTTCTCGGGTAAGTTTTCCACCAGGCTTTATACAAGAAAAGAGCCTTTTAGGAGGCGTCAAATGGCTGCTTGGTTTATGAAGCAACTCGTTTTATGTCACCCCACAATAATTTTTACTCAGTTAGTGTTGTAAACTTTTTCGTTTTCCTGCTGGGTTTTTTTTTTTTTTTAAATTTGAACGTTGCGTGAATTTTCATGCCTACTATCAAACCAAAATTAAACGTAATTTTATTAAACTTACAGTTTTATTGTTGCGCATTATAAAAGGTGACCCTTCTCTCTACTTAAACTATACATCCGTTTCCAAAATAATTTAAAATTCTACTCGTCAAGGTTTTATTAAAGTCAAAATATGACGGCGGGACATGTTTTTCAAAATTTCACAGCAAGTTTTCCAACAATGGCTTTTAGAAAAAAAAGCTTCAACCTTTGTAAATTAAGCTACATATTCCCAAAACCAAATTATTTTTCATCATATGAACAGGTAATGAAAAAAAAAATGCTCCAGATTCAAAGTTGTCTGCATAGTACTGAAAAAGGAAGCTGAATGAACTCGTACTAGAGGACGTTTTATGTAATTTTAAAGAGATGATATTAAATTGAGATGTAATTTTAAAGAGATTCCAGATGATAATGACCTTTAATGAAATTGGTATAGCCAATTATAAGAAACTAGCTTCTTTTTTTGTTTAAATAAGTTATTCCGGGTATACTCTTTTGAGCTATTTTAGTCTACAAAAAATCTGCGTAAAAAATTAAAACCATGTTTTTCAAAAGTATTAAATCTTTTTAAAACAATAGTTGGAATATTTACCCCAATCACTTTTTGGCAGTCTGAGAAAATTTACCCCGCATACGGGGCGAGTATCAACTAACAGTTTTTTGCATATGGTAGTCCAGGATGTTTTTTAAGGATATTAGCAGACACTTTTTTTTTTAATTAAAATTATTTTTGATTAAATTACTTTAATTAAAATTAATTTTTAATTTAATTTTCTATTGTAAATGCAGTTTTTTACAAGATTAAGAGAATAGTCTAAAGATAAATTTAAAATGTATTTAATTTATGAAAAATAATTAAATAAGTAAATTTAATTGCACAAAAACAATTTTTAAGAAATAATGTGTAAATGTTACGACCAAAACCCGAATTCGGCCACTTTGCGAATTGGCTAAGGAAGCTGTAAATTGGCTGGTCAATATTCAATTTTTCCTTGATTTCAGAAATAGGCCGGACAGTTCGCGCAGTTTCATGAGAGGATCAGCTAAAGTTGAACGAAAAAATTATTGGCACGTTATATTGGCTCCGTATAGCCTTTAAAAATTACTAGCTGCAATTGGATGCGCGGCCATTTGAGACAAAATAAAATATGACATTTTTTAAATTTTAACTTAAAATCTTGTCTATTTTATATTTTTAAAGCATAATATTTAGAAAATTAACTTTTAATAAAATAAAACATTCAGACTTTCTTTAAATAAGCAAATTGTATTTTGGCCGACATCGTGGATACTTCGCGAAATTGCTGGAAAGTATAGAATATTCACTGACTATTTCAATTACAAACTAACAATAAAATTTATAGAACATATTTAAAAGTTTAAGCTGAACAAAAAAAAAACAATTAAATTATTTAATATTTAAAACTTAAAAGAAACTAATTCATATGTTTAATTAAACTTTCAAAATCGTACAAGCGAATCTCCAAAGTGAAATATTTAGAAATTGCATGCATTTTATATATAAAAAAAAGTATTGGGCGTGTTTGAACACTTTGTCGAGGAAAACAAAGCAACCAATAAAATCGCAGTTCGAAGCGCGTGACGCCATAAGAAATATTCCCTTTAATTATTATAAAACGTGCTTTAAATATAAAACAGCCATTAAAGAGTAATGAAAGCAGAATTGAACAGCCATTATTAGATGTATGCTAAGCATTTAGAAAAAAACAATAGAAAGATAGAAAAAAATAGCGCCCAAGTCCCAAGTTCATAACAAACATACGCATATCTTCAGATACTTTAGGCTTTAGGGTAGAAATTAAACTAACCAAAATTTTACTAAAAAGAAAAAGCGTCTGTCTGGTTATCAGTTGAGGCATAAAATCTTATTCGCGCAAAAATTACTCGGTTTAAAAATAAATCCTAGGGGGGGCAGTTTCTTTTATTCGACCTTACTGGTTTATGAGTGCACAATATAGCTACTCAGCAAAAAAAAGAAAACCAGCGCCACATTTTATTTAATTAGAATTGGAATCCGTCAGACGATATGTTTTCAGAGTTAGGCGAATTGCGATTTTCTTTTTTCTTTTTTTACTTTTTAAGGGCCCCCTTTCTGACTGGGCCCCTAGGCCCGGGCCTTGTAGGCCTAGGCAGTAATCCGGCACTGTGAGTCACGTTTCTTTTTGATCTTCTAGGGTCTCAAAAGTATTGCTGAAAAACGAAAACCTTATTGTACAAATCTTCTACCGAATTCTGGCCCATTGAATATCTATTATTTAGTGCTACTTGAAAGTTGCATGCTGTTCTACATACTTAGTTTTATCCTTTTAACAAGATATACACAAACCAAACGAAACTTCATTTTTGAAAAATTTTCCTGAAAGTAACTGTAGAAAAATAACATGGCACCTGTCTTACCTAAATGTTTTTTTTCAACAGAGATAAAAACTTAAAAAAGTAATTTTAAGTGTAGAGGAAAAATTACACAAAAATAGTCATTTTATTCAGCTCAATTTATTTAGCAGTAAAATAGAGTGAACTTTTAAGCAGTGCTGTTACTTAGGCAACAAAGAATGCAGAGAACATAATTAGTAGGATGACGTAGTTTTGGCAAAAAAGAACGATTGGTTGTTTTAATACTTATTCCTCTCCCTCTAGTTTCTTCCTATGTGCCTTCTCCAAGTGTTTCTTTAGCCTACCAGGTTCAACGAATCCCTTGCCGCACTCTGCACACGTGTGTCGGAAGTCTCGGATGTGCTTCCTCACTACGTGGCTACGAAGATTGTTAGACTGCGTCGCCCTGTAGTTGCAGTGTGGACACTTGTAAGGCCTCTGCAGGGTGTGCGACCTCTCGTGCCTCTTGAGAGTACATGCACGAGAGAAGTCCTTCCCGCAGGTGGTGCACCTGCAGCACTTGTCGCCCGAGTGCGTTTTCTCGTGTCTGACCAAGTTGCTCGACTCGTTGAATGCCCTGTCGCACACCTTACACGAGAAGGGCTTGTCTCCCGTGTGCAAGCGGAGGTGCAGCGTCAAGTGATGCTTCAACGTAAACCCCTTCCAGCATTGGGGGCACGCGTGGGGCCTCTCTCCCGTGTGGGTGAGGAGATGTCTCCGTAGATTACCCCGATGGTCCGCTGAGAAGTTGCATCTCGGGCACTTGTGTCTCCGGTCGGGGTGGGGGTGCTTCTTTCTGTGCGCTTCCATGACAGAGAACGAGGAGAAGAGGGAGCCGCACACGTTGCAATCATATCCAGTGATCTCCTCTGCAAAATCCAGAAATAAATTTTTAAGAGTATAGATAAAAATAACGTATTAAAAACTTTATCAAACTGTCTTAGCAGGTATTTTTGAAAGAATGTGCAAGTGATCGCTTGATTAAATAACTATTTTTTAAATTAATCTAAACAAAATCTTTTTGTGTCGATAGCATTAGATATGAAACTAGTGGTACAAGCGATTGAACTAAACAGTACTCATTAAAACTAATATCGTGTTGCATGGCCCAAAATTTCTTTTTGTCAAGAGTACATTAGTTTCTAAAGCAAGTAAGTTCCTACTCGTCTCTTGCGGCTCCTCTGGGGCTCGTTTACTCCGCGTCTCGATGCCGAGGTGCCTGGCGTAGCCATCCCCGTACCAGACGAGCATCTCGCAGAAGGGCTTCACCTCCTTGTGGGTCTTGTAGTAGACCTTCCCCTGGAACTGCAGGGCCTCCATGTTCTGCCGCTCCTCCGACTGGGCGCAGTTCACGAACCGCAACCAGTTGGACCGGGAGGGGTCGGCCCCCTCCACCAAGTGGTGGGCGCGGCTCCCCTTCCTCACCTTGAAAACACACCACTCACTCAATACTATACCAAAACCGAGCTTAAGTTTGCAGCAGAGAAATGTACTGAGCGGGGGAAACTTGGTAAACAACCCGGCTGGTTCCTCAATTTCGCGTACTCTGATTGGCTGCTCCTTTCGACCCTGATTTTCTTGCGCCCTGTTACGTCAAAATCGAAAGAAAAAAATAATTAGAATAACACTCTAACTGAAGCTTAACTAATAAAAATAATAAATTTATGTCTTGAAATAACAAATAAATGTGTTTATTGAATGTGTAATACCTTTTTGTATTCGATTCTCGCACTCAAAAATGAGAACTATTTACCCTTTTTCTCGTAGAACATTTGTATACTGCAAACTTAAGGTCGGTTTAGGTATAACTTAGTATATTATGAAAATACCTATATTATGTGGAATTAAAATCTATCTGCATGTTTTTATTAATTGTCACTTGAAGGAAAAGCGACATAATTTTAGAAAAAAGTTTAAAAAGCCAGGACTAAGACTAATGACACTATTTTATCTTGCAATTCCTTCCTTTTTCTTTATAACAACTTAAAAAAAATTCTTTTGTGAATTTGTTTAAATTTTCGAATCACATATACACCGTGAAACGTTTTGTGTACTTTGTAACAGCGTTAATAGTTCTAAAAATAAACTATAAAAGTTTGGTGAAGTTATTTTTAAACTTGAAAGAGGAGTAGCGTTTTTTTTTTAAAGAGTAAAAGTTTAAAATTTGAACTTTTTTGTGGAAAAAATTAAAAAGTACTTGCGAATTTTTGTTGTTGTTGCTGAGAAATGTTTAGTCGGAGTAAACATTATCTAAAAACACCATAATGTACAAGTTTATGTTATCAGTACTAAAAATAATGTTTTGGGTACCGTATCCCCTTAAACCTTTAAATAAACTCTGTAACTATGGCTATAAGTTTGGATGATTATTTTACATTAACGTTTTCAAAAGTATCTTGTTCTTACCTCCCAAGCATACCCGCTATCCTTGGAGTTTATTGGCAATTTGGGCCCCTTGTAGGGCCCGAAAATCAGTCCTTTAGCCAAGGGCACCTCTGTCCACACGCCCAGCCCTGCCTTCGGGATGGCAGAGTCGCCCAAAGACATGAAAGGGGGGAGGCTCTTCACGGCTCCTTCCGGATCGCCCTTCTCCACCTAAAAACAAAGATATAGATAACTTGCCTCACACAAAACATCCGATTCCTCAATCATCATACTCAGAGGCGAGACCACCCGTAGTGGGCCAAGGCCAGGGCCGTGTGGTATGTTTTTTTCATATGATGCAAATCATTAAAATGCCGCTCTTTATTTTTTTTTTTAAAAATTCATACTAATTATATTTTTATTCAAAAACTAAAAAATTTTCTATCAATCAACCATATGAAAGCTATTTTTAATCATTTTTACATTATTCACAACTGTTGGGTAAAAACACATTTCGTTTCGTTTTTATTTTTAAGTTAAGTTATTTATATTATATATTAAGTGTTATTAATTTTACAATTGCAATAGGCACATAAAAGCAAAAAATATACGAGGACTTAAAAATTCAAGTCTACAGAGAATTCCCAATTTAAAATGAATATTTTGTAGAGTTGGGTTTGTATAAAGACAGAAAATATGTATTTTTTATTAATATAAGGATAAAATTGATATTTTAATGAAAATTTTTGATATTTGTAATCTTTCACTGCCAGCGCACAGTGAGGTCTTTCATCCGAATTTTTGGTCAAATTTTTTTTATCGAATTCGTATTTTTTTTTATTTATTATTATTATTTTTTTTTTGCTCTCGGCTTAATTTTCTTTTATCAATAAATGAACTTATTAAGCTGGATATTAAAATATGCAAATCCTTTTGGGCAAATGATGTTGCGTGAAATGATTTGCGTGCAATGAAGCAATGATTTTTGCAATGATGTTGCGTGTTCGGCACATTTTTGCCGTATAAAATATTAAATAATTTTATGATTTTCAAAAATTTTAAAAATTAAAATTTAAATACTTTTAATTAAACAATAAGCAATTTACAATTATTAATTAGTTTTAATTAAACTTATAATAATTTAAAATGATTAACTACTTTTGATGTTAAGCCACAACAGTGGCGCATCCAAAACTTTACCAAGGGTGGGGGGCTGACGCTAAACATCCGAGGAATTAAAGGAGAGAAGGGGGGGGGGGTCGTCTACACTTATTTTTCGAAACAATTACGTTACATCTATATAAATATGAATCAATAGTTAATGTAACCCTATAATTTTCAATTAGTTAATGTAATTATATTATTAATAAGTAGTTTATGTAAATCAATTAGTAATGGCATAATTTTTTATTTTATACAAAAAATTTTTTTATTATTCACTGTAAATTATATTGGTGATTATTTATTGTAATTTTTTTTATAAATTATGCGTATTTAGTGCTTAACTATTATTTAAGTGTAATTAATAAAAAAAATCATTGAACGTTTCTACATTTTCAATAGTAACAAATGCAAATATCTACAAAAACAAAAGTAATTTTCTTCATGGAATTAAGGAAAACGTAATTTAAAAAATTTGACGCGCAATTTCATCGCAAAATTTATATTTTGTTTCTTTTTATAATTATAAAAATATCGTCCTTTCTTTTTAATTTCGATTTTTTTTAAGTAAACAAGTGTATAGTTAAAAATTTAGGCAATTTAACTTTTAAAATGGTACTTTTAATTAGTTAAGTAACTTATATAATGATAAATAAATGAAGAGTAATTTCTTACCTTATTTCCAACGAAAAGTAAACCTGATTTTAAAAGATGCATTAAACTTTTACTGTGTACTTATTAGGAAGTGTCGAAAGTTTTGGAAATGATAATCATGAGAAAAGCGAAAAAAAAAGTTCATACAATTAGCTTGACTCTTAAATAATACGTAGCTATTTCTAAAAAATCACGCATAAATAGATAGGATTTACATGAGACCACGCGACGGACCTCCTTAGGTGGTCTATGGCTACTGGAATATGGAGACAAAGCAAGAACAAGCAAACAACCATACGGCGTTACATCCAATTCCAATATAAGACCCCAAAACACCAGCCCCTTTTCCAGACAGCCCCCCTTTCTCCTGTCCCCCCGTGAGAACAACACTTTTTACTGCCCCCTTGTCTACGCACACTTACCAAAACCCAGGGGCGGACTGGCCCGGGCGGCTAGTCGGCGATCGCCGAGTGGGCCAAACTGTCAAGTGGGCCAAAAACATTATGATAATATTCGTTTACCTGGGAAAAAATTTACCAATACTTAAGTGCGTATTAAAACATTCAAAATAAGTAAAAGCATATTAATGATATTTTTGAAATAAGCTTAAATTATGTCTAAAAGGCATTGGCCACCACACCATTGAGCGTAAAAGGGGCCCACATTTTATTCAATCGGGCCAAGGGACCGACTTTGCCTCTGAAACACCCTATACATATTACATATAAAAGGGGCCTAAAATTTTTGTTCAAATTGAGTCCAATGTGGTTATTATTTTGGCCTATTGGTCCACATTGCCCCTGAGGCTCCCTAATATACATATTATATATAAAAAAGGGCCTATAAATTTTGCTCAAATTGTGCCCACTCAGAGGTCACTTGGCCTCTGGGGGCCCTATATATATTAAATATAAAAGGGCCGACATTTTTCAAATCGGGCGCAGGGACCCACTTTTCCTCTGAGGCCTCTTATATATATTATACATAAAAAGGGCCTGATTTTTTTTTCAAATTGAGCCCAATATGTGGTCCTAATTGGGCCGACGTACCCTGCATTGCACAGGGCGTACAAATATATGTTGACTTCTTCATGCACACAAGTTTCATGTGAACGCTATTTTTCAGTTTTGAAGCTCATAAAAAATCGTTTCTCTCAAATATGGGACAAGATCGCCTTGAGGACTTAATGCTTTTGTATGTTGAAAGAGATTTTAAGTACGACTATGAAAAAGCATATGGCTTGTAATTCCAAGGAATTATCTAGGCTTTTTGATGGATATTTGTAAGATAAACGTATATAGATGTTATAAGGATAATAAAAGATAACATAACTTCTCCTTTAGATTTCATATTGAATTTTATACTTTTAATAAAAACAGTTGATTAATTAACCCGTTCAGTCCCAAAAATTTAGTACGCTACAGAAACATCTGATATTCACAAAATAAGCTTATTTTAGGTCAAATATACGAATTCCATAAGAAAAAAAATTCATTAAAATTTGTTATATGGTTTTTGAAACAATGCCAAAATTTTTTAACTGTGGAAAACAACAAAATAAAAAAATATATATTACCTAAAAACACTTAGAGTAATATATTTTAAGGTATCTGACCATATTATTAAAAAAAATCGTAATTATTTAAACCGAAATAGTTTAAATTGTGTTTTAAATGTGTGGAACTGAAGTGAACTTATTAAAAATCAGGTAAAACGCTTGTTGGCTATTTTCTAAATAAAAAATAGTAGTTCTGACTTCTATTGAGATTAATGTAAAATATTTTCTAATAGAACAAAGGGTGAAGAATCGAATGATGTGTGTTTGGATGGCATAACGGGACATAAACATTTTGAAAAAAATATTGAAAGTGATGATGCCAAATGGCATCACTGGGACTGAAAGGGTTGATAAACATATACATCGATATCCTGTATTATGGTATGGTGGGCCAAAGTCATGACTGCGCCGAGTGGGCCAATCTTAGCCAGTCCGCCCCTGCCAAAACCGGTATACTTTGAAGAAAGTCACTTTTGTCCCTTCGAAGAAAAAAAATGATACTGTCTTGTTTAGGGTTATCGAGTTTACGATAACCGATTTTCCCCACGCAAAACACTAAACCCTCAATAGTCTAGACGATCCTTTGTGTCCCTCTAGTCCAGCATCCAGTTACATAACACATGGGGTAGAAAAATACGAAGAATGCTCTTGTTCCAGACAAACTTCGAGGGCAGAAGAAGATAGGGTGTTGATAATTTGACCACCCAGCCGGGAACAAGGCGGAGAAACCTTGGTCAGGTTTCAACCTGACCATCAGGACAACTAGAGCTTTTTGTGAAACACTTGTAAAAACTGATAAATATACCTTTGAAAAAAATTCATCAAAATTTTCAATGGTGAATATTTGTTTGATATATCATTTTTCAACGTAAATTTACTGCAAAAGCTGAAATAAATTTTGAACAGCTAAAAATAGTAAAGATTTTTTTGTTGTAACATGTGTATAAAAATAGTTATGATGTCATAAAGAACACAGATAAAGGAGGGTTTTTTTTTCATATATCATAAAGATTCAGAAGAGAGACGTACCTTAACTATAGAATTACCAAAAGTGAACTTTAATGCAGTTGAAGTTGCTCCTAAAAATTCGCTGCAGCAGAAAGAAACACTACCCCCCCCCCCCAATGTTTTACTAATTAATATTAAATATTAAATCATAAATGCCTGCCAGCCATGTCTAAAATTTACAGAATGTCTTGATTTATCAGGAGTTTTGTGAGTCGGCATTTGCGTTTTGCCCGGATTTTAATCTGTGTACACATTTCGTAAATAATTTCACTGCACGGTATTAAAATATAAATATCAAACATTCCTTAAATTTGCCGAATGACTTTATGGTTTGTCAGGAGTTTTGCGAGTCGGCATTTGCGTTGTGTTCGGATTTTCAGCTGTTTCAAAAACATTTGAAACATTGTCATTTTTGAGAGTCGGCAATTACGTTGTGTCCATATTTTAATGGGTGTACACATTTCACTAAATAATTTCACTGTTCGGTATTAAAATATAAATGACAACGGGGGGCTTCTTAACTTTGCTGAATGACTTTATGGTATGTCAGGAGTTTTGTGAGTCGGCATTTGGGTTGTGTTCGGATTTTCATTTATTTCACTAAGAATTTTCGCAGTTTGGTAAACTGTATTAAAATAAAAATTACAAATTTGCCGAAATACGGTATAGTTTGTCAGGAGTTTTGAGAGTTGGCATTTGCGTTGTGTTCCAATTGAGCACATTTCACTAAAAATTTCACACTTCGGTATCAAAATAAAAATGACGAACATTTCTCAAATTTGCCGAATGACCATTTTCCAAAAAAAAACTTAGGGGGGGGGGGGGCGGCGAGACGCCCCCTTCGCCCCCCGCTCGCGACGGCCCTGGTTGAAGATAAGAAACCGACAGAAAGAGCGCATGAGCGCAAATTCCCTCTCAACCCCGCCTTTCCCCCTGGCCGGCTCGGGCCTGTGTTAGATCTATTTTCTTTCTGACTATTTCGGATATTCATTAGAATTGCCGCTCTTTTTCTTCCTATATTTGAAGATTTGGAAGTTTTTATTTTACACAGATTTAGTAAATACTAAGTAAATTTTTTGAAGCAGTATTTAAAAAAAATGGAGTTTAGAATCTCGAATTTTGCCGCCCCCTACTCAATTGCCGCCTGATGCGGCCGCCTCTCTGCATCATAGCACCACACGGCCCTGGCCAAGGCCTGCTGTGTCCAGTTACCTAATTAGGGCTGGCAATGAGAGGAATTGCAACAAATGTTCCAGTTTGTTGCTCAGATTGACACGAATCAGTTTCTTTTGTCCAGAAGCTGGATAGGTCATAATTTTATGGACTCACTGATGACAGGCTGAGAGAACTAAGTGCAATCTGAGATTGGATTATGATCTGATTGATGCTTTTAGAGACAATATAAAAGAAGCATTGAGACTATTATTTACCTTAGTGTCGCAGACAAGTAGCATGGGCCCGTGCTGGGGGCAGGCTCCTTTGTAGGCATTTTCGCAGTCATCGCAATCTAAAAAGTAATATTTATGGTGTGTGCAAAGAAAAACTTAGATGCAAAAATGTATTGAAGTTATATTATGCAGCAAATTTAATTTTTAATGAAGGAATCTGCAGCCTACAAAATTTCTACAATAATAATTAAAACCGAATTAATTGCTTACGCAAGTAATCGTCATCACTCGAGAGTTCTTCTTCCTTATAACTTTTCTTTTCGATGCTCCTTTTAGGATAACGGCTGTTAGTAGCTTTCGACTCCACTAAAAGTGTTTTATATGAGTATAGTAACGGAAATAAGTGTGGTATTTTCCTAAAAATAAAATAAACAAGTATCGTAATGTTTAAAAAAACACACACCTGAATTACCATTGACGCTTTTTCTCTTTATTGAAATGTTCTTCCCTTTGGACAAAATGATATCTTTCAGGAATTTCATCGTATTATAAGTACTTTTCAACGCAACCTGTGCGAACTGTTTCCGTGATGGGTTGCAAAAGGAAATCACTGCTTCAATATCCTAAATTAAAAATACGAAGTTTAAGTATTTAGAAGCAAACAGTTCAATCATTGATAATGACAGTTTTCCAGGTCAATTTACAGGGATGAATTTTTATTATCCCTGTTTTCTTAAATACACAATTCCTATATCCACTATAATCCCTGACTTTTTTTTAAAATTTTAACTGTACAAAAGTAAACTTACAACGGCTGGCTTCAGATTAGGTTGCATTTCTGTGACTATTGATTCTCCTACTGAAATATAAAAGTATCTTTTGTTATATACACAACACATTTCTATACGTTTTAATTTTTGTATTTGGTTGGCATTAATTTGTTTTTCTTGTTGAATTATTTACCTTCTTCAATATTTCTTTTCTTAGGTTTAGGTGCCGGTGTTACCCCAAACAATTTGATTTTTGCTCGTTGGTCTCGGCTAACTGAAGGAGTAGCTTGAAATAAATTTAAAAATTAATTTTATGTGTCGTTATAGGTTTAAATAAAGGTATTTAACTATACATTTAATTTTAATTATAACTAAAAGTACCTTTAATATTTGATATTTTAACAGTTACTAATTTACATTTTAACAGTTTACTAATAGTATACTATAACTAGTTTACTAAGTAATAACAAAAAATTTCCAAACAATCAAATTTATAGATAAAAAGAGGAAAACTTTGTCATGGTTTTTCAAAGAACAGTGTTGTAACAAAACATAATTATTTTATGTATGGCGTAAATCAAAAATAACATTTAAATAATACAGATCGATTGCCATACCTTTTGAACCATTATTTCTTGCTTGATTCCTTTTCCGATTCTGGATGTTGCAAGTCATAAATTCAGGCATTTTGGCCATAATTCCTGTGGAAGTTAAATCTACCTTAAAATTTATATTAAAAATAAAAAAACTCCATTTAAAATTATTTTAAACAAAAACTATTGTTTGGGGCTAATACAGTTAATTACGAAACTGAGAGGAAGAATATTGTTTTTGGCCATAATTCCTGTGGAAGTTAAATCTACCTTAAAATTTATATTAAAAATAAAAAAACTCCATTTAAAATTATTTTAAACAAAAACTATTGTTTGGGGCTAATACAGTTAATTACGAAACTGAGAGGAAGAATATTTTTTACATAGTAAACATTTAAATAAATTGCCGAGTGGATAGTTAACTGAAGAGCCTAGTGGAAGAACGTGCTTTTTTTGTGTGGCAAAAGTGAGTTTTTTTGTGTCAATGAACATATAACCAACTTCTTTAACAAGTGTAAGTTTACGATTTTTCAGAAAATTCGAGTTTAGTACATTATTTGCTGTTTGAAAGTTTCGTTTTAAACAGACCTGAGGGCAAACTAAAAACTTTAAAGCTTATTTTCACGTTTTCACCTTTTTTGTCACTTGGCACGTTCTTCCACTAAGCTCTTCAATTGTTTGTAATGAAACCCAATAAAAATCATTGTAGAACAAACACAAGAATCACATATATGAGGAGTCAAGGGGAAGAACAACTTGATGGGAGAGAAATCTTCCGGTAATCATCAGATCAGCTTAGAGGAGTTGGCGACAGGAAACCGGTTTCTCCCTTGCTTCTTCTTTCACGGTACAAGCACGATATTCATATCTGGCGTGAATCAGGGCTGCCGCGAAAGAAGATTCAAGTAAGAAACCGGTTTCCTTACCCAATTTAGGCGATGACTCGCTATCTTCGCCAAAGAGGCATATGTTGCAGAAAGATTTTTATGCAATCAAGTTCTTCTCTGTCTCTACCCTCGTATCATACGAGTACAAATATATTGAATTTAGTTTAATATTAAACCATAGAAATAATAGCATGGAAAATCTATAATATTAATAAGACATCAAAAACTTCTTTGTATCAAACTTGTAGCAAATTTAATCAGCTTTCATTTTGTGTATTACAATTATATCGGTGGGACGCATAGTTTTTGAGATATAAGCAAAAAAAAAAAAAAAAACCCGAAAAATTTGACCTTTAATCCCTTCCCCCCCTTCGGCTCATGGGCCACCACACACACAGGTGAACCTACAGAATAGGTGAACCTACAGAACCTAGGTGAACCACAGTAGAATAACAACCTTAAAACCTTAAAGGTTATTTTCCTTTTTTTATTATTTAAAACATACGGGGTGAAGGGACTTTTGTATGGAATAACCCCAAACATTGGACGACTCGATTCCATTTTCCCGAAAAAATGATTTCAAGTTATGTGAGAAATTCCTAAAAAAATTATATGATAAAAATGCTCTTTTTAAAGCCTTAAAAAACACACAATAAACTAAATATTTAATGAAAAAAAAAACAATTAACATGAGAGTTAAAATTTTCCCCAAGTACAAAACTTTTCGTAGCTTAAGATATAATAACATTTCAGGATTAACAAACTTTTTTCTTAGCTGCAAAAGTTTCATAGTTCATCCTGATTTCTCTTTTTTGCAGGGTATAAGTTATTGTTGAAAATTTAAAAGGTGAAAATCCCTTGAGAATTTTATTAAATGCTTAAAAAACAAGAAATATGAAACTTTATAACTTTTTTACTTTTTACAATACATATTAAACTTTGTAGTATTATATTATTAGTTCTTATTTTATTATGTTATATTTTAGCATTGAATTAAGTTATATTATTCGCAGAATTACCACTAAAATTTACATGTATCCGCTTAAAAATTTGCTAAACTACTTTTTATTAATACTGCTTGAAAAGCGAAGCATAATTCAGAGATACTGAGAGAACTATTTATATATCAAATAGTAGAATTAAAAAAAAAATTAATTGTGTATAAAAAAAATTAAGCGAATTCTAACACATATTGTATTTTAAATAGCAAACAGTTCTTTTTTATTATTCTCTACTTTAATGCTTCTAACAATTCCAATTAAAGAACTTTCGAAAGTTTAAGTTTGTATCTTACCCGTTGATTTCAACATTTTGTAGCTTTCCTCTAAATTTTTATATCTTCTTCTTTCATAATCACTCAGTAGCTTCCAAGCATTTGGTGTAAAATAATCTTCAATATTTTTAATTTCCATATTTCAGAAACTATTGTGTTAACTTTCAGTAAAGCAAGAAAATCCCGAATGCCTTGCTGTTCCGTTCAGCTACTAAAAATAAGGTGAACTAATCGTTTGCAAAATACACTTTTCCATCTTTCGATAGGCAAATCAAGTCGCAAAACATGGCCACAAGTAAAAAAAAATTTTTTTTTGATATTTGGTGCACTTGCAGACGATATTTCAACAGATTGAATACCGGCACTATTTTTTTGCTTGATTATTATTTTAACCGTACAACGCGCTCAAAGTAGAAAAACAAAGGAGGATCATTTCAAAATTCAAATGCGATTTTGACTCTTTACATACACATCGAATTTTTAGCGTGTTTTATATTTGTTTTATTATATTCGTTTTATATTAACACACCTGGAGGTATGTTATTTTTAGTTATTATGAGTATTTTTAATATTTTCATTTGAATTAGTCCATTACTTCCATGTGCCATAATTCAATAGTTTAACTATAAACGTTTGGGTTAAATACCCCCCCCCCCCCCACTAAAATTTGCTTTATGATAAAGTTTAGAACCTATATAAATGATTTCAAGTGAAATCTTGTGCCCTAAAGTGTCCAAATTAAGTTTTTGAGTCCAAACTCCAAATTAAATCTAACAAAAGCGTTAAAAACACTTAAAGTAAGGTTTAATGGAGTCTTAATTTATATTTAGCGATTGCATTTGCATCATGGAGATAAACTTTATTATTATTGATGTTGAGATTTCTGGCTTCCTTGGAGAATCTATCAACACTTTCATTGTCTGCAATGTCAACGTGTTAACATGATATACTAATTAACATGATATACTCTGAAATTAATTAGTAAAATGGGTTTTATTTTGACTCTCACGACTAGGGTTCCTTTATGTATATTCCTTGTTTATGATACACTAATTGGCTTGTTTCAGACGATATTTCTCCCAGCTTTCACTCATATTCTTAATGGATTGATACTCTGTTCTCACGTGACATTGATTCACCAATCAAAGTTGAGAGAATCTATTTTCATCCAGCATTTCCTTTGGCACTCAAGTCCTGAAACAAGCCTATTGAGGTAGACAAGGTTTGAATTATCATCGCACTAGAGCTACACGAGGGCTATTGGCGACGGGCTTCGTAATTTAGAACCAGAGCCCAGTGACAAGCCGACAACTGAGAAGGCACCCAACGCAACGTTGGGACTTTGGAGAATATTCAACATGCACACCCTCTATACCAGGTATAATTCGTCGGACATTTTTGGGCTGCACGGGCCGTTTATAGGTCGGCAGTTATTTTGGCGATGCCCGGACCCGAACCTGGAAAATTTCGCATGCAAGGCGTATGCTTAACCGACTGGACTCCACAGATCTTCAAGTCTATTGAGGATTAGGCATTTTTTGAAAATCCCTAAGCCCCCGGTCAAGTTAACATGTTATCAACTAAAATATAAAGGTTAAAAACCAACACAAGGATAAGCCGTAAAATAGAAAACAGAATTTTATTTTCTTTGATCTTACTTAAAATGTCTTTACAATTCAAAAAGATTACAACTGTACATAATTTTCTAAGAGAGTGATGCCATCACTAATAGGAAAACACCAAAATTACTACAGGTACAGGGGTGGCTGCAAAACAATTATCACCAGAAACTTATATATTTTGAATGTTAGTAGTTACAAAGAGTTATGAACAGAACTCTGATGAGGTGGCATACTTGATTTGCATTGCAAACAATGGTAGCACCAGAGATAGTAGAACCGTGCGCTATCACTATCTAGAGGAGAAAAGTAGAAGAAGGAAGAACCAAGAGGGAAACTTGTGCCAAAGCAGCATCCATTTTGAGGTTGGTTCAAATGATTTCGTAGAATAAAACAGCACAAAAAAAAATGTGTGTTTTTTAGAAGATGTTATCTTGAAGTTGATAGCTATTAAATTTTGATTTTTTTTTGGGCAGTTCTATTCTTCTTCAGCGAAATTTGATATTTATGCCAAACTCAAAATTTCTTAATAAATACTTATACATGACCCAAAATTAAGAATTATTAATTAAAATAACAAAATTTAATTTAGTAATTTTCAAACATTAGTTGAATTTTTAAAAGTATTTTCATTTGAAAAGCAAAAATTTCATACATTTTTCAATTATTAGTTAAAAAGAAATATTTATAATTAATATTTAATTAATCATTTAAAGAAGACGAAATACCATTGAATACATGAATTTTTTGTTCGTGTTAAGCAGGATTTTACCAAAAAGTATTTCACGTTAAGAGATTTTTTTAGCATTATCACAAAGCTTAAGAAGACAGGGAAATGCTTTCAGTTAATCTGAAGTGAAATTTCGTGTTAAACGAGTTCGCGTTAACGAGGTTAGACTGTATTGAATCGCATACAAACCTAAAGGATTGGATAGCAGTGTTTCTTTTCAAAACATTATTTTTGGTGATAATAGCATTTCGTTGCCACCCTGTTAATACTAAGTATTGCACTTTAGACTACATAATTCACAAATAAATCCCACTTTAAAAGGGAGGCAGGGTTCAAACTCAATTCTTGAAACAATGCTGTTTATATTAGCTTTTTTCATATTTGGTTTAGAGGTGTGCTATTAATGTAAATTTGAAGTAATATTTTATACTTTTAATGTATACATTTTTATTCTTATGTAGTTATTTTTAAAACAATTCTAGAGGATCTTAATCATAGTTTTTGATTAAAAAAGGTATGCCTCAACTTGTGAAAACCACACAGGATTTTATTAATAATATAGATTATTTAGACTAAACAATATTTAACATGGCATAAAGTAGGATTTTCTACTTTTTATATACTTGTAACGATGGATTAAAACTTTGTATGTACATTCAAATAAAAAATTCCATTCAACCAAATCCATCAATTAATTTCAGAGCTATACTTGTGGGAGTCCTTTAAGACACATAACGGTAAGGATAACAAAGAATATTACTAACCATGTAGATTATTTAAGAGGCGCTGTCAGTCCCATAGAGCTAATGCATTAGTTTTGGAATGACAACTTCCGGAGAAGTATTGCCTTGCAACGTAAACCCTTTTTCTCTATGTGTGGGAATCAACATAACATCGAAATGAAAAAAATTTGAAACGAAAATTTTATCTAGTTAATAATATATTTTTGAAGTTTTGAAATGCCAAAAATATACAACAGATGGCGACACTATTTTAAAACTTTATCTATTATTAACTAAATGTTATTTTCTTTTTAATTTTGGTTTAAATTAATGTGAAGATGAGTCCCATACCTGGTGAACATGGGATGACATGGTAAAGCAATTCTTCTATAAAAGTTTTGATTAAAAAAACTAATGCATAAGCTCTATGGGACTGACAGTCCCTCTTAAACAGAACAATATTTAACATGGAATAAAGCAGGCAGGAATTTCTACTCTTTTGATACCTTACTTGTAACAAGAAGATTAAAACTATTTACATTGGAATTACAAATTTCCTTCAATCACCAAGCATAAAAAAGCTGTAGTAAAATGTACAAAAATTACACAAGAGCACCACTCACTCAGAACATATTTACAAAGAAATACTGAAAAAATATCTACTATATTCATTTCAAGTTGGAATATTGGAAATATATAAATGTTTTGCTGACAAACATGTGTATAATTTACACAATATATTTCGTATAACAATAATAACAGCTAATAAATTAATAAAAATATCAGTTTTAGATAAATCAAGATAACTTTTGTAAATATACATTTTTCTAAAGCACTGAGTTTAACACAGCGCATATGCAGAGCAAGTTAAATGTATGTACTCGTAGTACAAATTTTCAAATAAGAAAGATTTCATTATACTATACAGGTAAAATAAAGTCAGATTTGCTTGCATTAAAAGATAATGGACATAAGTGATTTTAATAAATAATGTAACACTTTTTCCAACTGGTCATTGATTAATCGACCTTTTATTCTCAATGCTTACCGACCGGTTTTCGATTAATCGACTTTTGATCTTTTTGTTAGATTTGGCTAGATTAGGCTGTGTTCAGTCTATGCCTCAATGCACGACCGATTTGATTCAAGTTGTCCAGTACTATGGGTTGCTCTAGACCAAAAGCATTCAGTAGAATAGATCGGTCGGATCGTGAGGATCAAAGTGCTAAGTTTAGTTTAGTTTTGAACTATCGTGGCACTAGAGCTTCACGAGGGCTATTGGGAAAATAAGCCGGTGCCTCAACGATCTGCGGCTGAGCGTGCGTCATAGTACTTTCAAACCGATACTGGTCTGTAAAGTGTTAAATTTGAAAGTAACTTGGAGGCAGATCATAGGCTTAAATTTTCAATCTTAGTAATTCCTAAAATAAAATTATCAAGTTTGTAAGATAGTAATATAGAATTTGCCAATACACAAAATTCATTTAATAGATAATAAAGACAATATGAATTGATCAGTTTTATTTAACTGCCTTATCTTCAAAACATATATATAAAAAAGGGATTTCAGTAAAAAAAGGGGAAAACTAATATTAATAAACACTTTTAAAAAAGGGAAAACTAATAAGCATTAAAAAAATTCTTAAGCCATAAAATTTATTGTTAAAAGTTTCATTCAGTATGAAAAAAAAAAAAAACTAGCTAAGGGAAAAACTAGCTCTGCTTTAATACTAGCTTAGAGAATTTAAACTAGCTTGCATACCTTTACAGATGATATTTCATTATAAACAAGAGGAGCAAATTTCTCTTTCAATATGCGGCATGATAAAGTTAGTAATAGGAAACTTGAGGAAAAAAAGCATACAAATATTTAGGGGGAAAAAAATCAAGATTTCAAAATAGAATTAAAAGCACTCAGATTAACTGTCCCAGTTCTAGCTTAATTGATACAATTGGAAAATAATTGAATAACATTTCTGTTTAACAAAGGGAGAATACTACAGAAGTTTAAGAAAATAACAAAAATAGTCTCTTATTTACAAATAGGCAATACATAGAAATTGGTAAAATATTACAAGATGTATGATTGAAATATTTGCAACATAAAAATAATTATCAATTATTACAAATAATTTCAACAAAGTATATTATTAAGAAGATGAATGAAAAAATTAATGATTTTTTTAAAATTAAAACTTTAAATAATAACAAACAGTAAAAATATAAATACCCCAATTTAAATATATATTTTGATTTTATTTAACACCACATAATGTTTGCTTATTTTACACAGATTCAATATAATTTTATAAATATCTGCACTTAATTAGGATTTAAAAATTAGGAAAACCACTAAAATCAAGATTCAAAACAAAAATAAATTTGCTAAAAACTATACTAGCCGCCAACCAAATAAGAAACTGTAGGGGTGGCGGTTTTTGAGAAAAAAACCCGCTGTTTCAAAAACCGGTTTTACCGAACCTTAAAAACCGGTTTTACAAAATCTGTTTTCAATGAAATCGGTTTTTCAATGGAAAAAAAAACGGTGTTCCGTTTTTTTTTTAAACAGTTTTTTCAGTTTTTTATTAAGTAATTGAAAAAATCAAAATTTAAACTTTACTTTCGAACAAAAAAACCCAATTTTCACAGTAAATTTTCTTTTCTTCAATTTAGACAGTTTTACCCTGCAGAAAACCTGTTTCCGCTTTAGACTGACCTCATGAAAAAAAAACCGTTTTCGGTCAAAACCAAGGGGAAAAAAACGGTTTCGGTTTTCCATCCCTAAAGTGTTTCAAATAAGGGTGGCGGGAACTACACAACTGCATCAAGAGGTTTAATTATTTTAAACGGGCACAACAGAGAATTCATTTACGTACATTGAAGGGAAAAAAAACTGCAAGAAAGAAATGATCTTAAAGGTATTAAAAGATACATCAGGGATCGGAGTAACACGTTACTTGTAACAGTTACTTGTAACAGTTACTTTTTCTGTTAACTCTGTTAGTTTTTTCAGAAAGTAACTAACTTTTAGAGCTAGCAAAGTGAATAATAATTTCGTTACTTCTCACACTGATTTTCACACTGATTCTTCACTGATTTTTTCCATAGCTCGGTTTTCAGAGTTTAAACTTAACTATTTAATAAAATTTAACTTTTAATTAAGTAGAATTTTTTCAATCTTTTTTAAGTTACTATTTTTTAAAATCTTGGTTCTCTATGAAAAACGGTGAGATGATTAAATTGTTGGTTTCTCATAACTTGATGTTTCTAAAAGTAACTGCAACAGCGTTACTTTTTTTAATTAAGTAAATGTAATTATAACATAATAACTTTTTAAAAAGTAACGTATACCAATCCCTGGGATATTAAAAAAACTCTTGATTCATGCAGACTAAAGAGTATTGAAATTTTAACACAATTTCACTATATTCAAAGTTAAAGGAATTATTGGAAAGGCAAGGTATCATAGTTTAAAGAAGTAATGTACATGACTTTAGGCTGTACACATATCCACAATTTCTAATTTCAACAACGATTGTAATATTTACATTTTTTTAATGCACCAAATGCAAAGATGATTTCTGAATAAATTCTTTACAAGTTTACTATTTAAAAATACTTTACAAAATACTAGTGAAGTTTCTCAATCAAGATATAGTATCAATTACACAAAATTCATGAGGAAACTTGGTTAAACAATAGTTCATTGATGGTATAAGAAAAGTTGAAAGAATAAATATGTATTTTGGATCATAAATGATTTATACGCTAGGAAAATTTCATTTGATTTGAAGGATAAAAACCTCACTAGTTAGTTTTTACCAACATTAGCAATTAAAGACTTACCTAATACATAATTTGATTACAGAAAATATACATCCGAAAATACATCATATAAATACATTAGATACTTACAAAAAAAAAAAAATCTAAAAACTGCATTCTTCATAAAGCAAACTATTATAATTTGAAATAAGTAATTATCTTGTGCAGTTAGAAACTTACAAGAAAAAAAACTAACACATTATGCTTTCTTTTTATTAAAAAATTTACCAAAATATGTTCAAAAGTAAAATTTAGCTGCAGTTTAATTATAAACCAGTGAGAGTAAAAAAAATGAAACATATCAATGAATAAAAAATTCTAAAAAACTAACATTTTTTCCTACAAAATAATAAAACCCATATATGTCTTGTTATAAAATCATTTTCTTAAATCTTGAAATTAGCATCCTATGAAAAAAAAGTAATAAAAAAATTCATAAAAAACAAGGACTACGCTATAAACAACTATAACACTTGATTCTGTAACAAATATGCCAAATCAGAAACAAATAGAGTTCCTCAAAGATGCTTTGCTAGCTACGATAGTTATGTCTCTAGGACAATTATTAAATCTTAACAAATGTATAATGCTATCAAAGAGAGCTGTACCAGCTTGTCCAGCAAACTAATAAACAAAATATATACAAGTACTGTCTGACTGTCAAGAGAGCACCTCAATGTATCCAATGAAGTTGGTGGAGACAGCTATTTTTTAGGACTCCAAACAAACTTTTAACCAAGAGGTATTCTTGTAGCACATTGACGGTACAAATAGCTAAAAGAGAAATCACATCAGATATAGTAGGGTAGACATACTGGTTTGGGCCATCACATTTTTAATACTTAAGTTGATTGTAAAACAGTGTGATATAATCCATCTTTGAGAGTAGCTCTTATGCTCTCAGTAAATAGGCAATTGTAATAGAACAATACATAATCATTAAAAATTCTACAATTTTAAAGGATGAGGATTATCTTAAAACCAATTATTAACTACGTACATACATTTAAAAAAAGGAAAAATTGTAAATTAGAGCTATCAGTCAAAAATTTAAATCCCTTGAAAATAATCCGAATCTCTTGCAAACTAGTTCCTAGTTTAAGCTATTTGCTGAACTCTCAGTGCAAAATGCTTTTTTGCTTTTCAGTAAGTCTTAAATTACAGTTAAATCTACTCAAAGAACCGATTTTACACCTCCTCCATTGCATTTAAAATCTTGCAGCTTTTAAATTATAAAGTTTCAAGCATTAAATTTTTTTGCATCAAAACAAATCTAAATGAAAGTATTTTTTATCAATGACACTTCTTGGCTTGTTTCTAAGTTTGTTGAGTTTTGCACGCGTGTAAACATTATTTAGTGTTTGTATTCTAATTAAACAATTTAGCTTTGCAACAGAAGAGTTAATTTCAAAATTGTTGTTGTAAGCAAGGTATTAGAACATTCAAGGCGATTCAAGTGACTTAACATTTATAGAGTTATAAACAAGCTATCGTTGTAAACAAGATCTTGGTAAAAGAGTTTGACTGTATTATTAAAGTAGCCCTAATCAGCATATCTACCCTAATATATAAAACCAGAGAAGGCATCACAGGCATATATTAGCGTTCAAACGTTGATGACGTCATCCATAGAACTCAAGAGAATTTTGTCCTCTTCAGGAATTTCAATGGGTGGGTTGGCACTGGGGTGGGGGGAGTTGAGTTGTTCTTGGCTTCCGTTCAAAATGGAATCCTTAAGTTCGGCATTGGTCTGCTCTGCAAAGGAAAAAAGGGATTCCACAGGAAGGGAACCTGGAAGTAGTACAAGACAGCTTTAAAACAGGCAAAGAAATCTAAAATTTCACTGAAGAGAAACAGAACTATTTAAAAAATATTCCTGGTACAAAAATCACAAAAGTAAAGAAATCTAAGGTTTAACTAAAGAGGAACAGAACTATTCAAAAAATAATCCTGGCTCATAAATCACAAAAGTACTATAACCAAAGTCTAAAAAAAAATCAAAAAGCTACTAGCCGTAGACTGATATAAAAGCTTTTAAGAAGCCTAATTTTATAACTGCTTTACTCTTCACTCCTTGAGTGGACCCCACCAAGGGAGAAAGGGAAAAAATTCACTTCTTAGTTCTTCAGTATGTGTCTTCTAGGAAGTATGCGATAGTGCAGTGTTTTACTATCTACTATCCATAGTACGGATGAACAGATAGACAGAGGGAAGGTTATCCCTACCATATCAATCCCTGCTCTGTATTTTTGAAATTTGAAAAAGAAAAGTAGGGTAAAATACATGTCATTTCGAAAAAAAAATCAATTATTTTAGACATATATAGAATACGCTTACAGTTAAAGTAAATTTTTAAAATGAACAAAACTGCTACCTAAGTTTTCTATAATCTTCTATTTTACAACAAGTTGAGAATTAAAAAAACAACAACATTGAAATAATAAAAAATATTCCATTTATTTACAATGACAACAGAATTAACTTACTGTTCCCAAAACCAACATCAAGTCAAAGCAGCTTTAAAGTAGAAAACAAGATTGAAGTTACAAATTGAAAACTTAAATTCCACAAAAAGAATTTTTATTAAAAAATATGTTCTTGTTTCAATTAAAACATTTAGTTCTTATATATTGATTCATTAAATAATCCTAGAGAGAAAATAATTTAAAAAGAGAATGACTCAACCCTCCCATACTTTCCCTGTCGGAATGTAGGTGGGCAAATTTTAGGACAGTTTGAGGCGGTTAGGTTAGGTTTGAATTATCATCGCACTGGAGCTACACGAGGGCTATTGGCGACGGGCGTCGTATTTTAGAACCACAGTCAAGTGACAAGCCAACACCTGAATAGGCACCCAACGCAACCGTTAAGGGCGACAACGTACGCAGCGTTAGGACTTTGAAGGATATTTAACGTGCACTCCCCTACACGGGGTATTATTCGTCGGCCTTTTTGGCTGCACGGGTCGTTTATAGGTCAGCAGTTATTTTTGGCGATGCCCGAACCTGGGACCTTCCGCATGCTAAGCGAGTGCTTAACTGACTGGGCTCCCCAGCCCCTTTGAGGCATTTACTCCAGCTCCTTGAAAAGTATTCTAAAGTTGAATGGCAATTTATAAACTGAGAAAAAGGTATACCTAGTCTTTTTTTTCTTTGAGTTATGTAAATTTTTCTGGTATTGCTAAGCACTTAAAAAAAAGCTTAATTGCATTAAAAAAACACTTTTTAATTTAAAATAGTTTTTTGTAGAAAGATTTTAATAAAAAGGTGCCTTGTAATTTTTAAAAACCTTAAGTTAATGTCTACCTAGTAATATTCAAAGCTTTTATTTCTGCCCGATAATTTTCACAACATCCATTGATTACACTTTGTAAGAATTGAATGTTCTCACTGTGATCAATTAAGTGTTGTGTAGTAGTGCTGAACCCAACCAAATTGGGCAACCATAATATTCTCTTTTTTGTGTATACAAGAAAGTAAAGTTTGATTTATTACAGATGCATCATTTAAGAACTTCAAATACCTTTTTCGTTAATAGTTTCTGTAGCTCCCTGAGAGCCAGATTCTGAAATTGGGCTCACTGCTTTAGGGGAATCACCATCGTTTGCGTGAGGGAATTCTCCTGAAAATAATATTTTATTTTAGAACTTGTGAATAGTTGAAACACTTTTGAATTAAACATAAACTGTTAAAAAATATAAACTTTGATTTTAAACTACCGTATATACTCGTGTATAACCCGAGAAATTTTGGTCAAATTTAGGGCCATAAAAAACGGGGTCGACTTATACACGAGACATCAAATTTTCGAGGGGGAAAAATCCTTAACTAAAGCTGAATTTCAATCAAACTTAAGGTTTAACTACTAACTATTGAAAATAAAGACACAAAAACAGTTAATTTCTAAAGATGAAATAAGATTGGTATCTTTCACAATCTCTACCATAAACGTGCTTAATTGTTAGTTCTCGGCGTGATGCGTATTTGCACGTGTAGGTTTGGCACAGGGCAGTTCAGTCAACCAGTCTTCAAGAGGCGTAAAGAAACGTTGTCAGTCCGTGACCTTGGCAGCGGGGTCTTCACGCTTCACTAAAAACAGTTTAAAATTAGCTTCTCCATTCAGGGTCAGCAATGTCAAGGACATCAAAGCGAAACCTGTTTTTGTGTGTTGCGTATTTGCACGTGTAGCTCTGGCACATGGCAGTTCAGTCAACCAGTCTTCAAGAAACGTTGTCAATCAGTGACCTTGGCAGCATGGCAGCGAGGTCTTCACGCTTCACTGAACATAGTTTAAACCTAGCTTCTCCATTCAGGGTCAGCAATGTCAAGGACAAAGCGGAAACCTGTTTTTGTTGGGGTTTAAAATTTTGCTTGCAAGTAAAAAAAAAAATACGGTCCCATCATGAGCCGGTTTCTTCTAATATTTTTTTCAGAAGGCTCTAGCTTATTTCCTACCTCGACTTATACACGGGTTACCGATTTTGGAAGGATATCTGGTTAAAAAAAGGGGGGTCGGGTTATACACGAGTATATACGGTAACCGTTAAAAATTAAACGTAAACATACACTGGTGGAAAAAAGTTTAAGGACAGTGTATAAAACTAAATAATTCTATAAATTTTTAATTAATCCATAAGTTTTTTTTACAGTGAATACATAAAATACAATCTACAATAACTCGTGTATTGCAAATAATAAATAAAAAAGGAAATTATTTCAAAATATGACATTTCAAAAAAATATATACAGACTTATGGGGAAAAAAGTATAAGGACAAAGGTAAAAAAAGGCATGCAACAATTAATAATTAAGAAAGTTGCCCTTATTTTCAATTATCTTGATCAGCCGTGCTGTCAGGGACTCAGAAAGTGTTTGAAGATTTTGTTTTGGAAGGTTTTCCCATAAGCATTTAATCGCAGAAATTAAGTCGGATTTGGAGTCGTATTGTTTGCCATCTCTGTAAATTTCACGACACAAAATGCCCCACAAATTTTCCATAGGGCTAAGGTCAGGGCTTTTGGATGGCCCGTCCAATAACTTAATAAAATTGGCATCAAACCACGATTTTGAAGCACTTGACACATGAATTGTAGCATTGTCTTGTTGAAATAAATAGTCTCCAGATGTGATAAGGGGAACAACGGGCAGTAAATTTTCGGCTAACACGTCTTGATAAGCTGACGAATTAACCTTTTTGTCCAAAAACACAATTAGAGTTGTTCCGTTAGCAGCAAATCCCTGCCCATACCATAACTCCCCCACCTCCAAATTGGCGTTTCGAGAAAATTTCCGGCTTATGGTGAAGATCATTCCAAAAATACCGCATACCATCGGGCCCATCTAAATTGAACCTCTTTTCATCCGAAAATACAACATCTTGCCATTTAGAACCAAAAGCAACATGTTTTTTGGCAACACCTACTCTACTTATTTTATGTTGGTCTGAGAGAGGAGGCCTTGATTTGAGTTTGGAAAATTGCACGTTTGGATCGTTGCTCAAAGCGTTGCGAAGAGTTCAACTGGTACATGGCAACTGCAATTCTTCCTTAATACGATTGGAAGTTTGTTTTTTCAAACAAGCTCTTCTTACAACAGCTCTCGTTTGACGAGGAGTTAAAGATGGTGGCCTACCTGAACGCTTCTTCTCGCCGTACTGTTCCGGGTTTATCAAAAAGTTGTAGACAACGGTCTTTGACTTATTTATCCTAGAAAATATTTCACGTTCACTCAGAACACATTCTCTGAAAGCCAATATTTTACCCTTCTCAGACTCCGAAAGGTGTACAGACTTTGGCATTTTCAAAAGCTTGACAAACGTCAATCAAATAAGGCCAAGGAAAGTGATTACATACTTAAACTGATTCCTTTAACTGCGGAGCAGTCTTACAACGTCAGAAACTTATGCAAATTTTAGTTTAAGTCGTCAAAAAACCTGTGTCCTTATACTTTTTTCCAACCTTTTAGTCATACAAATTTTACAAGTTTAATATTTTTAATCTTTTTAAAAACTTTTTTGATCTCAACTCATAAAAACTGTATTTGAGTTAGTTTTCATTTACGTATATATGATTAACATAATTAATTACGCAGAATTTCTGCCGAAATGGTGTGTTTCCCTGTGTCCTTAAACTTTTTTCCACCAGTGTAAACTAACAAGCAGGATTCAGTCAAGTACAAGGCTTGGACATTCAAAACAATTTAGGCATTAGATTTCAAATAGTTTTATTCAAAATAACTTCAATACATTAGTGGCACGGCTGCTCAAAAACAGAGTGGCAGAAATAAAAGTGGCCTGGCTTAGAAGTAGAGATGATATAGGAAATGCTGCCAAGTCGTAAACCAAATCAAAAACAGGTTGCCCATGAGAAGCCATTGATCACTTCAGTATTAAGCCCAAACAGACACTTGGCGAATTATCTGCCGTCACCTATGCCATCTTCACCTGGGCACTGATCAATGCAAACTTACACAGCTCGCACTAAGATCTGAACTCGTCAATAGTCCATGTGCAACTCTACTCTAGTAACAAGCAAACTAACCAATCAAAAAATAGGTTTTCCAAGTGAAGCCCTTGAATAATTTATGAATTAGACTTGGAGGTCTTCAGGCGGCTTCAATAGTTTTTTTCCCGAAAACCATATCCCTGCATTCGTAGCTCCAATCCGGGGCCAATATTATTTGCGCCACCCAGGACCGGATTTAAAGAATTGCCGCCTTTATATAGTTTTCTTGACTACTTTTTAGCCTACCTTTCTTTTTTTTTAAATTCGAAGAATTTAAAAAAAAAAACGAAAAAGAAGGTATTGGCATGCTGTCGATGTCCGCCCGTCTGTCTGTACCCCCTTTCCAAAATCAGTTCTATCAATCTGATCTCAAAAATTCTTTTTTTATTAGAAAGGTATAACCTCAGACACCTAATTTTTTACTTTTTGCCCGTCTGTCTGTACGATCGGACGGACATAAATCTACTATATGTCGACGAATTTTCCATTGAATTAGCATTGAAATTCAATTTTGAGTCATTTAAATCGCTATTGCAAACTACAAATGCTACGGACAAGTAAGATACGTCAAAAATGAGAATACATTGAAAATTTCAGAAAAGAATTCGAATTCTAAGTACTTCAATTATTAAAAAAACTTCAAAATTTAATGCTCATTTAAAAAGCATAGGAAGCCATTTTTATTAGAATTAAATTACCATTGCCATCGCAACAACCGCTTGAGAAACTTTAATTCTTTTAGACAATAAATTAAAATAAGTTTATTTTTGCGAAATCGATCAGTTTGAAATGACGTCAAATATATTTCACTTTTTTGAGATTCTTTGTATGTTGGTATGCAATGCTTTCATTCTATTTAAAAGCGAGAACTATTGCATATTTATACTTTGAAATATACATTTTTGCAAACGATTTAAGTGCTGTGTTTGGCGCCTTTTTACCTGTTAAACACAACTGTTGGGTGGAAGCAGGTTAAGTGACAGATTCTGTTACAAACCTACTTGTTAATTTACATTTCCTATTTTAAGTGAATTTTGGAGTAGTTTTATGGTTTTTTGTTCGACGAATAATTAAATATTTATTTATAACTGCAAATAATCATGCGGACGATAAGTAATATTTATTTTATTGGCGATAGAAAATTAATGAAAATAATTGGCTTTAAAAAGTTGAAATTATAGCTGGATGCTGTGTTTAGTGAAATTTATTCTAATGTATATAAATTTAATGTAGAAACGGTTGTAGATATCACTTACTATTACGAACCTAGTTTTCCCAAAATAAGAATTTTAGTAAGTACTTAAGTAACAGGAAAGTAGGCTATTTTAGTTCTTTTAGAACTTCTTGTTTTATTTCTACATATTGGAATCATCTATGTACACTCTAAATCGAAAGCAAAATAATAGGTGAATTTTTTAAACTGTTCTAATATTTGTCTTTCAACTTCTAAATTAGGGGGAGAGGCAGGGCAACTGACACATACCTGATAATCTCATCTCAGCTGCGCCACCGACAGACTTGGGCCTTGGTTTTGGCTTGATAGGGGGAGGCTTCACCTTCAGGTTTGGGGTGAGACGGCCCCCTGGGTCGGGAGAACCTGGGAAAAATCATAAAATAAGAATTTCAAGGACAGAACAAAATAAAAGTTCTTTATGTCAAATTCAGCAACTAATTAAGTATTTTTTAAAAAGGCAATCCATATGATCCATCTATAGTACGGATGAACAGATAGACAAAGGGAAGGACATCCCTACCACGTCAATACCTAATCTCCATTTTCGAAAAATGTCTCTTAAATTTTAGAAAGAAAAGTAGGCTAAAAATGCATATAACTCAATATTAGAAAGATTTTGCAATTTTTTAAAGCATACCTTAAATTTTCTTACAGTTAAAATAGATTTTTGGAATGAATAAAACTTTCACTTAAATTTTCTAATAATCTTCCATATGCCCCTTGCCATATGTATTTAAACCGACATATTATAAAACACGGTTGAAACATAGTAAAGATCATGGTTATTTTAACATAGTAAAAGGTAGTAGAGGATCAAAAGATCATTTAGATGTTACTTTTTTATTAACTATTCACTGGTTTAATGTAAAAAATATTCTTGATTGTTAACATGAAATTCGTTTCACACAAAATGTTTCGGTGCTCCTTTTGAGTTTTGCGTTAATGGGGTTCGACTATATATATGTACAGGGTGGGGCAAACAAAAGTGGCCCCGGTCTAGAGATAAGAATACGACAGAAATGTTGCCAAGTCTAATACCAATACAAAAACATGTTTGCTAACTGAAGCTATTGATCGCTTCATCATTAAGTCCAAACAAACGTGTGAGGATTTGTTTTCCGGCAACTACGCTACAGTTTTAGAAGCTAGTTGAAATGAAATATAAACAAGGTTTGTAGAGCTGATCAAGAAAAGTTCCCACTAGTGATTATTTTGGTCGTTACTTATCCTAGAGAATCGGACCTTATTGTTTTTGGTAATACAAAACATTCTAAATTGATTGCAAGACACAAAATTTGCATTACAGGACGTCTTCATATAATATGAACTAAGATCTGAACTAACCACTATGAGTAGCTCTAATGTGAGGCTAATCCGATCCAACCAATGCAAAAACAGGTTTCAGGTGGCTAGAAGAGTTTTTCTCGCCAAGTATTTCAACGTATCTCTAGACTGGGCCACTTTTGTTTGCCTCCCCTGTAAATTCGAGACCTACCTGGTGAAGAGGTGAGAGTGGATGTGCTGGAGAGGTGGCTGTCATCCTCGTTGGGGGAGATGAGGGTCTGGCTGAGCCCAGTCGGCTTCAGCTTCACGTTGGCAAGGATGGAGGCGCCTTCCGAGGGGGGCTTTTCCTCAGAGGCCTGGCATGCGAAAAGAAGATGTTATGCTCTTTCTGATAACAAGGCTATACCCTATCTAGTCTGAATGCGAGCTTCAAAGGCATTTTCCTCCCCCACTCCGCATGTGGTTTTCTTTGAAACAACATGAGTGTATTTTCCCATCCACCCTACTTGGGTTTGAACTGTCAACCTCACAGCAGGACCTCAAACGCGCTAGGTTTAGATAAACGACGCTCCCCCGTTTCCTAGAAAACCAAGCGAAGGGATGGGGGAAGAAAGTTTTTTGAAGCTCTCCTAGTAAATAGACAAGGTATAATATTTTTTAATCTCCCCATCCTACTTGGGTTTGGAGCCTCAAACAAGGTAGGTTTACAATGGACAGCGATGCTCATGCTGTTAGAAATCCAAACAAATGGGTAGGGAAAGAAAGTGTCTTTGAAGCTTGTGTTGTAATAAGAAGTAGTAAGGTTAAAGATTTTTTTTATTTACGTCGGGAAGCTGGACATTTCCCTTCTTACAGCCCAATAAAGCTTAGCCACTTGATTCAAGTTGTCATAAGGCAAAAAATTAAACTTTGGGCAAAAAGGCTCAATTTGTCAAATGATTAAAATCTATAAAAGTGTAAGGTTGAAGTGAACGCAAGTTAATGTGAACACCAATAGTGTTCACTTTAACTTTAATGCCAATGTCTATATATATGTCTGTGTTTATAATATAATCAAGATTAGAGATTTTAAAGTATGCATGGTTCTTGGTTAAAAATTAAATTAGGATAAAACACTAGACGAGTCAAGAATAGCAGGGAAAGGGACGCCAAATTAGGATAATGGACGAACATAGCAGGAAAGGGGGGAAAATTCATTATTTGGTTGCAAGTGCAATATTGAACTTCTTGGATGGGAAAAAAACTTAAGGACCTAAAATGGAAAGTAAGCACTCTTAAGAACATTACAATTCCCTTTTAAAAATGACTTTTAAGGACCATACAAACCCTGCTGACTATGGGTTCCTATACAATTAAAACAAGTTTAATTGACTTAAGCTGTCATCACATCCAAGTAAATAATGACAAGGTAAAGGTCAATGAAGCTTCGAAACTGCTCTTTTAGCATGCTAGCCCAATACTGAAGTAAATACTCTGTCATGAGGGCTGGTGTGGCTCAGTGGCTTAGTGGTAATGCTTCACATTGCCACGCCACAAGTCTGTCGATCGAATCCTGGATTGGGCCAGGTTGACCCATCGTTCCATCCCTTGAGTGGGTTAATAAATTGGGCATCAAGCATGCTTTTGAACTAAACACTGGGAGTTCCGCGTGAGGCTAACCAATTTACCAGGATATATGATTGGCATGGCAACCCAGAGCCCTAGGTCACGAAAGCCGAAATGGGCACAGCAAGCCTTTGCAAAGTAATGGGCTGTTGCGCTGAGGAGTTTAGTTTTTAGAGTGCTCGTGTTGGGTCTGTGTGCTGACCGTCACATACTGAAGAAACACCAACTCACCTGTGGTGGGTGGAAGTTGGGCCCCCTCTTCTCTTGCCTTGACTTCATCTCTGCCATGAGGAAGGGGTTGGAGCAGTGGAGGGACCCGGGGCCAAAGCGGTCGCTACTCTTCGGCCTCAACTGGGATTCAGAGATCACGTCGCTGTCATCTTTGGCTCCTGTGCAACACAGAAGGTAGTGAACACATGCAAGACTTATATGCAATGTCGGAGATAATTAAAAAAAACCCTTTTCCTTTTGTTTTTAGTCCCAATTTACAAGAGACAGGAAAAAATATAATGTTTATGATTTTATCAACAACCGTAGGTTAGTTGCTGATGTAAGTCTTGCCAGTTAAATGTGTTGCTGTCTTTTGAATCACCATTGACACTCAATAGTCGTAAACTTTTGACAAAATTTTATTTATTTAAGAAAAAAAAACGAAACATTTATTTTTGTGAAATAAATCAGTTTGGAATGGTCTCATATTTATATTATTATAAGGTTTTGTTGGTGAATCAAGTTACTTAAAGACAGCTGCACAAAGTATTAATTTTTATTTTATTTTAAAAGCTGCAGAATTTTTTATTTATATTTAATTGTTTATCAATGAAAAATGACATTTAATTAATAATAATTTATTTTAGCACCATTTTCTCATTGCTTTTGTTTGTAAAATGGTATCAGTAAATAATCCTCACTATATTCCTCATATAGAAAGATTCAAACAGTCCTTCAGCATTGCACATTTCCAGCTGCCTATTTTCAGCCTCCATAAGGAAGCTTTAACACAGCCAACTAACCTTTATTGAGCCTGTTCCTTCCCCCAAGCTGCGGTGAGGATGCATGGAAGTCTCCTATCACAATGCTGCTTTTGACGGGCTCCTTCCCAGAGGTGCTGTTGTGTACGGGGGACGGCTCAGCAGTGGCAGCCTTGTCCGTCAAGTCGTAGGACCGAGACTTGTGAATGTGGCTCACGTCAGGAGATATGCGGCTGAACAGACTGCTTATGCCCTTGATGAACCTAGGCATCAAGATATACTTAAGATAACATTTTAGTGATAGAAATAGATAGGATAGTACACAGCTCAAAACAAGTGGGAGAGCACTTTGCGTACTTTTGTTAACCCTTTCAGTTCCCAACTTTTCATTTTTTTTTCCAAGTCTAAAATTTGTTAAATTGATTCATTATGCATCCAGAATGAAATACAATAAAAAACAGGGAAGAAAAAAAATTGGAATATTTTTTGAATAAAGTATAACAATAATATATCAAAAACTTAATTTGTTAAAAAAATTTCAAATCAATTTTGAAGCATCTAAGAATGCACGGTCAATTTTATTTTACCATGTTTTTCACATTTTTCTTTAATTAAAACAAACATTATTTAATTCAACAAAAGACCTAATTATTCCATCTAACGATACATAAGTGTGAGCTCAACTTATTGAGAAAAAAAGATCGCAAACCAACGCTTTCAAATGGAATGATTGGGAGTGAAAGGTTTTAAACCATGTGTAAACCTAATGGTTTTGAGCAGTGTAGTTTACTGGTCAATTTCAGAAAATCAATAGGCTACAGATTAGCATAACTAAAAAGGTGACTAGTATTGTTGCATAAGTCACCCAACCTCCCCCCCCCCCTTTCCAGAGACATTTTCTATAATTCTAAGCAATCCCAATGCTTTCACTTTTTAATTGTTCGAAACGGAAGTTTAATTTTTTTCAACAATACAAGAAATGAATCAAACGTAGAAAAGCTACGATGGAAATAGCTTCTTTAAAATGTAATTTTTTAAAAAAGCTGTTTGACACTTATTCAGACTGCTTTTTACTATTTTTTGTTTGTTATATGGGGATTACTTCATATGAAAGTTGCAATAACATTAGAATCAAACTGAATTTTTACGAGAAAATTTACTTGAAGCTGATTATTAAAGAGAATTCCATACATTGTTTGTCAGATCTAAATAACTATTTCATCATTCTGACTTCATCTACAAGAGCACAGCGTAGAAGATTTTTGAAGCATGAAAAAGCAATGATATAGTAAACTAGTCTGCAATTGTTAATATAATAAGCATTAGCAACAATTATATACTTGCAACACAATAAGAAATTAGTAGCTACACACCTATGATTATTTCTTCAGTTGGCAAATTAGGACATAAATATTATTATGCTAACATTCAAAAACAATTTAAATGCCTTCTATATGACTATATGTCAGTAAATAGTAAATATTGTTCAGTAGATAACCGCTTAAATTCCGGATTGGGCGAGGTTGACTCATCCTTTCATCTCTGAAGTGGGTCAATAAAATGGGTACCAAGCATGCTTGGGAATTAAACACTGGGGGCTCAGCGTGAGGCTGACCACCTTACAGGGATGCATGTCAAGCACCCCAGAGCCCTGGGTCACAAAAGCTGAAATGGGCACGGCAGGTCTTGACCCACTAATGGGCTGTTGCGCAGAGGAGTTTAGTTTAGATACCCTCTTAACAGGATTAAAAGGAGCCAAAAGCAATCTGATTAAACCAGAGAAGTTTAATAAAGTTTTGGATGTAGAATTGACATTGCACATTTATATATTTATGATATTTACCATATAAATTAATTTCCGATTAAAGTAATGCACCATTTTATTCCATGTATTCAAACATTAGACGTTACTTACTGTTAAAAAAAATCAAAGAGCTTTCTTTTTTGTGGTTGAAATCTAAAAAATTGAAAATTTCAACACTGTTTTGCTAATTTTTTCTAATCAGCATCTCTTCAAAGTGATATCGCTAAGGAAACAAGTAATTTGTAGCTAATTTTCCCATATTAAGGATAAAAATTTCTTTCAGTGAAGCGCCGATTCGATTAAACAGAGAGGTTAAGAGAGAGCACGCTATAATAAGTTTAACAATAAAAATGTGCTGAAAACATAATTTGTTAAGAATTAGATGTTTTCTTTTTTACATTATTCATTCACTTTTACAATTTTCTGAAATTAAAAGTTAAAAAAAGTGAAGTAGCACATTTGTACTAGTAGAATTTTGAGTAAGTAACCCTTGAAGGCCAAATTTGCTCCATACTGACGTTTTGGATTGTAAATGTTTTCTCATTGGACCCCTCAGTAGTAGACAAATAATTACTTCTACAATTCTTATTTTATTATTAGCCATTGTAAATGTGAATTGCATTAAACACATTTGCTTTTGAAAAATAAATATGTACTTTCTATTGAAAGTTGAAGGACTCACTTAACTTACCTTTAGATATGTGCTTTTCATAGTTTAAAGATAGTATATTGGAAGCTAACACATTCGCTGCCACTATAGCAAGGAAAATTTTCATCGATAGAAGCTGATGAAGTAGAAGAACATGTTTTTTAAACCAGTTTGTTAAAATGGAAATAAAGTAACTCTTCTTCATGTCGAACAAGAACAAATCTTAGTTTGAGGTCGAAAATTACAAGGTTAGGTTAATTAACGTCGCTAACTATAGCTACACGACAGCTACGCAGAACTTGAACTCATAAGAACGGTTGGCGAAAGAGTACTATGAACTTCACCAGAATGTGCTGTTATCGGTGAATCTGAACCGAGCGATCACGTCATTGGCAGCCAAGGTGTTAACTAATCTTAGTAATAAGTTTAATTTAAAAGTTAAAAAATAGCATACAAATACATACATGCTGAATATTCTAAATTAATCTAGGAACTCATTTTAACAACATGCAGTTTAATTAATGTGCACTAAATGCTCCCGAAATATAATTTTGAAATACACAATTAATAGATAGAATTAAACAGAAAAAAAAATTTGTTAATGAACAAAAAAATTGTTCCAAGATTTAATAAAAGTTGGTTATCTCTATGAGAAGCAGTTTTTTTTTAAAATGCATAACATTCAGAAAAAAGTAAAACATTTCAAAACACACATTCTACAGGAAGCTTACAGTGCAGGCAAATAACTGTATTTAATTTAAATATTACAAAAGTTGCAACATTTATATAATTGTTAAAAGTTTTTGTCACAATACAAAACAGGGAACAAAGTGAGTTGCTGGAAAAGGAATTAGTGTAACACACCACACAGTAACATGCATGCATTCACATTCTATTCAACATAACTAACAAAAATCATATTTTTGAAATCACAATACAAATACATACAGCAATTCCATGCAATTAATATACAAGACATTGAACTTAATTTGTTATTCTAAATTACATATATATTAACTTGCAAGTAATATGTTAAGGGTACAGTAACTTAACCCTTTCAGTCCCAGTGATGCCATTTGGCCTCACCATGTTTCTGATCATAATTAAAAAAAAAAAAAAAAATGGACTGACATCTATTGGGATCAATAGAAAAAAATATTTTCTATTAGAAAACAGTTTGAAGACTCAAATGATGTGCTTTGTGATATCATAAATAGCTATAGACGATCAGAAAAAAAAATTTCCAAACTGATGATGCCAAATTGTCATTGGGACTGAAAGGGTTAACCAATAATGAAAGGGCAAAATTAAAGAAGCGTTAACTAGGGAGAAGTTTTGTTAAATCACAGTTTGTCATACTAGGGTAGTGTCTTTCAGTACGGTTGTATAATTTTCAGATATTTTATGTTTAGTTCAATTTACAGAGTATTGTCATAAACAAAATTTAGTTTACAAAACTAGGACAGCTTGAGTGTTATAAACAGTAGATTTTAATTACTTTAAATAGAAATGTTCAAAAAAGATATTTTGCTCATTTAATTGACAACTTATCTTTTTATCCTTGTTATTACACTAATTTGAAATTTTTAAATTGTTAATCAGACATTAAAAACAATATCTATACTAAAAAAAAAGTTATTGGGATAAGTTTATTTTAAAGATGTAAAAGTTATTAAAAAAAATCGTTTTGACGATAGATACTATTAAAAATACTAACAATATAAATAAATTATTACTAATGGGGACAATAGTTAAATGGTATTAAACTCGTATGCGGTTTTGTTAGTACAAAACTCTTCAAAATTTTCGGGAAATTTAAATGTAGTGAATAAATTGATAGCCTTTATATTTTTTTCTTATAAGTTTAACTATCTTAATTTTAAATTATTTCAAAATGAAAATAAAAGAAGAGAAACAGACAGAGATCTATTTAAAAACATGTTTATTACAACTTAATTATATTTACACTAACAACAAAGGAAGGAAGAATTTAAATATACTAACAATATCAAAACACATTATGACTTAGTCAAGAAGACTAGAAATATTTCTTAAAACACACAAAAATCACAATTATACTATTTCAATTATCTTTTCATTCAAAACTATAAATTGTACAACTTTAATGAAATAATAAAAAAAAACACATATGTAACACATTTTAAACAAAAAATGCATTCATTAACTCATTTTAGACATTGCCATAATCAACTAACAAACACACTTAAATATTTTGAAGATTCTTTTTGTTTTTACATTATAAAAATGTATATATGAATAAAATGCATTTTAAAAATTGAGCTAGTTTTGTCAATTACAGGGTTCCCATTTTCAGGAAGTTTTGGTTAAAATGTTACACCATTTAGATAAGTACTTTATTCTCTCTATTTCTGGTATTTAACTATTAAAGTAGTTAATAAGATTTTCATTGACATAAATTTGAATCAATTTGCGCCTAATCTGCAACTATAACTTTATGATTTTTTTGCTTACAAAACTGGGGCCATTTTTGGTTTGTGTAATTTTTAAGGCCAATGGGAACCCCGTCTTACAACATTGCAGAATACGTTTGTAGTGAAAGTGTAGAATGATTAGTGTTAACACTAACTACTTTTCCTAGTAATTTGACAATATTTGTGACTTAATATGACCTAGTTGTAATGCAATATTTTTTTTTTGGTGTGTTTACAAAATGAGTTTTAAACATGCACAACATAATTCTTTCCTAACGAGCAACTTTTGGTATAGCTGTAAGGGAAAAAAATCTTACAAAAAAAATTAACTTGCCGTTATCTTAAGCCTCCATTATATGAAGAAATCCTGCTTAAAAATTGAGTTTTAAGGCTGTCAATTCAACAAAGGCAATTTTCGAAAATATGTTCTTAATAAGATAAGTAAAGGAACACATTTCATTTCAAACATAAGTATTTGCAGTGATTAAAATAATATTATAATTTCTTTTCGAATACTTAAACTATCAAATATAGCTAATATAATACTTTTACAGCAAGGGAACAAAGCAAAAATCTCCCCTTGTAAATTGTATCAGTCAAAGGTTGAAGAATTTCTTTAATTAAAAGTGGTTTAAGTTGCATACGTGAAATAGCAATGTTTGTTAATTGTATAGAATATGTATAAAAAATGTTTCAATGCAAACAATCTTGTTTTCAGTACAGACAAGCTTTTCCCAACAAATAGTTTCTTAAGTTATAAAATTCTTCCAAAATTAGTATTTCTATTTGATGTACTTTTAAAAACATTGCAAACTTTTATTAGGACTCATGATGATAATTGTAGCATTTTATATTTATATGCCAAAATGGCTAATATTAAAAATTTTTTTTGATTGTATGTTATTTAGGTAAAAACATTTCTTCTAAAACACTAAAATACTTTACAGTGTAATTAAATAAAAATTTCTTTTTTTTTTAAATTGTGGTCATAACTTGTCAAGTGCATAACTAAATATGTTATCAGAAATTCTTACAACTATTAACAAAACAAGTTATTAATAATATAACTTGGAATAAGTAATAAACATAATTATTATGTAACAAAGAAGAAAGGAACTTTAAATTTTGGATGCACTGTATATTTTTTTGCTATTTTGTATTCAAAGTCAAGCCGAATATGCAGTTTCAGCAGCATAATTTAATATTTGGTATCCAAATAGTATGTCTAAGGTATTTAATTGAGATTTATATTTAATTGCAAATACGAACTACATTATTTGTTTAAGGTGTTTCACAATTTAAATAAATGAGATCAATAGATACTGAATTAATGAAATAATGTCCTGAAGTGTATTTATGTGTGGAAATTGATGATGCATACAACTTAAAATTTATTCCTGTATTAAATGGGCCAAAATGTTTGAATAAATATTGGGTTTAGACTTCAGCAGAAAATTTGGGGCATTCAGTGCATCCTTATATTAAACTGCTTAAAATCTAATTTAAAGAAAGATAATTGAAAATTGAATGAGAAAGAATTTTAAAGCAAAAACTGGCAGTTTAAGCTTGCTATCTTCCAATACAATCTTTTCATTCATCAAACCTTATACAATCACCAATACTAAAGATAAAGCATTTTTGAATTGTTAAATAGACAACAGATATTAACTCCTCTGCTCCCAAAATTTTTGATCTTTTGATCCTATTTGCTTCTAGATTTCAGTAAAATATAACCAACATGAAGCAGTTATTCTTTTATAAAAAGTTATTAACTAATTATACCTCTGACTGGATTGAATACATTACTGCGAAACTAATATTCTAGGACATTTTATATTCAAAAGAAAACCAAGCAACTCCAACAAATAAAATTGAATGTTCTTTTTTTCAGAGTAGTTTACACAAATTTAATTTTTTAATGTTTGAATGTTTTTTTAAGTAGTTTGCACCAATAATATTTAAAACCTTTTTAGAAAAGGTAAAAAGTAGTTTTTTCTTTACATAACATAACATTCCCGTTTTCCGCTTAGCTT
Source organism: Hylyphantes graminicola (assembly GCA_023701765.1). Lineage (NCBI taxonomy): Eukaryota > Metazoa > Arthropoda > Arachnida > Araneae > Linyphiidae > Hylyphantes > Hylyphantes graminicola. Next base: position 7,385,165 of record CM043115.1, on the reverse strand, counting down.
TATTTTTTTACCTAACAAAACTAAAACCATTGCAGTGCACTGAACTTTCCAAATATTTAGCATTCCAAGCAATTTGCATGTCGGCTATGCAAATTGGTATTTTTTTACTATTGTTTTATATTTTTCTTGCTACAGCCTTTTACCCTTTTTGAGTAAAATGCCATACCCAATAACATTTTGTTCATGCAATCATCTTTCAAATAGCATGTATTCCATAGTAGTTACATGGGGGCAAGTGGTTTGATGGTCTACTTTATCACATAAAATATATCGTACAACAAATAAATCAAAATAGTTACAAGTATAAGCTTAAAATAGAGACAAATAGAAAAGTTCACAAAATATATAAATGATGTCCGTCGAGATTTCTTATTAACAAATGCACCAAAAAAACATTCAAATAAAAAACTGCTTCTCATTTCTTATCGAACTTACAGCATTATGAAAAACATGCCTTTAATAAAGGTTCCTAGATTTTGAGTTAAATCTAAAATATACAACACTATAATATGCTACAAAGCTAAAATGAAATGTTTCATATTATATCTCATATTGCACAAGTAATATAAACAACAAGACTTTATGGCACAGTACCTAATATAAAATGTGACATGCTATGCAGGTCTAAATTCTTAATAATAACTATTAAAACACATGTACTATATAAATGCAAAGTTTAAACGGTTGCAATATAACTAGACTTGTGCTTTTGTATGGCACATAATATAAAAATATATAAAATAAAAACCAATAATAAAATATAAAAGTAAACAATGAATCATTACAAAGAAATAGAAAGCAAATTAAAAGCATTAGTTTAAAATTGATTTTAAAAAAATCTGTTCAAACAATACTTTAATTCAGAATCCATAAAAATAAAGAAAATATTTGATTTTTTTCTTTCCTTTGAAAGTTTACAAAACAAGTTAAGCAAAAAAAATATATAAAATGAAAAATATTAAACTTGGGTTACAAATATGTTATACATATAACACAAACACTAACTATAAATACATTAAAAAAAACTGAATTTAAATGGAAGCACAATAAAGTTAAGTTCATAATATTACAATATTAATAATTATTATTAAATAAAGATGAGCTACGGCAATAGTAGACTAATAAATAAAAAAAATTCTGTTTAAAAAGTTTATGTTTAACATGTGATGCCAAATTAACCTCTTAATACCCGAGCAAAATAATGCATGTATATTCTTAATCTAAACAAATTTTCATACAAATATATTTTAAAAAGTATATATTTCAAAACAATTTTTTTTAAAAATTGTGTTTAATAGTTACTGAGACATGTCTTAAGAGCTAAAATAAACATTTTCAGGTTATAAATGCAAAATTACTTTAAAATTAACTACTAAAACAACTTTTTAAAAATATTGAAAAAAAAAATTAAAATAAATTTTTTAAGAACTCTAAAATCGCATTGACCATCTTTTTTTATAGAAATAAATTACTGATACCTGCAATCAAAGGTTGAAAACTGTTTGAAACTTTATCTAACGGAAAAGGTCAATTTGGGAACTAATTAAAGTGTTAATTGTTCGTGGGGAGGTTTTAAAAAATGTCTCCAAATGGGGACGCTAGGTCAAAAGAGGTTAATTATGATGTACAATGCCCTTTCTTTATGCCTTTTAAAATTTCTATGCAGCCTCAATGAACCATTTTATTTCGGCAATAAAAGCAAATAACTTTAAAGTCCCCCAAAACATTTTGTTCATCACCTAAATGCTAACGCCTTTCTATGGTGTTAACCCATCTAAGAATGCAGTGTAGCGGTTAACTTCACTAAGTAGATTCAGCCACAGACAGACTGTTAGAAAACAGTTTTTCAAATCAAACAAACTAAAAATTGATTGTATTCAGGCTCAGCAATAGAACTGCCAAAGGTATGGCACCAATTACATATTAAGTTGGAAGATCTTAGGGACATTGCAATATATCATCTGATATCTCTATAGATTAAATAGATTTAGTTTTACAGGACCATAGATAGTATAGTTGCAAGTAAACTATTTAAACCTATTATACAAATAAAAGAACATTTTAAAAATAAATGAGATCGAGATTCAGCTAATTTTGTAGATTGATCTAAATTCACCCATATCAACCACAGATTTTACAGAACTTGTACACTGATTTATCAAGCAGAATGTTGTACAATGGGTCAGAGTATTGAAATTTTTGGAAGTTTGATTATCTCGACGACAATCAATATTAATTGAAAGAAAACATTTTAAAGCCAAATCACATTTATTAGAAAGAATAGATAAACTTTATATTAATAATAAAAAAAAATCCCACAGAAAATTTATAAAATAACAAGCAGCTATTCTACTGATATAAATTGCAAACAAAATTTAGAGATTTTTTTTAAAAATTTAAAGGTTGAAAAAATTATTAGTGTTTCATTGAAGTTTTTTCCAGTACTAAATTTAACAACCATATTAAGGCTACATATCAAATTGTATTCCAAGAATTGCTGGTACTAATTCATCTCATTAAATTCAACCAAACCCTTAACTTCCTAGTCTCTCAAATTCGAATTTTTTTCTAAAATTTTCAATGTCTTCTAACTTTGATGGGCTGAATTTTTTGACTCATAACATTTGTATGTAAGATTTGTAGTTTGGGCTATGAAAGTGGGTGACAGACGGACTACAATACTTTCCACCTTCTATGTTATAAACATAGTGTGGAAGCTACAACTCGTAAAATTGCAATGTCCCTAAGAACCCCCCAATATATCTACAACTACACCATCTCATAAGTATAAAAGGTCATTCGAGGAATCAGAAAACGACAAAATATCTCTGACACTCCGAGCGAGCGTCCATGGCAGTGGCTTAAAGAGACTGAGTTAGAGGACTCACCCCTTCTTCTCGTTCTCTGGGGAACGTTCGACCTTGTCGGAGGTCAAGTCTCCACTTGGCATACTTGCACAGGTGCTGTTGCTGTTGCAACGGTCCCTGAAAAGAATGTGTTAGTGGCTCTCTTTCTTTAAACCCTTCTATACCTTGTCTATCTGGAATGCGAGCTTCGAAAGCACTTTCCACCTACAACCCGCATGTGATTTTCTTTGAAACAGCACGAGTGTGTTTTTTCCCTACCCTACTTGGGTTTGACCTGGTAACCTTACAACAGAACTTCAAGCGCTTTAGTTTTAGAAAAGCAATGCTCCCATTTCCTAGAGAACCAAGCAAAGGGATGGGGGGGGGAGAGAAAGTATTTTCGAAGCTCGCATAATAAATAGACAAGGTATAACGACTACAAAGATAACATTGTAAGCTTTAAGGAATAGTTTTAATTGATATTACAGAAGATTTTTAAATAGTTACAGAATATAGTTAATTATATTTCAAATTTATGTTGTTGTGTTGTTACTATATTCAACATAAGCTAATTTTATATTTTTTTGAAATTTTTCAAAACGTGCAAAAAAAATCAGACTACATGCAGAGTTGAAACAATGTCAAGAAGTGCAAACTTAGATTTATGATTGGCCTAAAAATCAAACATGCTCGCTACATTATAAAATCCAGTTTGCAATGCGTTTCAAAATTTCTGGGTTCTCCTTAAAAGCACGAATGTTCACAAGAACAATTCGCTTAATTTCATCAAATAAAACACTTTTACTAAGTTCACTGTTAGCAACTGTCTAGGAACAGGAAATTAGACAATCTCCCACATAAAACAAAAACACAACAGAGCTACTCTTAAGCTCTTAACTTCAGCAGGAGAAAACTGCAATGATACACGTAGTACAAGCTGAGCCATTTTTATAGATGTAGATGATCTTTCTAAAAAATTCCGGTAACGTTATGTATATCCAGTTACATAATGGCTGAAACAGCTCTAAACTCAGAGAACAGGATACAACCAAGATCACCAAGTTGTCGCCAACTGGCGCAATAGTGTTTTTTGACACTCTCTTGGCCTGTACTAGTACTGTACTAGGACTGATGCGATTAATACAGATAACATGGAGACCATAATTTAAGGGCAAACAGGCCAGAGATGCCATCCCTTTAATGAGAAAAATGCTAGAGCGTCGTCGAAAATATACTAGTTAATAGTAAAATTGCAACAAAAAAATACCATAAAAATACTAGCTGCATTATGGACACTTTTTAGGGACTTGAAATGCTTTTCTAGTATTTTTCTGATTTTTTTGGCAATTAAATGATATTTTTACGATGAGCCTATAGTATTTTTCTCCTTAAAGTGGTGGTAACACTGACATATTTGCCCTTAATTTCTGGTCACCATGCGCGTCCCGTCATTAACATTGGAGGTCACGTGATCCGCCAATCCGATACTTTTACTATGACACCTACCTTGTCTCTTCGGAGTCTGGGGACAGTGTAGGGGTGGAGAGCGAGTTCCTCTGGTGGTGGAAGAAATTGTCCAGCCCCTCCCCGATGTCCTGGGGCTCCTCGCGCAAGAGCTCCTTGGTGCCCTGGATGGTGGGCCGGGTGGGGGCTCGGGTCTTGGCCCGCTTGGGTCGGGCCTTGCCAGGGTGCTCCAGCTTCTCGGACATGGGGGACAGGCTGGGTAAGCTCTCTGGAGCGGAAAAGATGGAAAATAGCGAGTTGGTAGGGTTAGCATTGAGAATTGATGACAATTATAATATTGAAATTATTGTCATATTTATAATATTTTATTATTGTTATATTTATCTTGAAAATTTTGTTTTCCGCCGAATGCAAAACTGACCGGTTTTACTGTTTATACATGTTTTTAGTTGCTAATAAAAATGCTTTGGTGAAACACATTGTCTCTTCTCTTAGCCTGTCTGAGTTAATGACTAAGAAAATGTCGAACATTATCTAGATTTCAAACTTTAGTATAAGAATTAGGTTCTATCAGGGATTGGAATAACGCCCTTACTAGTAACAGTTAATTTTTTTGGGTTAGGCAGTTAGATTTTTCAGAAAGTAACTGTAACTTAGTTCTCTTAGCAGTGACTGAGTAACGAAAAATGTTACTTTTCCAATACTTTCCACACTGCTCTCCATAGAGCTCAGTTGTTGCAGACTGCATTTTGGTGTGTTTGGTTTGTATTAATTTATCGTGTGTGTGCTATTGACTATTCTTCACATCTAAACTTTTCGATGTCAGATTACTTTCACTGCTGGCAATGGCATCTCTTATTGATAATTTTGGAAGTTCAAATTAAATTATTTAACTTTGGACAACATGCAAAGTTCGTTCTTAGAATTATTTCTATTTGATGTGTGACTAAGCAGTGTTCTAAATAGTTTAATACAATTAAATTTTAACAAGTTTCGTAACCCTTTTTTTTTACAGTTTGGCAGAATCATCATTGCACTAGAGTTACACGAGTCCTATTGGGGATTGCTGCTTTAGTTTAGAACCACATTCAAATATCGAGCTACAAGCATTATTCATAAGTTGAACACAGCTAATATGCTTTTGAGTTTTGAATCAATGCACAAAAGGTAAATTCTCAAATATATCAGAAAAATAACTTGTTATGTACAACTGTCAGGAGTTTGTTCAACAAACACCAACTAATGTAAACCATAACATTCTAACGATAGTGTTATATACTGATCGTTTTGTTTTAATTTGTTCACTATCTTATAATTTAAGACCATTTATTTTGATTTAAATAGCTAATTTTCAGGTACATCTTGCACTCATAACTTGCTCTGCAAATGCAAAATTACAAAAATTAAAGCACGAAACATTAATATTTGTAATAATATTTAGCATACCAATTTTACCATCATCCTTTGGCAAAAGATCTGGAATGTCATCTGCAGCTATTCCTTCAACACTATCTAAAAACACAAGATCATACATACATTTTAACACAGAATTCCAAATAATTATTGTTTCACAAAGTACTGGCTCTTTAGTGGAATTTCAACAGAGGATGATTTCTTTAGAAGAAAATGTACCAGAATTTAAACAAGTAGGTTTGTAACAAAATATGTCACTTAAACCACTTCCACACAACATTTGTGTTCAATAGGAAAAAACAAGCCAAACACAATATTAATTCTATATTAAACATTTACACGCTAAATTAGGCTAGTTTAAATTATTTTCTTTAGAAAGTTTAACAATTGTTTGTTAACGTTTGCTAGAATAATTTATATTTCAAAAAATATATATGTAATATTCCTCGCTTATAAATCGAAGCAATACACTTCATATCAACATACAATAAAAAAAATCTCTTATGTAATATAAGACATCATTCCAAACTGACTTATATCGCAAGGATACATTTCGTTGAATTATTCAGGGGTGAAAGTGGCCAAAATCAAAAAAGAGGAAATCACGCGAGTAACAATATAGGGTTTCTGCCAAAACGGACAGTCCCAAATTCATGACTTTCCGTGTCTAAGTTAACAGTTTTTCATGACTATATAAATAGCATCTCAAATAAAAAAAATAAAAAATTCAAATTGAAACAACTCGAAAGTTTACAACACATAGTAAACAATTTATAGTGTTTGTGTAGACAATTTTCATGTTTAATGGGCAAGTGCACAAATTTATTTTAGAAATAAATTATTGCACCATAAAATGATTTCAAAATGTAATTAGATTAATAAAGTGAAAAAAAATCTCTTTTCATTAATGTGAACTTATTGGAGAAGTAATGCTTTATATGCATTAAATTTTTCTTTGATTAATTATTTCAGGAATGTCTTTGTCCTCTTATAAGTGTGTCGTATAGTGCAATTGCATTCCTCCTTCTAATAAGGGTTGCGCTTGCATTAAAAAAAAAAACACTTTATAAATCACCAGTTAAATCAAAATTACAGAAAAGCCTACTGGCAAAACTATTGGCATAATTTTATTTCTTTAATAATAGTTTAAATTTAGGATACATCTCTTACTCTCTACCACCGGAATTTTCATTGAATTTAAAATCAATGACTTTTTTCTAATATTAATAATTGCGGCGATCTGAAAATCTCGCAAACTTTGCCTATCAGAACATCTAAAACAGGGTGGCTACAGAATCTGTGAAAACAAATTACCTGACTTTTCCCTGATTTTCCAGGCTGAATGTAAAAAAATTCCCTGATTAGCGGCAATTAGCATGCTGGTTTCCATCCGGTATTTGTAAAACCACTTTCTAGTATATTTAACATTAAAAAAATATTTTTTTAAAAAATAAATTTATTTAATGAATATACAATGAGCTTTTTAAAACAAATCTATAAAAAAAGCAAGCGTTAAAGCCAATATAATAATTTTTTTTTAGTTATGATAAGACTTTGAGCAGCAACTCAACCACTTAGGTGAAAGCGTTTTCCGGATTAAACTTTTTTTATCCTTTCTTTTACCGGTTAAAATGGCAGTTTTGGAAATTTTCCCTGATTTTTAACAAAAATCACCAATTTCCCTGACTTTTCCAGATTGATTAAATTCCCTGACTTTTCCATGATTCCCTGATCCTGTAGCCACCCTGTAAAAACTCCGTCCATCTGAAAATTGAAAAAATGTTGCCCGGCGGTCCGGAAGACACGTAACACGAAAGTCGCGGAACTCTAGCGATCCGTAAGTCTCGGAAATCCAGCGTTCTGAAAGTCCGACAATCCAAAACTCACGAAACTCCAGTGATCCTAAAGACAAGAAACCTTAGCGATCCGAAAGTCGCGGAACACGAGCGATCCGTAAGTCGCGGAACTCCAGCGTTCCAAAGGTCGCTAAAGTCCGGCGGATCCGGAAGTCACGAAACTCCAACTTTGCAAAAGACATGAAACTCCGGCGATCCGAAAGACAAGAAACTAAAGCTATCCGAAATTCCCGAAGGTCCAGCGATCCAAAAGTCGCGAAGGTCCGACGATCCGAAAGACGCGAATAAATATATATCGATTTTTATTACTTTCGGACGTTTCTTTGCTGAAATACATGACTTTTGGTCGTTTTTTTGCTCAAATTCAATACTTATGACAAAATTAACCCAATGTCTAAACTCTTGACTTTTCATATGCGCGGAAACCCTGTTAATATGATTTTTTTTTTTTTGAAAACTTAGAAAATCTAAAAGTTTTTCGAAGTTTTTTGAAAATCTTGATTCAGCGGATTTTTCTGAAAAATTAGGAAAAAGCGGATTTTTTTTTTTGAAAAATCGGGAAAAAGAGGAATTCCGCCGTTCGGCAGAAGTCTGGCACCCCTGATTATTATTAAAAATAAATAAATTTTCTTGAACGATTGTTGTGAATGGCAATGATGATTTTAATTGTAAAAAAAATGTCTTCTTATGCTTTTTAAATGAGCATTAAATTTTGTAGTTATTTACATAATTGAAATTTTTCTTATTCAAATTTTTTTCTGACAATTCTATCTCTTCTCATTTTAATGAGCTGAATTTTTTGATGCATCACACTTGTCGGTAGCTTTTTTAGTTTGGGCTACGAAAGTGGGAAACGGACTGAACGATTATAATACCTTCCACTTTTTACATTATAAATGTAGTGTGGAAGCTAAAAAAGGCACAAGTAATATGGAAAGATTAATATTATGCAAATAACTGATACATGAAATTTCGTGTTAAGCGAGTTCGTGTTAAAGCTCGACTGTAATTAGAAATTTTCAATGTTTACTTTAATAAGAAAATTTGATTAAAGCAAAACTTTGCTAGTAAGGGCAAGTCTAAGAAATAGAAAATAATACACAAATCCTAAGCACTATGTAAAAAACTTTAAACATATTACTAAGAAAACAATCCAAAATATTTCTGAAAAAACCATTTCGCAAATACGGTTTTACTCACCTACAACTGATTGTGGTCTAAGCTTTCTTGCATGCACACTTTTTCTTTTGTTAGTAAGTTTGGGGGTGGCCTGAACACAATAAAAATAATGCAGTTTAGAAATAAGTAGAAAAAAACTAGTTCTAAATATAAACAACACACACAAATGGTTAGGTATAAGCAGGTGGTTTTCTACTTTGCTGCTTAAAATTAAGTCTGAGCTAGCTTGTGACGTTGCCGTCCTCATGTGTTGTCCTTCCGCGGGCTGTGTCATAAGGTAGATCTAGTTGGGAGTAAAAGAACCCAGGCTAATTTTAGCTTTTCGGAAGTGGCGGCACGTGGGGAACGGTGACGGGGCGTTGACATGCTGACAACGCTGAGTAGAGAGTGGTTTTTTGGTGTGGCTCGCTGGCGAGCTGTTTGGTCAGGGCCTTGAGATAAAATTTGTTTATGTTTTTTACAAAATATATGTTTGTGAATTCGAGCCTGCAAATAAACTGAGTTTGAATGTGAAGTCGTTCTTTGTGGTTGTGTTTACTTCATCTTGCTTATTACCTGGATTGCCATCTTCTTACGGTGTCTCCGAGGGCGGAACGTCAACTACCCTGCAGGGATCACCAATAAATTGCTGCACGGTTCGTCGCCCACCTAATTGTCCGTAGCACAAGAGCTCGGCGATCCCTCTACTTCTCCAAGGGGTCTGGATTTCCACGCTAACGATCAACTACGCCACACTTCATCTTGAGCTCAGCTTAAGTTCTCATGATAAATGCAGGCATTCACAAAACATGTTATTGACACACCAACTTGTTATTCTGCTTTGAATTCATTCAAGTTCTGGTGATTTAATTCCCGTGAATGGAATTAAAAGAATACAAAAAAACAACTAAATTTGAAAATGAAAAGTGATTTTTATAATACATTGATTTTATTAATTTTAAAGAAACAATTAAAAATTTATGTATACAAATGGCTGAGATAATGCTTAAGTTAATAATGCGATTTTTTTTTGTTTTGTTTTTAAGAAGATAATATTAAGTAGAGAAAATAAGAGTTTGGAAAGCAAAAAAAATAAAAGTTTCTTGTGTAAAACAATTACACGAACAAAAATAATTTACATAACTATTCAATTTATAAAAAATTATATCCGTAAACACTCAAAATACAGATATAAAGAAATGAGTAAAAAAATTCACATTATGTTTGAGAAATATTCTATCACATATATCATCAATTGGTTAGGTACAAAATATACTCACTAAATTAAGCCATGCCAATTGCTGATAGCATTAAAAGAGACAATTAAGGGTTAGTCATTAAACATCCTTTATAACACAAGCTTAAACAGAATTCATGTTAGTAGAGTGTAGGGATGGAAATAAAGGGGAAAATGGTTTGATGTTATTGCTCATTTGAGCCACTTAATTATGCACCATTTGAATACTTTGTTCTACTACAAATATTTTTAAAAATTTTAGATTTTAACTGGATTATGGATATATTTAACGGCAAATTAACTTTATTTGGAGCATGTTATACATGCCAGTTAAAGGGGCTGGGGAGCCCAGTCGGTTAAGCACTCGCTTAGCATGCGGAAGGTCCCAGGTTCGGGTCCGGGCATCGCCAAAATAGCTGCCGACCTATAAACGGCCCGTGCAGCCAAAAATGTCCGACGAATAATACCCCGTGTAAGGGAGTGCACGTTAAATATCCTTCAAAGTCCTAACGCTGCGTACGATGTCGCCCTTAACGGTTGCGTTGGGTGCCTATTCAGGTGTTGGCTCGTCACCTGACTGTGGTTCTAAAATTCGACGCCCGTCGCCAATAGCCCTCGTGTAGCTCTAGTGCGACGATAATTCAAACCTAACCTAACATGCCAGTTAAAAAGATGAAAGAAAGAGGCTTAGGTGTGACAAATCAGATTAATTAAAAAGTTTCAGGTGCTGAATAATCAAACAGCTATCTATAATACATATTAACCAACTGAGGGAAACCAGCATATAAACTAGTTCAACTGTTGTCAGCAATACATGGAATTTTAGGTATAAAATTTAATTAAACTTGAAAAGGTAAAGTATGAAAGTAGTCTTGTAACATCATTTAAACTACACAATATTTATAATAGTTTTTGTCATGAAATTTTAGAAAAGCTGAAAAACTGTTAGAATTTATTAAGTATTTTCTTCAGAAGGATTCGTAAATAGGGCAAGTTAAAATTGTAATTATTCCTTAGTTACTCTATACTAGTTTCACCCAAAAGCATGCAAATTGAAAAATCCTGGTTAGTAGAGTGGGGTGTATACTCACAAGTGGGGAGTCGGAATTCTCACTGTAACTGTCCCTATCCAGCTGTGAGTCTCCACTGTGGCTGATCCTTAGCCCACCATCACCCCCTGCTCCCCCCCTTAGAACATCTGGAGTAGTACACCTTTGCTGGTTCCCTGGATCATGCTAAAAAATAATATTCAAACATATACTATATTTTATAATATTAATTAAATGAATTTCATATATTATTTATGTTGTATACAGCGCCCTCTAGAGGCCACTCATTGAAACTCTGCCCCTAACCGCCCATCTTTTTGTCACTAGGTACGGTGGTAGGGGTGAGCGAGGTAGTAATTCTTCATCAGCTTCACTTTATTAAATGATTATATCTTCAAAAAGAGTTGCTTTCTTCTTTACTGCCCCTCCTCCTTTCTAGACATTTATATAAGTATTAATAAAGTAAAAACTTCTCGGCGCAACACTACCGTGGGCAGGTAGACTGCAGTAACTTAATTGATGACTTGGACCATTATTGCAAGAACTCAATAAGTCTAGTAATTAAGAAAACATACTATATATTTTTTTATTTCAGATCATAAATGGTACAATCTATTGTTGCAATTAATACAGTTTACCTGCCGGCAGAACAGCCCATTAGTGGGCCAAGGCCTGCTGTGCCCATTTAAGCTGTCAGGAGTAAGGGCTTTTGGGTGCTAGGCATACATCCCAGTTAAGGTTTTCAGCTTCAGGCGGAACCCCCATTGCTTAGCTCCCAAGCATGCTTGGTACTCATTTTAACGACATACTTAACATAAGGGACGAAAGGATGGGTCAACCTCACCCAATCCGGGATTCGATCCCCGGAAATGTGGTGTGGCAATGCGAAGAACTACCACTAAGCCACTAGGACTCATTGATAAAGTAAAAGCTTTAAATTGTCAAGAATTTTTCTTCTATTTTTCTGTGTCACACAAGCAAAACTGCTATCTAATGTGTCTGTGATACTTTTAATACAAAAAAAAATGTTTGTAAATAACGAAACTGAGTAAGTTTTTGTTGAAAAGTTGTGCATCACTACTGCGATCTTGTTGACTTACACAATTTTAACAAAAAGCAATTCAAGTGATGAAGCTCTATTTGAGGTAAATAAATAGTAAGAGGTGTAAAATCATGTAATTATTTATGCATTAGCAATTTTCAACTTAATCCTATTTTCTAGTAATGTATTTTTATTAAACACGTTATGCACTAATACAATCATGCAGGCAGAAAATAAGTAAAGTCAGAAATTTTAATTCAATTGTTTGTACTATGTTGATAAATTCAGAAAATAATAATTTTAAATTAATCAAAAGATTAAAAATATTTTACTTTTCAAAAGTAGTAAAACGGAGAAAAACAGCTTTATAAAGTAATTGGAATAATGAAATTTCATATGCTGAAAAACTTACCAACTCCCTATGACTTCTAGACAAGGATTCAATCAGCTCGTCTAATATTCTGTCTGAAACGTGAGCAGCTACTGACAAATTCACTTCACTGAAAAAAAAATAAAACTTAAAAAAGTACTATTAAAAAGATTGTTCCAATATTAATTAAGGAACCAATAACCAAATGTCAGAATATAATATAAAAATATTTTCCAATAATCATTTAAAACAATTTTACTATTCAGAATAAAACATTTATGAAAAAAAGTACTATAAAAATCACTATAAAACCATTTGGAATTCAACCAAGCTGAAATTATTCTTTAAGTTTAGTTTTAATAATGACAATTTTAGAGATTTTTTTAAATTACAGTATTAAGTATTTTTTTACAAATACATTACTATTATTTATCAGGATTTTGGTTTTTAATGTACTTAGATAAAGTAAACAATAGTTAGACTTTTGGGAAGTTTTAAGAACTGCCGAGCGGTGTAACTTTGGCTAAAGCTTTTCAAGCTAATAACTTTTCAATAAATACTAAAACAAAAGGTTTTTTTTCAATTGGTGACAATTCTGCCTTGACGTACGAGTAAAAATAATTCAAGAAGAGAAGTCAGTAGTAGGGCTTTATGCTTGGGCCAAAGTTGCCCCATTTAACAGTATTTTGGCGTTAAAACAATTATATATTGTCTAGTCAAGTGGCAAAACCACAAATGTGCAAATTCTAGGGATTGGCGTTTTTGAAAATGGTGGGGAGGGAATGTCAGTCTCATAGAGCTAATGCATTAATTTTGAAATCACAACTTTAGCAAAAGAATTACTGTCATGTTATGCCATTTTCACTAGGTATGAGAAGCATCATAACATCAATTTAAAACAAAATTGAAAAAACAACAACATCCGGTTATGTAATAATTAACTGATAAAATATTAAAATAGTATCGTCATCTGCTGATTCCCATACCTGAGGAAAAAGGGCTAACATAGCAAAACAATTTTTCTGTGGAAGTTGCGATTCCAAAACTAATGCGGTTAGCTCTATGGTACTGACAATCCTTCTTAACAGTATCCAGATTTCCCATCCCTGTGTTTTGCACTTTTGTGGTTTTTGTCATTTGACCGAGGATCTATACTATTACTATCTTGAATATAGTGCATAAGATATACCTGATTTTGTTCATGATGTTTGTTCCTGTCAGCTCCAGCAGTGAATGTCTAACAAAGTCCATTGGAATGACCCCTCTTTCTTGGCACAGCCTTTCTAAATCGCGCCGAGTCTATGCAACAGTTTTTAAAGAATTATTTAAGAAGAAACACTAATTAAAGTTAATTTAAATTTTCTATAAATATAATAAAAATTAAATACCATAATAAAAATTTATGTTGCCTTTTGCAAACTAATCGATATTAAAAAAAAAGTGTATGTAAAGTTGTGCATTTACTATTAAAATAACTAGACATCTTTTAAACAGGAAAATTTAAAAATTCAGTTATCATAATATTTTTTTAAAAAAATGTATTTGTTTTGTAAAATGAAAAGTTTAGTAACAAATACAGTAAAATCTTATTTATAGTGACGTTCAGTATCAAAACTACAATTTGAAGATAAATTTTTTTCAAACAAAACTTCTTTTAATTTAATTCCTTCTGCTTTTTTTAAATAAATTATATACAAAGCAATTTCTAGGATTAAAATTGCAAGTCAAAGATAAAAGTATGAGAAAAAAATTGCCACTTAAGTTAATAATTTTTTTTAATCTTATTTTAGAATTTTTTCTATATACAGCAGTTCAGAAAAAAAAATTATAAAATTATTTCAATGTGTAATTGAAGAAATTGAATTGACAAAAACACAAACTTAGTCTAAGTGAAGTACTTACCTCATCACTAATTATATTAGGACACTGATCTTCTACACATTTGAGCATGCAAGAAGCTGTACTCTGTTTTTAAAAAAGAAAGAAGAATTAGTTGTCGATTTTTTTTCATTTTATACCCAAGTTTATCACTCAAACCTTCCCAGTGAGTTATTTTTAATCCTTAGTAGTTGTATCTTTTTTTGTCCTTGTTGTTTTTAAACCTCAGTAGATAATCTATAAAGAACTTTAATTTCTCAGTTTAGATGCAGAGCAAAGCTATGTAACTCACGAGAAAGCTAAAAAACAGGTGTGTGTCAGTATTATTACCAGTTAAAGGTTTAGGACTATATACAATAATTTATTTTAAATATTGCACAATAAAAAAAAACTTTTTTCTTGCTTGTGATATTTCCGGGCCGGAGTGTTCAATAGTAACGTGCCAATGAGATTAATATTAACTTAAATACACTAACTAAAACACCAATAAGATTAACCAACTTTATTTAAACTTTAAAACTAAGAAAAAATGAAATATTAAAAATAAATACCTACATACTTTACACATATTTTTATATAATTTCAAAAATTAAAAAAATATATGTAGTTTTAAGACCATTTTCTTCAAAATTATCATTGTTATGGGGTTATGGACAACACTTCAACATTGGTATAGTACAAAAAATTATAGCTTACTATTAGGTGGCTTTCCATGGTATCCCACAATTCTTTCACAAAGTCTTGAAGTCTGTTTTCAATTGGGTTGCCAGATTCCTCTTGTAAAAGTACAACTTCATGCAACCTTGTTAAAAGCTAAAAGGGATATTTTATGTTTCAGTGGTCATTTGCACTTAATAATGTTAACACATAACTACCATACAATAGTCTTGGCTTATACACAAGCATTTCATTCTGATTTAGGTACATATTCTAATAGTAATATTTTTTTTGGAATAGGATGCATAGTTTGGTGCTCCATACTTACTATTTTGTGTGCTGTTAACTGTTGTTCTATTAATAAAATAGTTCAGTTACATTAACTTTTCACCACCTTTGGTCCATTTACGAATAAGAAGTGACACTAATAATTTTTTTAAATATATTTTTATAACAACGTGCAAAAAAGTTCACTTTTTTATATCATATTTATTCATAAATTGTTGCGAAAATGACACATTATGTGCTTACATCACCACAAACAGTGCCGAAGGAGCTCACTTTCGGAACTAGTGCGGTTAAGTAAATAAGATTATCTGATTGGTAGAAAAACACATGATGTCGTGAATATTTCCATGGAAACCACAGGATGTCATGAATCTTTATTATTTCTATTGGTTGATTACTTTTGCATTTTCTAATCTATCCATGGAAACTACAAGTACTGCAAACATTATTAAAGAAAATTAAATAAGACAAAAATAAGAACACACATTTTACGCCAAACAATACTTTTCTGGAAGAAGATTTAGCGAAGCTTCCTTAGTTTTCAATGTAATCTAGAAATTGGCCGAACATCATTTCGAATTCATTTTTACCCATGTTCGATAGCACTAATTAATATAAATAGTATTTTGATTCAAAATAGAAAATTGTTTTAAAACTTTTCTTTCACTACTTTGCATTTTCGAATATCGCCATGGAAACTTAAATGATTTCATGAAAATCACTCATTGGTAGAAATACTTCTTTGCACGTCATTATAAAAAATATTAGAAACCAAGCATGCTCCAAATAATGCTTATTTAAGCTCTTTTCATTATTCCACTCGACCTACGGTCTCATGAAATAAAAGCCAATCGCTTAATAAAGTAACATTTTCGGAACTAGTTGCTTAAATAACTATTTACCCCAAAAAAGTTTGTTACCTGCTTTGCATTGTTGGCATCACTAAGGAATCCTTCCGCCTTTTCTAGTTCATCACTCATAGCTCCGTCTGGGACCGCTCTCTTCAGATTATTTACAGAGTCTTGGAGGTGGACCATTAGGCGATCTACCGTCTAAAATAATGAATATTCTATTTATATATATTTATAAAGGGCTGGGCAATTACTTGTTTGAATGCAACTCATTACAATTACTTTTCATAAAAGTAACTAATTAACCTGTAAATTACTAATTTCCAAAAGAAACAAATTACATTGACTTTTTAGATAACGTTTTATGACAAAATTTCATATTTCCAAATGTTTTAAAAACAACTTTATTATGCAGCTATCGGAAAATATACCTGTCGTGGTACACAACAAAAGCTGCATCTCAAAGTTTTTGTTGCTTACACAGCTACGATTGGGTCGGAGATAAAAACCACCAGAACTAAATTGCCTTTCAACAGCCGCACTGGCTGGTAAGGGCAAATTATATTTTATAAACAAGCTGTGGACTGTAGGTAGGGTACAGAATACAGACATATTACGGTTTTTACTTTAATGTAGACAACTCTAAATCGGCTTTGGCGGAAGGATATATAGTTTTTAACTTTCTTTAAAAAAAAATTCATCACTGCTAGATGAGTGTTGTCCAAAATCACTGCAATCAGTAGGGAACAAATACAATATAAACTGTAAAAAGTTATAAGTAACTAACTATTACTGTAAAAGAGGTAACTTCCCAGCCTGTATATGTAAAAACATAAAAGAGTGCGCCCTAGAAGGGAAGAGTGGCCACCCATTTATAATAGTTTTAGAATAACTAGTTTAGGTCTTTCAGTTTGTTTGAATTAACAATGGACTAGAGTTGCAGGAAGGTAATTGGTCAGAGGCTGTAATTTTGAATCACAAGACTGACACTTCAGAAGGCACACAATAAAAAAACATTTTAAACTGCGTCAGGATTTTACTCCAAAACAGATTTAACATGCATCGGTTCCCATATATTTAATAATATAATAATAACAGCTTATTTTTACAAAAAAAACACAACAAATTAAGCAAACCAACGCCAAGGGGAAACATGAAAATCCCGTAAATCAAAATATAAATATTAATTTCAATGGACACACACAAATAATTCAAAGAAGAGATGAAAAATAATAAATAAAACAACAAACTTGCTCAACAAAATATTCAGCAAAGTTTGGCAACAAGCTGCATAACACAAGAAATTTTTATTATTATCTTCAATAAAGTGAAAAATAAAGATCGATAATGATAATCCACAAAGTTCCGTTTGGTTATGTAAAAAACTTTGTAGACAGAAACAAATTTATGGTATAAAAATCTACAACTTTTAAACTACTTTTCTAATAGCTTGTCATAGCAAGAAAACAAGTGCCTACAACATTTTGGAACCTATGTAAAGTAGTTTAACATTTGTACAATTTGGGGCCAATGAATTTGCTTCTGTATCTGTACATGTTTTTTATGTAACCACACAGAACTTACTTTATGGATATATCTTGTACTAATATATTGCATAATCATATGAGGAAACAAATAGTTTTATTGCATATTTTAACATTAAGTATTTAAAAAAAAGCATCAGTCATGGAAAGGGTATGTTACCTGCTGAGCAGAACTAAGTAAAAAGCCCTGCTGAAGCCTAAATGCACGACCATTTGTACATTTCTTAGGAGAGACATTGCGGTGAAGGCTTTCTTCAATCTAAAGTGAAAGTAGCAGTTTTAATCATGAACAAAGAAATACTGCGAGAGTGAGTATAGAGCACACAAATTAAATAATTACCCTTTTTAAAGCAGTTTCTGTTTTTTCAGGTGCAAGTTTCATTGCAGCTGTTGCATCAAAAATAGGACAGGGCATGTATCTTAAAGTGAAGTTCCTGGAAAAGTAACAAGAAGTTCTAAAAGAACTAAAATAGCCTACTTTCCTGTTACTTAAATACTTACTAAAATTCTTATCTTGAAAAAACTAGGATCGTTACAGTAAGTGACATCAACAACCGTTTCTACATTAAATTTATATACAAAAGAATAAATTTCACTAACCACAGCATCTAGCTATAATTTCAACTTCGTAAAGCCATTATTTTCATTTATTTTCTATCACCAATAAAATAAATATTACTTATCGTCCGCATGATTTATTTGCAGTTATAAATAAATATTCAATTTTTCGTAGAAAAAAACCCATAAAACTATTCCAAAATGCACTTAAAATAATAAATGTAAATAAACAAGTAGGTTTGTAACAGAATCTGTCACTTAACCTGCTTCCAAACAACAGTTGTGTTTAACAGGTAAAAAGGCGCCAAACACAGCATTAATTCTATATTAAACATTTACAAGCTAAATTCAGCTAGTTTCATTTATTTTATTTCGAGAATTAAATAATTATTACTTAAATCGTTTGCAAAAAATTATATTTCAAAGAATAAATATGTAATATTTTTCTCTTTTGAATAGAATGAAAACATTGCTTACCTACATACAGAATCTTGAAGTGAAATATATTTTACGTCATTTCAAACTGATCGATGTCGCAAAAATAAATTTATTTTAATTCATTGTCTAAAAGAATTAAAGTTTCTCAAGCTATTGTTGCCATGGCAATGGAGATTTATTTCTAATAAAATGGCTTCCTATGCTTTTTAAATGAGCATTAAATGTTAAAGTTTTTTAAGTAATTGAAGTACTTAGAATTCGAATTCTTTTCTGAAATTTTCAATATATTCTCATTTGGATACGCTGAATTTTTTGACGTATATCACTTTTCCGTAGCATTTGTAGTTAAATTACGCGATTTAAATGACTCGA
Organism: Hylyphantes graminicola; assembly: GCA_023701765.1. Classification (NCBI taxonomy): domain Eukaryota; kingdom Metazoa; phylum Arthropoda; class Arachnida; order Araneae; family Linyphiidae; genus Hylyphantes; species Hylyphantes graminicola. The sequence continues at coordinate 7,366,144 of CM043115.1, read as the reverse complement.
AATTGAATTTCAATGCTAATTCAATGGGAAATTCGTCGACAAATAGTAGATTTATGTCCGTCCGTTCGTACAGACAGACGGACAAAAAGTATGAAAGTCGGGTCTCTGAGGTCATAGCTTTCTAACAAAAAAAGAATTTTTAAGATCGGATGGATAGAACCGATTTTGGAAGGGGGGTACGGACAGACGGACGGACGGACAGACAGACAGACGGACGGACATCGACCGCATGTCAATACCTACTTTTTTATTTTTTTTTAATTCTTCGAATTAAAAAAAAAAGAAAAGTAGGCTAAAAATGGTTATGTGAAAACCAATTATATACCCAGCCAAAAAAGCAGTCTGAAGTTAATAACATTAGTGCAAAAAAATAGCAAATTAGTTCCTGCATGTTTGTGCTAAAACTATTAAAAGTAAAAGTCATAAATATGTTAATTTCATAATAAAATACCCTAGGCTTAATAAAAACAATTATAAAAAACACTATCAATATGGGCAAAATAAAAAGCTTTGATACTGTATTGAGGAATCGATAATAGGCTTGCTTCAGTTGTAGTTGACATATTTCCTTCCAGCTTTCATTCCTGAACTTCCTTCGATTGATGACATTTCCCATTCGACATTGATTCACCAAATGAATCTTTTCATTCGACATTTCTACAACCATTGAATACCTCTTTTTGCTGTAGTTAGTTATACATAATCCAGTTCTTTAAGCCTTGTACTACAGAAGGTAAATATAACCTTAAGTTACCGAAACTATACAGTAGAGTCCAGCTTATCCGAAAGGTAAGCTGTCAGCACAAGAGCAGCAAAAATTAAAAATTACTGCATATTTTGATAAATAAATCCAACTTTGTAAGTAAGTATGTATTTCTTTGTGTATTTATTTAAGTGTATACATTTCATATTTTAGCAAAAAAAATTCCAGAGCCTTTCAGTTAAGCTAAATTTCGAACAACCAGTATTCGTATAAACGGAACTCTACTGTATATAACAAGGCAATGGATGGAAAATTATTTGAAAGTATTGAAACACCCACACCAGAAATTGAGCTGTTTCAGATGGCACAACTTTTTACAGCTTTAATTCTTGGTCTAATATGATTCAACTGATTGTTTCAGTTTTACTCTAAGTACATTGTTTTTCTTCTGCTTTGTTTTATCTCACAATTTTTTACATGCAACTATTTTATTAATGCAATTTATAAAACTTTAGGAGGTTATAATTTGACTGAATATAATTTATTCAAAGAATTACCAAAACGTCAATGTAGTTAGAAAACTTCAGTTTAGATGGTTTTTCTGTTTTATGTGAATAAATTAAGTGAAATTTTGGGCCAGAAATTTTACCCGATTCATAAACAGAAAAAGGCTATAGTTCTACAAGAAAAAAAATTTATGCATACCATTTGCTTTAGTTTTAGTGAGGTAAGAAAATATTGTATTGTCCATACTTTAACAATATTTCCAGGAGTACCAAGAATAAAAATAACATTGCTAGAACAGTTACCACTCAAGATGTGAAACATGCCAATAGTTGGGTACGTAAACAAAAACATTAATTGTAATGCACCTACTTCTCTAGTGCATAAGCTACATCAGCGAATCCTTGCGGTGGTATGGCATTTTTGTCCCACAAAATAGACCTTAACTTGGAGTTGATTTGAAGAGCCTTGGCAAGGGTTTTGGCTCCAGCACCACCCATGTAATTTCCACTATTGGCAAAAAATTCATTACAATCAAATATATAGATTTGAACTTTTTTAAACATATAATATTAGTTTTCTAAAATATTTAATGATGCAAAATATTTAAAAGGACATTAGATATTAAAACAATGTTTTTACTGTAAACAATATCCAAGACAGCCTTGAGCTTTTGTACTACTGAAGTTAACTAAAATATTAAGTTATACTATTTCTTAAATTTAAAAAGATGTTCTAATCCAATTTAAAAAAATTGAAAATATGGGGTTTGGTTAGTTCATTTCCTTTTTAGCAGCTCTGTGGTGTTATGTGTCCGCCTCAAAAGCAAAATTTTGCAGGTTTGAGCTCCGGCTAAGTGTTTAGATTTTTTTCAGGGCAGAAAAATCGTGGGCACACAGGTCATATGATTATGTGGCATGTAAAAGATCCCTCCAAAATTAAATTACGACATACTTTAACATCCACAGAGAGCTCAGGTTCATTGCAATACGAGAGTCAAAACTGATAGTGTGTGTCACCTAGACAGTGACACATAAAAATAGCTCCCAGTTCTGGGGAATATGCCAAGTCTGCAAAGGCTAAGCCACCAATAAAGCACCCCGGTTGGAAAAAAGTTAAATTTCATTGGATGGCTAAAGAAAATCCCGCCCTACTCACGTGATGTCAATGGAAGTAAGACACTGGTTGCTCCCTAAGGCATTGATGACTACACAGGCATCCCCACGCAGTTTGGAATCGGCAAGGGACAGGGTTTCCAGAACGGTATCTTCCTCCTGAATGAGCTGTACGATGGAGTCCATCACACGGGTCATATACCTGTAGAATGACAAGGCCAGATGCGGTATATTTCTATTTTATACTCTGCTTAGTTATTTAGTTCATATGAGGATTTTTTAATGATCTTATTGACTAAATAAACTTTAATAAAAAAACTTAAGCTTATTTCTTTTCAATGTTATAAAAAACTTGGGATGATTTTATACATCATTGATCAAATGACAAAACTACAAATGTGCAAACGACAGAGATGGAAAACTAGATACTGATAAGCCGTTTTCGAAAAACGCCAATCGCTAGAATTTGCACAATCGTGGTTTTGTCATTTGACTGACGTTTTCTGGTACAATTTTGCTTACTTTTATTTGTTTGATTGCACAAATAGTGAATTTCAAACGCAGAGTAAAAATTAAGGTATTTTAGACCGATTTTAGTGAAGTATAAGCAATTGAGATCCACAAAAATAATGCTTTGAAATAGTTAAGAACTTTTAGGATTATGGAATTATGGATAAAAAGGTATTCATAGCGAAACATAAAGCAAATTATTTTAATGACTATTTGGCAGTGGATGTCGCTCATCAAATGGGTCACCTAGAAGAGAATGGATGAAATTTGAAGATTGAATAACACAAATTCTTTTTTGGAACTTGTTAATTTGGCATCTTTAATTTTTGAACATTTTATTTGAGTATGTAAAAAATTGACTAAGAGTATGCAATAAAATAAATGTGTGTTGATTCAAATAAGATTTTGTAACAAAAAATTATGTTCTTACTTTGGTTTAATATTCACAAAATTTCTTCCTAGATAGAGATGCTTAATGGATTTGTTTTTGGCAACAGATGTGACAATGTTGGCAAGATCGACATCGAAACCTAGAAATTAAACATTATTAAAACAATAAAAATAACTATTTTTAAAATTAATAAACATTATTTTTCTAATATGAAACATCAACTAGCACAAAAAGATTTGAAAAAAAAAAAAAAGATAACAAGTTATTATGTAATGTGTAGCTGAACAAGTAACGTTTTCTCATTTTTGTGGTTACAAGTGTAAAATATAAATTTGCCTTTTGTCACCAAAGCAGTTTTTCGACAAAATAGAATTCCACCAAAGAGTTGAATTTGAAATGAGATTGTAAGCAGTTTTTTATATTGTCCTGTAAAGTAAAAAAATGAACTACCCATGACATAGAAATCCTATGCCTACGTCATAGGTAGTTTTTTTTACACGCTGAGAAATTTCAATCAATAAAGAACTTGATGAAAAAAAAGTTTTTTTACTTAGCGAAATTTAATAATGGCCTTATGAACTTAACTTAATTTTAAAATATGCAATGTTCATCACCCAGCTAAAGCAGTTTTTACCCTAGAGTAATTTTTAAAAATTAGTTAAGTTCTCACCATTGTCACTGATGTCCAGGGAGCACAGACATCGTATGCCTGGCAAGCAGGATTCCAAGACTAGAGCTCCATGGGATTTGAGTTCGTTGTTGCTGAGGTCAAGAGACATGTCTGTGGCTATTTCATTGCAGGCAAGGCCTAGGAGCATGGCCCTTTTAAAGAAAAAAAGACGTTACTTGGGGGGACATGAATTTCCAAAAAAGAAACTAACTCATCCTATTGCATCTCAAAAGAAGGATAAACTTTTAACACATTTTTACTGAGCTAGTTAAAAATACTGAGTGAACACGAATACAGGGAGAATTAAATATATACAAGAAACATGAAGTTAACTTGAGTTGTTACAAATTACTGAGGTTATTGCTATTGTTCTTATAATGTTTTTATTAATGACATTAGTTTCTGTTAGTGTACAAATCAAAACAAATCTAATGTTAATATAGATAAATTGAATAGAGTGTTTTATGACTAGTAATCCACAATTTAATTTTACAGTTCTAATATCAATATATCGTCCTGTTATGGCTGCACACGTTTTAATAGGTGTTACTTTTTTTTAAAAATATATAGAGATACGGCATTAACTCACAAAAACTTGCTGCAAAATACAGAAGAAATTTATTTTGTCATTAAAAGTATTTTTTAAAAGATATTAATTAGTTATAATTAAAATAAAATTTTAGTAATTATTTTTTAAACTACAGACAGATGGAAGCCCTAACGGCTTGTAAATATCTAAAAAAAAATTAATGTTTTATTTATAACTAATTAATATCTTTAAAATAATACTTACTATTTATTTTAATGGCAAAAAAAAAAAACTTTCTCCTGTATTTGTAGTAAGTTTTCAATGGTACCTGTCATTCTTTATTTAAAAACAGGGGCCAAAGTTTCCATCGGAATTGTATAGAGATCTGTTAGTATACAAGAGCCTTAAAAAAAGAGAAGTCTCACTTGAGTGCCTCCACGGGCAGCTTGTTGCCGGCCATGTTGAGTGCCTTGAGGGCGACCGTGCTGGAGAAGAAGGCCTTGAAGGAGGGGGGCACGTTCACCTCCTTCGACTTCTTGGCAGAGAACTGATTCCTGGACAGGTTGAGCGACGCCAGCTTCTGGGTGCAGCCCCGCAGAAGGGCGCCAAACACCTGCAACACACCCGTAAGTTTAGGGTGAGCAGATACTACATTTTGCAATACAGTTTGGTTTGTTATTCAACTATTTAACTATATAAATTTTGCAAGAAGCTGCCGTTTTATTTGCTTATAGTTTTTTTCAAACAACTAAATATATTATGATTTATACCAATTTAATGTTGTTTTTATGGTCCAAAAGTTAATCCCCGAAACAGATCTGGTCAGGCTATGTAAGTTATCAGTGGTTTGGTTATCTGTTGTTCTACACTATACTACACGATACTACATTTTGCCATACATTTTGGTTTGTTATTCAACTATTTAACTATATAAATGCTGCAAGAAGCTGTCGTTTTATTAGCTTATTTTTTTTTAAAACAAAAGCAATTACATATAATATGATTTATGGCTAATTCCATTCATGACAGACATGACATAACACAACTTTCTCGGCTCTTAAAAAGTACTAAATGTTAATTGGCTGTTAAAAAATTGCCATGGGGTGATGCAAATAAAGGTCTTGATTATAAAAAACACTGAAATTTTCATTCAAGAGAAAATACTTAAAATCAATTGGGTTAAAACATGCCATGTTGGACATGACAAAACTGAGACACAGATTTTGAGTGACCTTATATTATTACCATTTGCCCTTAACTGGTATGCATTTCAAGTCTAGAATTTTTTTGGAATCAATATAAGATTTTGATGTGCCAACCAGAAAGAAAAAAATTGAGAAATTTATAAATAGTAAAATACTATAAAATATTTATTAGCGTGACGGACATAACAAAGTTGGATGTTCTATATTTCACTCAAATTTTAAATTTAATTTTGGAATTTTTACGAACTGTATATTTTGAGGAAAAAAATGAGAAAATAAAGTGTCAAGAATTTTTGCCAAGTAGATTTTGTTTAAAGTAAAAAAGATGAAATTTAAAAAATGATGTCCATGGCGCATTTTCATAGAATCAACTTTATAAGAATTTAATGTTTTTATGGTTCAAAAGTTAATTGTAATCCCTGAAACAAATCCGGTCAGGCTAGTTATCAGTGGTTTGGTTATCTGTTGTTCTACACTAACAGTTCATTAGATCAGAAATTGCAACCAAATTGTAAGCTGTCGTTGGTTTGGCAATCCGTTAATTTTGGCCAATAGACCACTAGATAAGAACTAACAAGAAATTGGTAAGATATCAGTGGTTTGGTTGCCTAGTATTCTTCACAAACAGATTACTAGATCAGAAAAATAGGATTCGTAGGATATCAATGGTTTGGCATCCATTATCTTACAAAAACATACGTAGATTAGAACTTTTTTTGCAAGGCATTTGTAATCAGTGGCGACTTGTGGTCAAAAATGTTGGTGCAGCCAAGCTTTATTATAAAATTAGATTTTTATAAATTTAGATGAATTGTTGCTTTGTATACCAATGCAGAAATGACAAACACTAAATTATAAAAAGATACATTATACTTACAGTATCTAAAGCACATTCAGTGCCAGATAAATCTAAATGTGTCAGAGCATTAGGTTGAGCCAAAAAATTATACAAATTCTGAAAATAGAAATGAAAGTTTTAATAGATCATAATCATTATAAACAGTCTAAAAAAATGTTTTGTTTTCTATTTTAAGTAGCAGTTAGCATTATAATAGCAAAAAAATACCATTTCATTTTATTGAAGAATCAAATGAATGTTTAAATTTGATCATCAGCTAAAATATAAGTACTTTTAAGGTCCTTAAGAACCTTTTTTTTAAAAAAAAACTTCAACCAAATTTAAAATTTGTGCAAACCTGGCAATAGCTTCTGTAAGAAGTTTATAAGCAGTGTTTAGTAAGCATCTGCCACAGAAAAAAAAACTGATTTTCCTTTTACAATTTTAGTCTCATTGCAGTGAAAACAGGATTACACTTCAACCAAATTACATATCCCTCAGAGAGTTAGGTTTTGGTTGGGTTTGAATTAGCATCGCACTAGAGCTACACGAAGGCTATTGGCGACGGGCGGCGTATTTTAGAACCAGTCAGGTGGCGAGCCAACACCTGAATAGGCACCCAACGCGACTGTTAAGGGCGAGATGGTACGCAGCGCTAGGACTTTGAAGGATATTTAACGTGCACTCCCTTGCACAGGGTATTATCGTCGCACATTTTTGGCTGCCGGGCCGTTTATAGGTCGGCAGCTATTTTGCCGATGCCCGGACCCGAACCTGTGACCTTCTGCATGCTAAGCGAGTGCTTAACCGACTGGGCTCCCCAGCCCTCCTCAGAGAGCTAAGATATTATACAGGCATGAGAACACAAAAATATGAAAAAAGCTGAAAGCGCGGACAGTAATCTCAAGTAGGACGGGGGGTACAGTAAGTACTACTTTAAGGGGCAGTAATTTTTAAAAAATATCTGTGAAAATGTTGATTTGCAAGGATATATATGGGGTACCTATAAAAACTTATTATAATAGCAAGAAATAATTATCTATAGGTGTAAGCCATAAAAAAAGGCCATATTTCTACTGAAAAAATGATAGAAAGAAGAATATGCTACAAAATCTATCTTAAACCTTCTCTTATGCAACTCACTAGGATAAAGACACGGATTTAAAAAAAAATAACAACTATCTTACACTAAAGTCAGGTCATTAAAAAAAATAACTAACTTTGAAAAATGGGGCTTACATTAAAAACCATCTTTACACATTGTTTTTGAAACATGTTTTTCTACAAAAACACAAAACAAACAAGCACTATAATATTCGTAGTTCACATATACAAAACAAAAAATATTTTGTTCTCTCTTTAAAAAAGTTGCATGGTTCATGATGCACTGATTAGGAAAACAAATTAAATTACTTTTACCGACTCCATTTTTTATATATAAAGAAAGATCTAAAATTAGAAACCCGAGTTTAGGTTGACGAATAATGAAGCACAATAAAAAAAACCATTTTTTTAAAAAATCCTTTCACATTCAAGCTGTTCTTGCCGACCCAAGGTCACGGACTCTCGATTAGGAAAATCTGGTTGATCCTACCTGACCTGAACCAGAGCTACAGAAGTAATGATACACTTCTGATCACACAGAGTCAATCATTATCAGGCGCCGCGGCATGACCGGATGATGCGTGTCGGCCCAAGGCCACGGACACTCGATTAGGACAATCTGGTTGATCCTACTTGGCCTGAACCAGAGCTACAGAAGTAAAGTTAGCCACAATCTGATCAAGCAGAGTCAATCATTATTAGGCGGCGCAGCATCATTGGATGATGAGTGAAAATTACTAGACAGCAAAATAAGCAAATCAAGATGCTGCAAATACGTATTTGATCAAGTGAAAATGTTACTCTTCTAAAAGGGGTATGCATTGGCGCTTTGTTGATATTTGAAGACATCTTAGTGAAATTGAATCTTAATTCATCTTCAAAATTTAAATATATGGTTTACTTTTATTGTTAAAATTTATAATTTTAACTTTAAAAAAAAAGAGAAGAAATTCAAGTTTAGTATTAATTAAAATATGGACCGAGGATGGATGATTTTTCGGTGGGTTAATGCTGTGAAAAATTGACGTTTCTTATGTGCGCCTAATCCTGTTTTAAGACGCCATTTTGTCCGAAAATTCTCGGCCTATGATGCAGTATTTATTAAAGACAGTTTTTATAAATATGAGTTAGAAAGTATCATGGTATCAAGTAACGCAGGTTAAAATTAACGCGTAGTTATCACATGCTTTGGAAATAACGTTCAGAAAATTTTTGATCCGATCCGATTTTGCAATAAATACGAATTTTCCCCAAAGCGTTTTTAAGGACTTGTAAATGAACTTTTTTTTTTAATTCAGGCACTTTTTTAGGAGGTTTACCATGTACGGCGATTTCGCCGCCAGCTAGCAAATATTACGATGTGTTGAAGTTTGGTTGAACGATCCTTCTTGAACTGTAACTACATTATAAAAATAATGGGTTCGAAAGTGTTGTTATTTTTCCTATAAAAAACGTCAACTTACATCGGAAGCATATGCCAATGTGATGAGGATAGTTTACTAGAAAGCGTACAAAAAAAAATTACATATTTGACTTTAGATTGAAGACAAACTGCGCATTGGATCTGATCTCGCAACTTCTTTACTCGAGACCGAAACACTAAGCCGATAAGAAAATTTAAGGGTAGAGAAGATTTACCGTGACAATAAATGACATTCAAGACGTATTTTCGCACTATTTGAGGTGATCAAAATAATTTTACTATTCAGTTTCCATTTTTAGAACAAAAACAAAAATTTGAAGAAAAAAATCGGAAAACGTCAAAAAATCGGAAAATGACCAGAAATCGGGAAAAAGCGGAAATCCGCCAAAAAGCGGAAAATTCTCATGCCTGATTATAAGACACTCACGTTGACATCCTCCTTGAAGACATTATCTGCCAGAGAGAGGAAGGCAAGGGTGGAGGGCATGGCACGATTCAGGGACAGGGCATGTGCAAGGGTGTTCACCCCTTTGGCACTCAGCCCTGTCCGTCCTAAATTAAGGTGGATTAGGCCCTTTTGGAGGCGGCCCACACCACCCCCCAACTGGCCAGCACCTAAAATAAAAGCTTGGATGAGTTTCAAAAGGAATATACTGATAAATTTTTAAAAAAATTATAAAAAGAGTAGCTTTGTGAAGAGCTATGGACCGAGTCCGGTTTTGATCCAAGAACCTATTGCGTTCGAGCCTAATACCGAATCGCCTGCGAGTAATTATTCAGTCGCACAGGATATACCCGGTCTAGCGTGAATGTAAGCTTTAAAAGCATTTTCTTTCCCCCACCCCACATGCGGTTTTCTTCGAAACGGCGTGAGCGTATTTCCCCCCTGCCCTACTTAAGGCTGAACTGTCAACCTCACAGCAGAACCTCAAACTTGTTAGGATTAGAGAAATGATGCTCCCCCTGTTTCCTAGAAAACCAAGTGAGAGGATGGGGGAAGAAAGTCTTTTTGAGGCTTACATTGTAAATAGACCCCAGACTATAGTATTGGGTATTTATGCTGATCACCACACTTGTATAGTCCTGTCTTATTATAATTAAGGGGTTATATGTCGATTTAGAACATTTTTTTAATGTTATTAATGTATTATTATATTACGAGAGAAAATTGTTAAGGTCAAATCATATATTAACTTAAGAATGGTTTAACTAATTGTCAAACATCGAGTTTAAAACTATATGGAAGAATAATTCGGATTAGTCCTTATCTCAGAAACCTTTCACAAAAAGATAGCATTTTTTTTAATAAGATATATTTAAAAACTACAATTTTTATAAAATGAGAAAGAGAGTAAATCCTTCTAACCTTGAGTTATTTTGGCAATAATTCCACATAGACTATTAATACCTAAAAGTAAAAAGATTTTTATACTTTTCAAATATTTTTTGATTAAAAGTACACAGACAGTTATTACACTATAAACACAAATAGAAAAATGAAGTGCCTACCTTTATCTTCAATTAAATTATTAGACAGGTCAAGTGTATGAAGAGGTGTATGAGGATTGGCTATTAAAGCTAGGGAGAGTTTGTAAGCGAATTCCCTGAAAAATATTACAAAGTGATATGATGTCACAAAATTTTTTATTCCTTTAATTTTTTATTAAATTAAAGTTAATAGGAAAGATAAATCTCACCATTTCAGACCTGTGTTGTCGAGATATAGTTCTTCCAATGCAACTGACCTTCTTAGTACAAGTAGTACCACATCCAATGCTTCAGAAACCTAGTTTAACATTTATTTTAGTAAATTAGTATACTTTGATATTACTATATTGTGGAGATACGATTAACATGAAAATTAAGAGAAACCTTTTTTATTTTTTATTTTGATTATCTTTATACTTAAAAATAATTAACACTAAATTAAAGATTTAAAATTTCTTTCGAGCAGAGATTTAAAAGAAAAAGCTATGCTTGATTTTCAACTAACTACTGCAATTATAAAAATTACTTGCTCTTTTCAGGAATACATTAAAATGTACATAACTTGGATAGAAAAAAAAGCTAGCGGTTAATAATAGCCGACATAATTGTTTACAATGCACATTGTTTGCACTTAATTATTAAAAATGAACACATTAGACAGTTTTATCAAGGATGTATAAAGGAAAACATACAAAACCTAGCAATATAAATTTCAAAAATTCATCACAATATAAATTGTCATGGTACAAAAATTTCAAATCTGGATGATTTTTGAAAATCGAAGTAAATATAGAGAAAAATGGACTTACTAATTTAACACCAGTAGCTCGGAACTTTGTAAACCAGGTATTGAACATTAAAGCGGAGATAATTGGCATTAAATCCCTGTAAAAAGTTTAAAAGTTTCAGAGAGTTACTTTTTAACACTGATTTTAAAATGCATTTGAGGAAAAATAAAAATAAAAAAACACTTTTTAAAAAACAAAAAAATAATTCAAAGGGAAAGTCGCCTAACATTTAGAAAACGTGAAGTAATGTCGAGCAATAAAAAATACATTAATAGTACAAAATCTTACCTGCCATCTAAGTGATCAAAATCTAAAAGGGATAATTCTTTACTGTCATGGGAAAGGTATATTGTATCCACATCCTAAAATTTAATACAAAAATTATATATACAAAAAGCACATACAATAAGAAATTAAATATACAAAAGCATATTCAACAAAATATATATAATAAGCATACAAAAAGTATACATGAAATATACACGAAAAACCAACCGTAATCGGTAGTAAAAAAAATCTCTGAGGACAATGAATTTCTCGAATCCAATGTCCTCATGGACGGCCATTTTGACGTTAATATTCGTGACACATTTTCAATTTTTGCTGTCTTACAAGAGTCTAGCACCTCTTTTCTAAAATTAATTAACAGAATTTCAAATCTAAAAACCTGTTAATTCCTATGTCAGACATTTGCATGCTCACGTAATCGTAACTCTTAATTATTTCATAAAAGAAATAATAGGTTACTGTAACCTAGTATTTAATATAAATTATAACCTAGGTTATTGTAACCTACTAATAACTCAATGTGCAATTTATATAAATATTTTTAATAATTAAGAGAAAATGATATTTTTAAATATTTCGAAGTTATTTATGTAATAAGAGTTTGTAAAAGGGGAATGGGGATGTTGTTGAACAAGGCGTCCTTGGAGGCGTGTAAACTTTCTGAATTTTTCCGGGTAATGAACCGATAGGTACAATGAGTTCTTTGAATATCTACATAGATGAGCTTATTAAACAAAAGTTCATGTGCATATGGCACATAAGCCAGAAGTAGCACTTTTTCCAACTTAATTAATATCCCTGGAATCTAAGCATTACTAACTAGGTATCTCAGTTCCAATGCTAATTTAATGCACTGTAATTATGTGTACTGTTTATGGGCAAATGGTCTTTTGGAATTGGTCTAGACTTGATCTAGATCAAGTGGAGTAAGCAAAAACAACACTAATTTAGGATGCAAGTCAGTTTCAAAATGGTGTTCGTGAAATAGAGGATCTAGGACAGTTAGATATTGGCGGAATTGTAGCTATGTATAGTCTGTCCTATGCGAGCCTCAAAAAGACTTTCTTCCCCCATTCCTTCTTTTGGTTTTCTTTGGAGGGAAGCATCGCTTTTCTAAACCTTACGCGTTTGAGGTGTTGTTGTGAGGGTAACAATCCGAACAGTTTAAACCCAAGAAGGGTGGGGGGAAAACATGGTTGCCCCATTTCAAAGAAAACCAAATGCGGGGATGGGGGAGGAAAATCCTTGAGGCTCGCATTCTAGATAGACAAGGTATAGTTTTGAACTAAAGTCATGTGACAAGGCCGACACCAGAGCAAGCGACTAAAGCAGCCTGATAATGACACTGTATTGTACATGTGCTGGGACATCAACAATAGCAGATTTAACATAAACATATTCCACTATGACTTATGGGCTAAATTTTTTTCTTTGGTCCGGCACGTTCTGTTTAAACAAGTAGATAAGAGAAGAACAAAAACTACAAAAGTACATTGTATCTTCTATCTTCCAAGGCATTTATCTTTGTTGTATAAGGTATTTATCTTAATGTTATCAAAGCTATTTATCCTAATATTACCAAAGTTTATTTATCAAATGTATTTATATTTACTGTTTTTTGTATTCTAGTCTGTTGTGATGGTATTATGGGGGCTAAGGCATCTCTACTTACGAAACATTTTGTACCAACCCTAAATCCCAGAAGTGAGGCTAAGCAGAGGGAAGGAGAGAGAGAGGCTAAGGATTCCAGAATTGGTTTGTCACCTCCAGAGATATTGATTTGGTAAGGGAACTCTTAGGTCAGGTTTGAGTTATCGTTGCACTAGAGCTACACGAGGGCTATTGGCGATGGGCGTTGTATTTTCGGGAACTCTAAGGACTTTGAGCCCATGACAGACTTTAACCTAAAGCAGTCACCATTATTTTACATACTGCTCTTCAAGTGGCAGGGCTCAACTGCCAACCTAATAGATACCTGTCCAACACTCTACCAACCAGGCCATCCAGGCTTTGAAGGATTAATAATAATAGTTGTAGTATATGGAGTGGTGTCTTACCCACGCCACCTCTTCTCTGTATGGCAGCCCATGATAGTCGCACATGCAGGCATACTGTGTGGAGTAGCCCCCACAGGGTCCGGTGTCTTTGGTCTCTAAATTGCGGTTGTACTCCAACATGGCCTGCAAACGAGCTGGTGGCAACACCTCCAGACGTCGGATCACGTGTCTGCAAAAGAGGAAACGAGTAAGTAAATAGAAAAAGAGTCACTCAATATTGTTACATAGATGAGGGAGAAATAAGTTAACAGTGTTTTGTTTAAGTAACGACAAGATAGCTAGATCTCAACTCGAGACTTTAAATAACCCAACTGGCTGGTTACAATGCTTTATATACAGCAGTAGAACTTTCTAGTCTAGAAGGTTCTAGAAATCAAATACTTTGCATAAATTAAGAAACAAGCTGGAAATAACAAGAAACAATTCCAACTAAAAATAACGAAATTATAAATTTAGTCGATGCCTGAGCGCGATCCCACCAACTACTGGTTGGCAGTATTGCGATTCACCGTTGAGCTACGACTTCCTAACTGGTCAAGTCTTATTTTGTACATTTGTATTTTAATATCAACACGTCTGCTTACAGAATAGTCATGAAAAGTCAGCGAGTGCTTCTGATCACCAGAGCATATTAAGTGATTCATCAAGCTAAGCCCCTTGTGAATGTAGGCTATGCTTTGCCAAGGTTGACTATGTTAGTGCAAACAGTATAAGTATGCATACTTTGGATTCTCAATCATCCGGCATTAACCCAAAAATTTCAAATGTGATTTCTCCAGAAGTTTTGACACTAAATTGTCACTAGTTTCCTAACAGATTACAGGCATATGCAGGGTTCAGTTAGGAAGAATACAAGCTTTCTTAAAGGAACCTTATCCTAATAAAATCCTCCAAGATAAAGAAACTGCAAAGAGAGCAAAACCACGCCTAGAATTTGGCAAATATCTTTTTGTTTCAAACCTGTTGGCAATCTGTCATTCGATAAGATGCATACATCATGTATAAGAAGTGTTCTACTTTTAGAATAAATATATTAAGGGGGAATGGGTCAGGGTTGGTATGATTTTACCCAACCCGAAAAAACCCGGGTGGGTTTTTAAAAAAAAAACCACTTGAAAAAACCCAAGTGGGCAATGAACTTAAATCCCCTTTATTGAAATTTTTATAAAAAGTTCAAATTTTTTATGCAAACAAAAAATATATTTCATATCATTTTTAATTAATACTTTTGTATTATTCTTAATATGTTTTGTTCCTTAAATTTTTCAAATATGTTTAAAAATTTAAATGTATACTAATCATGTAACAAATAAATTCAATTAATACTTTTTTTATTCAAATTGAAATTTCTACAGTTACTATATTCTGGCGGTTACATAATTTTACATACGCAAGCAATATTTGGTTCTTTTCTAGATAATCATTTATAAATTTAAATTGCAACATTCTTCATTATCACTTTGTGCAATTATCAGGCTTTTTTTAATTATTCTCTTTTAAATTGCAACATTCCTGATTATAATCAATGCAAACCAGTTTCTTTATTCTTAAACAACGTCCATCAATCTTTTTTTAATTCCTTTCGATTTAAGCGACCCGGCTAATTTTTTTGCTTGTTCTGTTAGTTCTTACATTTTTTTACAAATAATTAAAACTTCTCTAAATAAACCCCAAAACCCAGACAAAAATATCCAAAATACATTAAAAAACCCCAAAACCCTGAAAAAAACCCTAAAAAACCCAAGTGGGTTGGTTTTTTTATGAAAAAACCCAGGTTTTTGACAACCCTGGAATGGGTGCTCTGGACGGCAGGTATCCAAACCAAAGTTCCTCAGTGTTAATTCAATCGGGAAAAAATTATCACATAAAAAACTTATAAAAATAGATTCAAAACAGTCGGAGAAATGCGGCTTAGAAAATATTTATTTTTTCGTTTTATTAACACTGAGGCACTTTGCTTTGGAAACCTGTAGTCCAGCACACCCATTCTCCCTTAAGCAAATTAGCCTCTTTAGAAAAAAGCAGAACGATTATAAAAATGATTGCCAAAGAGGGAATTTTAACTGATAACTATACACACTCTAAAGGCACTTGTGGGAATATGCTCTTGATGGCAGTTCCCAGTTGGCTGATCATGTGGTTCACATCTTCCGACTCTGGATCGAAGGAGAAGAAGGTAAAGATTCGGTTCTCCACAGTCAGGCATAGCTGGAACAAAAACACAGGTTAACTCATGCTCACTTGTTTAACAGTGGCAGATATCTACGTTTTTTTTTGTGTGAGGCGGGACTGTTATACATCATTACGCTTCGCTGGGCCGGAAAACACTTTGAGAGTTCAAAAGGGCCTAATGCGAGATTAAAACTAGTGAAAATACAAGGCAGATTATATGCCGCGAAAAAAAGTAATTGTAAGCGTTGTAAGGGCCAGCCCGCATTTTGTTTGGAATGTTTTGAAAAGTTGCATAGATATAGATAAATAAAAGCTATCAATTTAAGCTATTGAATGTTTACAATACTCAATATTTTTATATATAAAGTTGAGAAAAAATAAAATAGATCTATTGTTGAACGAATTCTTTTCTGAAAACAAGTGACTCATCTATGATGCACGACACCTCACAGGATAGTTAAGCGTGACCCTAAAGTGGTTCACACACACCCACGTAACATTTAAGCGTGCCCCACCAGTGTGAATGTGGCAAAACATGTAATGCATTGCTTTAACCAAATAATATGAAATACAAGGCAATGAAATTATTGTTATACATACCCTTTGTGCAATTACTTTAGTTTACAACATGCTAATTTATTTTTTCATTTATCCATTTAGCTTACTTACACATTACCTACATGCTGTCAATATTAAGACCTCAGTTTTAAAAAAACACCCAAAATGTTCCCTGGCTATTTGAAAACTTAACGTTCATGTATAAAAAAGCAGGTCATTCTAAATATTCTATTTGTTTAATAATACTCATCCCATGACTACCACTTTCCCCTTGTTTACATTTAAATTGAAAAAGTGTACAAATTACTGTAATCTTTTGAGCCCTGAACATTTCTTAGGATTAGTGTTTTTTGAAATAAAACTCTCCCGGAATTACTTCTCCTGTAATTAAAGGAGACTCCTAAATTTAATTACTTCTCCTTCTTCCCAACTTCCTCCTGTAATCTGATGTAAACTAAAGTATGTTACATAAAAGTTTAAATCTAATATCTTAGAACTGGAAAAAATCTTACTTGGTTATTCTTTTTGCTTTCTATGGCTTGGATGTCTAAATAATGGAATGTATGCTCTATCTACAAGAAAAAAATATATATAGATAATATATGGATATAGATATGACGTACTGTCTATATAGATATGGACTGAAGGACTGATAAAAGTATTGAAGAAACACTTTTAGAAGTAAATATGTTTACACCAAGAACAAGATTTACAAAACAGAGCTTGAAACTTTTGATAAAGATAATAAACTCGTTTCATTTCCCCCTAAAGTTAATGGAAAATTTGAGTGGAATTTCAAATGAAATGTAAATGAATGTAATATTATTGACACTATCCATGAAAATAATATGCCATTATTATTTGAAAGGTTTAACTTCTGCCTGTTGCTAGTCAGAAGTTACTTTTTTTAATTTTATAAGTAAAAGGAAATTCTTCAAATGGGCATGAACACAATAAAATAATTGTAATTATAAATGCCAAATGATGCAGTAAAAATGTTAAATATACTTTTTAAATATTTCACTAAATATTTAAGGATGAATAAATTGGAACAATAAAGCTATTGAATAGAATTAAAAAGTTATAAATCATCATAAAACATAAATAAAATTTTTTTAAAGCATGTAAATCAAGTACAAACATCTAATAATTCAAAAATATTTTTAAAAAAATTTGTACGAATCAATTCCAATAACTTACTTTTGTTGGAACTTTTGCAGTAAGTATAAATAATCTACAAGCAGAAAATGCCTGCAAGAAAATAAATTCAGTCATTCAATAAAATAGCAATGAATCTACAATCATTCAACATTTGCTGAGCAAATGTAAAATAACTTGGGTGTTCCTTTTTTAATTAGATAGACAGGTTGCAGCCAACAGTGACAAATTGTGAAAAGGCAGCAATTTGACTATTTATTCAATGTTAACTATTGAAATTGTAGTTTTATCCAAACTAACTTAATGTTTTAAAAAAATGAAAATGCTAATACTCTATTATTTTGTTACATAAAACCAATTTATTATTCAATTACAGTAAAACTTCTACAACAGACCACCTCTATTAAGAAACCACCTCTGCAAATGAGCAGTTTTTCAAGGCACCTATTTTCCTCTATACACTTGATGTTAAAAATACCTCTCGAACTGACCAGACCATACCTCCGGTTAAGACCGGATTTCAGGTCTCATCCGGGGGTCATATTCCAAGAAGTAAATGTAGCTTAACCGCCACTAAATGTACATTGTTTGCCCTTTTCGTCCTTTGAAGAAATTCAGCCCCACCCCTCTTTGCTGCTAAAAGGGTTATTTCGAAAACCCCTTCCACAAGTTGTCAATAAGGAGGTTCTTTGACTTTACTGCAGTTAACAATAGCAAGGTAGGGACATCCATTATGTGCGTTGACAACCCTACCTGAAGTAAGGCTTGGATTCACCCTTCCAAAAACTAATAACTAGGGTTGTCAGTTGTCTCGCAAGCAAGGGGCTATCGACGATGGCAAAGAGTTAAGAACGTCACAGAATGGGGGAATAAAAGTGAATGTTAAATTTGCAAACTGTCTTTAGAACGTTTGAACAATAGAAGCATTTTTTCAGAACTTAAAAACAAATTGGAAAATCATGTACATTCCAAAAAATTAAAAAAAAAATCAAGTGCTTCAGTGTTAATCCAATGGGAACAAAACTATTTTCTCTGCCACATTTCTCCGGCAGTATTGAATATTTATAAAAGCTTTTTTAAAAAAAATAATAAATGTAGATAACTTACAGGTCTCTATAATCAAACTTTTTGAAATTGCTGCGAATACTTTTTGTAAGATTATTTATTTAAAATTTAAAAAATATTTAAACCAATTTCAAAATGTGCGATTATTGGGACCTGAGAGTAAGCTACATTATCACACGGAAAAAACTATTTGTAAAAATATGCAATACAGCCAGAGAAATATTTTTTTCTACATTGGATTGACACAGAGGCACTTTGCTTTGGATACCAGAGGTCCAGCGCACCCCTTCGCCTATAAACCTATGGGTTAAATGCACATATGAAGTTATTTAAGCTTACCAGGACTCGGTTCTCTGTTTTTTCGGGCTTTGTTTCAAGGCGCACAGCGCACTTAAGGGATATCTTGACATTCCTTCCCAGGATATGCCGAATGCTCTCTATAGGAGAGAGGAATCATTCAAGAACTTAATTACAATACATACATTTGCAACACATCTTACTGTACAAGTTATATTGGTTTATGTAGAGAAAAATTGCTAAGATATTGGTTAAGATACACAATACACTTACAACTTTAATTTAACTGTCTACGGATTATAGAAATATTTAGAATGTGGTAGTAGTTATGGCCTTTATATAGTATTTACCAAATAATAATTATACAAATAAATTTAGAATATTATGGAATTTATGCGCTCTACAGAATTAAGGTAAACAATTTGCATTTAGAATTAATGTCAAATCAACTTGAATTTGGCTCTTCCATCCTAATAAGAAGTAGGATTTTGATCTAGGTATTTTTTAAAAAGGAACTTTTCCTATACCAACTTAACTAAAGAAGAATAGTTTGACGTAGGCCGTAAAATTTAAGCAGGAATCAAGTTATATAGTACTATGTCCGATCATAATTTTAAAACGTCAATATTGTACATTTTACGAGCCCTTTCAATTTGTCTGATATTAATACAAACTCAAAATTAGGTCTTTTATAAGATTTTTAAGCAATTACTTTAAAAAACATTAAAACGCAAATTTCGCATAAATTTAATTTTGTAAAATTATATCAAAAGTACCGTGTAGTTCACGCGAAATTACTCCTTTAGCTGACATGGTAGTAGAGATGGATTGAGATTTATAAAAAGTGAACTATAATGTGGTGCACATATTTATAAAAACATCAAAGAGTGCACTTTGCCTAAAAAATTTCAAAATTTCACTAATTTAATATCAAAACCACAACAATATAGGAGGGAGTGCCCCTCGAAGACATTTCTATTTCACCATTAGCGGTTGAAGTCAAAGCAGAATGATAGATTTTTATGCACATGTCGCAGACTTGATAATAAGTTTCGATATCGAAAAAAATAATTTTATTCAATCTATAGCACTTAAAATAAAATATAAGTGAGCAAATAGTTTACGAGATTTAAAGGAACATATTTTATTGCATTTATAACAATGTTGGAAATGGCATCTAAACATCAGAAATCATGGCGCGGTGTGGTTTGTTTTCTTCAAAGCTGTCTGCTATACTTTATTTTAAAAATATTCGAATTTCTTATTGTTCTACAAAGTATTTTACTGCTGGTTGGTAATTATTATTAATCTTCTAAATATATAGTTCAGTGAATTTCGTATTTATTAATTTCCCTTTATTATTTTTCAGTTTGACATTGGTGTTATGTAACAAATTTAAGTTTCGAATTTAGTTGATGTGTTTATTGTAATGTTTAATGATGTTTTCGTTGATAAATTTAATGGTACACTGATAACTCGTTTCCGTTACTGACCTTCAAATCGAATAATTAGGACTTTGTGAAACTGAAATATTAGGTTTCATGGTTTCAGTTTAAATAGGTGTAGTATTGGTGAAACTTATGTTATCTTAAATGAACTCAAAATAAACTCAAGTGGTGCAATACATCATAGTAGGTTAAGGCTTGATGTGTCTTTTGTTGCTTACAAGACTGAGACTAATAGCCTGAGTTTCAGCAGACGTTTCGGTTAGTATGTTAAACTTATGTGAAACAAATATAGGGGGACTTTCACCTTAAGCTAGGCATACACAGGGGGACAGGACACTTGAATCTTTGAAAAACATTGCCACTTTTCCACTAAGAATATGAGGTGTCGGCTCGTCACTTGACTGGGGTTCTAAAATACGACGCTGGTCTCCAATAGCCCTTGTGCGACGATAATCCACACAAAACCACTAAGAAAAAGCATTTTCACATGTTACTTATTGGCTTTGTCCATGTAAGCAATGTCCATGGCTTAGTGGCAGTGCTTCGTGACACCCATCTTAAAACAAATCTCCAATGTTTAGTTCCGAAGTTGGCTTGTTCCTCATATCTCTCCATATTCTTATTTCAGGCTTTAACTGGGTAACGTTGTAAGAAATATGTTCCTTGAGCCTGTTCAAAAACTGTATGCCACTACATTAAAATGCTACTGAAAAGTAATTTTTTAAAATGTAAATAAAGTAGAAATTTACTGTACGGTAACCCTTGGCGAACTTTCCAAAATCGAGCCAAAAGTCGGCCGAAAACCAAACCGAAATTATCAAATAAGTCAGATAGGGTTGCTGGAAAATGTCATCATTGCGAAGTCTAAGAATTCGAATCATCAGTTGAAGTCAGACAGGTTGCCATAAAAAAATATTTATCGCCAAATCCGAAAAAATCAGGCTATGGGTTATTGTACAGTCACTCTGATCCGCAAATAAAATGTCTGATCTTCCTTTCAATTTTATCTATTTCATGTATCCTATCTTTAATTTTAGGAAAAATCGTTAACAAACAAACACATCTGCGTCCGTTTTCATCTGTGTCAAAGATCAACCAGAACCTCGCTGAGACCAAGCCGCAGTTCGACCCTGGCAGCGATTCAGAACACGAAGAGTCCAATGACATTGGAGACCTCAAACTGCAGATTTTAGAAGCTGGATTGAATTTTGTTCCAGAGCATGGATGGAGCAAAAAGTCTATAGCTCTAGGTATTGCAACTCAATAAATAACCTCTTAAGACCCAAGCAAAATCCTACATGTATATTCTTATAACCTAAACATACTTTTTATACAAATACATGCTAAAAAAATGTTTTGCAAAGAATTTTTTCTTAAAAAAATTATGTTTAATAGTTACTGAGAGACACCTTAAGCTTCAAAAATATAAAATTTTTGAGCTATAAATGCAAAAAAGGGGCCATATAACTTATTTGTAATTAACAGTTTATTTTAACATTGTTTTTAATGCAAAATGCCTTTAAAATTTACTGCTAAAAGAACTTTTTAAAAGTTTGAAAAAAAAAATTAAATTCATTTTTTTTAAGAACTCAAATATTGTATTGACCCTCGTTCAACTTCAATTTTTTATAGAAATAAATAACTGATACCTGTAATCAAAGGCTGAAAACTTAAATTTGAATCTTCTTCTATTGGACAAGGTCAATTTCGGAACTAATTAACATGTTAATTGTTTGTGGGGAGGTTTTAAAAATGTCCCCAATGGGGATGCCAGGTCTCAAGAGGATAAGTTAATGTTTTTTACTAATCAATTCATAAGCAACATTTTATTTGGCTTTATGGATTTCAAGAAACCTATTCTTCTGTAATTCGCAATTGTTCAGAAATGGTTTTGTAATATGTTTTCAGACATCCTAGTTGCGTCTTTGGTTTCTTTTAGCGTTTTAATTTTGAACTTAACATAAACGGATAATAGTTTAACTTTAATATTTTTAAAATCTTGCGTGTAAAAAAAGTTTCAAAATGCTTTTTTCTAACATATTGTTGAGAAAGTTCTTTTATGTTTGATGCATACAGTTTCATGTTTTTTGTGTAATCTATATGCAGGTGCAAATTCACTGGGACTTTCTACCGCTTCTCATACTTTGGTTGATGATGGAGGTGCAGATTTGGTCCATTATTTCAACTTTTTATGTAAAGAGAAATTGGAGCTACATCTAAGGCAGCAACATTCTTCAAATGAAGCAAAGTAAAGCTGTTTTAATACACTTTTATTTCAAATTTTATTAAAATAAAGTTTATTAAGTTTTTAAAATTTGGCTGAGGCCACCTTCTGATGTCCTTTCCTTGTCTTAGCCATCCCTGAAACGTATTAGGTTTAGTTAAGTTTATTTTGAATTATCGATGCACTAGAACTACACTTATTAGGATTGGCCAAAAACATTCACTAATAAATAACTCAGAATATATGAAACTGATGCATATTAAATCTGTCATGGTATAAAGTCCCGATGCAGGGCCATATTTAAAGATTTGCCGCCTGTTGGCTACGATCGATTTGCCATCAGATATAGTTTCCTTTATTATTTTTTTCTTTCTACATATTAGAATCATCTATGTACACTCTAAATTGAAATAATAGGTGAATTTTTTACACTGTTCTACCATTTATCTTTCAACTTCCAAATCAGGGGGAGAGTCTAATTGCCCTCGCAGCTACCATGTATACTACTAAACATTAGTACTATATATACGTTTACGGTTTACACATGAATGAAATTTATTTGTTTGTTTCTTAAAATAAATATTTTAACATTTTAAATTCATCTATCCATCAGATTTTAACTCAACCCCCATATCATGCCTTGTTTACTTTTTTGGTTGATATTGACTTTTATTCTTTGATTTAAATGTGTCACTGTTCTTAAATAATGTTATGTGCTGTTTTTAATAATCATTTAAAACTTTTAATTTAAGAAACCTTGATTGATTTTGGATGTCTAATTGTTTTTAAATGTATTGTTTTATGTTTTTTTAAAAACTGTTTTAAAAGTAAAGCCTAGTGTTTAGTGCAGTATGGCCTTAGATGCCCTTGCACCATAAAACCCAAACATCCATCCATCCTTCTTTCTTAAAAATATTAATATCATAATATATTTTTTTATATTGAATGCCATTTTAATTGTTCGTAAAATTTGCTGCTCTATACTGCAGCCTACTTAGCCTATTTAGAAATACGGCCCGGTCGTGTTGTTCCTTAAGGTTGAATTAGGTGACAGCTCTAGTATCTGCATTATCACTTGACAGGGGTCCTTAAATACGATGTTGGTCGCCAATGCCCCTTGTGTATCCCTAGTGTCCCATTAATTCAAGCAACCAATTCGATTCTTTATTGTTTAATATGGAAACTTATATTTTAAACATGAAAAAATAACGTATGTTTTTAATTGATTAGATTATAATCTTGATTAATGGTCTCATTTTCTTTGCAATTTATATATTCAGGCTCATAGACATCAACTCCATTAGGGGGGTAGTGGAACGTACATTGCCCCGCAACTATCAATCTCTATGCTTATTCTTTTTATACCTTGTTCAAACATATCCTTATTTGGCCTTTTTAAAGTACCTATGATTAGGCTTACGTGCATGCTATATCATTACAATGTATGCGATTTGCTTTTTAAAAAAATAATAAAATTGAACAAGGACTTTGTTTTTTAAATTTCTACTAAATTAAATACAGCTGAACTCAGTAATATTTAAAAAAATAAAAATGTTTAAAAAAACTTATTCATCAAATTACAGAATTCTAAAAAATCATCAAGTTATAACTGTTGTGTTAAAAATTAATTATATATTTTTAAGGCCGAATGTCCATACTAGCGTTGAAGATGCGTTGGTGTATCGTCTTCAAATGGTTGTTCCATATGCTGCATCCTGGCCTGAAGTAAGTTTACTTTTTCATAATTTCATAATAATAGATAAATATCATAAATTATAATGTTGTAATCTTATAATGTTCACATAAATAATACTTTCCTTTTTTTATATTTTAAGTTTTTGTACAAAATTATATTTGTCCTATAAGGTCTCAAAGGTTGTAGAATCGTTTTGTAAAAGTATATTTAATTTTCGTTACGTTGAAGGTTAGATGTACTGTTTATGTATGGATGGTCTTCAACTGCATTTATGTACTATTCGCAAACATTTTGCATGGTTTTTTTTTTCACAAACTGAACATTTTAATTTTTTCTGCTCAGATATTTGTAAAAAGAAAATTATTTCTTGATGGACCCCAAGTCACCAACAATTGTATAATTGTAAGGTTTTTTTCAACTGGCAAATTTATTTCAGGCACTGGCGCTAATGGTTTTGCCAAATCAAATTCCAACTGACTTAAAGAATCTTCTTGAACTTGTGGATACAATATGGCACTATTCAGGAGACCAATCCTTAAATGTAAGTAGTTTAATGCAATTGAACTTGTTAAAGGAAAATGGGTGCAGCATTGAGTTAGAAGGGAAGCTGGAGTGAAGTGTCAGTGAGCTGAAAACCCCACTGGCTCTGAGCAAACAGGGCAGAAAAGGATCATTTTCCCTAAACTTGTATGAGACCCCTCTATCACATTGACTTGGGCTCTGAAATGTATTTTAACCTTTTTAGTTCAAAAGAAATTAACTTTCTTTAACTTTTAATTCCAACTTTTTAAAGAAATAACCATGTAGATCACTAAATAAGAACCAGCAAATACCAATCCAATAGCGAAATAGGCAAGTTTCTAGGTTTTCTGCCCCTTTCGTTTATGCTGCAGTGCGGTGTATTCCTCCGCGTTTCGTTACTGAACTGGCTCGTTTGCTGCCCTATTCAGTGAATCGCATGCTTCACTCCAGTTTCCTTCTGGCTCAATGGGGAGCAGTAGCTGGGTTATCTCAAATGCAGACTTTTCTCTGTGTTAATCAAATGAGGCACAACCAAATTACTCCATCTGAATTTAATATTTTTACAAATATTTTTTTATTGGATAAATGTATCTGGCAAGCAGGGTATTAATAATACGATTTTTTAATATTATTTCGAATATTACCTAAATTTTCAAAAACCAATTGTACAACAAAAAACGGACAGTACTCTCATGGCTCGCTAGGCGTAACATCAAGTGCCTTGCTTCCAACAAGGGCAGGAAGACCTTCGAAACCTGCACCAAATGCCAAAATCATCAGGCTCTCCTGAACACCTTTTATAATGCATGAGACTCTCTAGAGAAGATCTAACAGAGCTCAAAACAATTAGGGGAGTGCATGGTTTAGTCCCTTTTACCCCCAATGATTCCATTTGGAACCATCAGCTTGCAATTTTTTCTCAGTAAGTTGAGCTCGCACTTATGTATCGTTATATGGACCGTTGGTTTTTCATGACCGTTATATCGTTATATGGATATCTTCTCTAGAGAATCATGTTTTTAAAGAATTAAATAATGCTTGTTTTAGTTAAATGAAAATATGAAAAAATGGTAAAATAAAATTCACTCTTCAAAAATTTTTATGAAATAAATTGACCTTAAATTCTTCACGCTTGCATTCTTGGAAAAAGTGATTTTACTACCTTTCTTTACAAATAAAGTTTAAAAAAAAAATGTTGTTATAATTTATTCAAAAGTTATGATTCTAATTTTCTCCCATTAAATTTTAGTTAAACAAATTAAGTCCCTTTTGTGATTTCCCCCTTAAATTTATTGCAGCTTTCCTGGTACAGTAAAAGACTTTCCCTGGCCCTGGCCTACAGGGCATGCGAGTTGACCCTAACTCAAGATAAATCGGAAGATTTTGCTGAAACTTTTCGTTTTCTGCAAAGACGAGTAGAAGATGTCATGGAAACCAACAAAATAATACACAGAGTAAGCACATGTATTATGTCATACTTGCCTCAATATTACGACTAAATTGAAGAACCTTTTTAATGAACTGTCCCTATTTTATTCTATTTTTTAAAAATTATGATATGACATGTTCGGCAACCTCTTTAATTATAGTTAAAAAATGTTAGGGTTGGAGAAATTTTTGAGACTTCGTGTCATGCAGACATTTTTTTTAATGAGTTAAAAGTGATTTTTTTCAACAAATAAATGGTTAGTGATACTTCTTCAAGGTCATATTTAGTTTTGTTATAACATGATTGATGGAAATTCTATCAGTAGTTTTTATTTATTTTTTAAAAAATTGAGGGTAGTGAAGTTAATAAGATTTTTTTTTTGTTACTAGGGGCACACCCCCTGCTCACTATTCAACACACTAAAAACTAGAAGTAATTAAGCAAATGTATCCTGAAAGATATCTCATTGTCAGTCAGTGTAATTCTGTTTAATAATTGAGCTGATTAGTAAATGTTTGATTTTTTTATTAATTAATATATTGAGACCCACGAGCAAAAGAATTTCAATTGGAAAATTATATTTTCATAGATGTGATCTTGTTCTCAAAATATTTTTTTTTTGTATTTTTGATTCTTTTAAAGCTAATAATCTTGATTAATTTTCTTGAATTAAAGTTTTTTGAAGGGCTCAGATTCACAAAAAATATCTGTAAAGGATGTACGTTGTGGTTGGAGAGAATGTGACATGAATCTCCCCATCATTCAGCAATTCCCAATTTACTTCTCTTTTTTATATTTTCAGGTAGCAGAAGCAACTAAAGATTTACCAGAATTATCTAGTGGAGCATTAATAACAGTTTGTATAATTTAAGCTATTCATGTATTGAGGTTTCAGAATACAAGTGAACTAAGTCCACATTTTGCAACTTTGAGCAGAGCCTTTGCATGCACTAAACCTTGTCTATCCAGAATGCAAGCCTCGAAAGCATTTTCCTCTCCTATCCCTGCGTGTGGTTTTCTTGGAAACGGTGTGAGCGTGATTTCCCCCCACCCTACTTGGGTTTTAACTATTCAGATTGTTAACCTTACAACATAACATCAAACGCACTAGGTTTAGAAAAGCGATGATCCCCCCGTTTCCTAGAAAACCAGGCGAAACTACGTAAAATTTCAGTGCAATTATGAAAATAGTTCTAGTTCAGATATTTGCAAAGCAAAAGAAAACAGAATTGAAAAATTATTAAGAAGTATGTAATGTAAAGCTTTAACTTAAAACCTCTGTACCAAGGAGCTTTTTATGGATTTCGTACACTTAAATTTTGTACTCTCTATGTGCCAGTTATTAAGTTACATTATTACAGTGAATAAGAATATTATTTTTAAATAAAGGGAAAATTCCAGTTTTTGCAAATAATATACCCCTTATTTATAATAATATACAGCTCATCATCCAACCATTTTGCAGGTTTGACTACTATATATTCTAATTTTCATTATACTTTTGTTAGTTCTTATACTAACAAAACGTTTACTAAATTATGTTAGAAATAATAATTTAGAAGTATATAGTATTAATTTATATTATATACAATTAAAATTAACCAAACACATACTGTATTATTTATTGATATGCAAAACTATTGTAATCATTAAAATTTGTTAAGCATATAAGATTTAGTTAATTTGTATCGTTATTTTTATATATTTCGTTAGATTTTTCCCCTTGACATACATCTATACTAAACAAGCAATATTTTAGTTTCTTTCAGCACTTTTATTTGACTTGTCATAATTATAAATATACTTAATTATTAACGTATGTGATTGTTTTTAAATGTACTTTGACCAATACTACAATTTTAATGATGAAAAAAGTATTAAAGAACTTATGTTTTCAAAATAATATTTTTACTTAATTTTTTTTGTCTTAGTTGTGCCGTTACTTTGCATATCAATAAATATAAAAAATAAATATAAAAAAATATGTGATTATAGGAAGTTCTTTTACTTTTTTTCTAATTAGAAAAACTTTCATGTGCGTGATTTAAACAGATTCGCCATAGTCCTTGAAAGGTGCTTGATTAAAAAAAAATTGGTTTTCAATGTCTTTAAAGTGCTTGAAAAACATGATCCACCTTGAAAAGTCCTTAATTTTTTGGGTTGGCGAATTTATCTTGAAGTGTTGCAAATGTTAATTTTGCTTCATTAAAAAACACTTTTTCAATGTGAATCGGTTCCTATTTTATGTTTTGATTTATTGTTTGTATAATCCAAGAAAGCAGAGCAAGTGATTTAGGTTGATTTTTTAATAACTAAATAGTTATTTTATAACACATATTTAAGTTCATTTGAAAGTTAGAGAGCTCTTAGTCTTTTTCTAAAATTAATTTTAAAAAGCTATCATGAAATTTAGGTGTTGCATGTTCAAATATACATTCCTTGAAAATGAAGAAATATGTCCTTGATTTTTTTAACCAAAAAGTGTGGTAACCCTGTGTTACAAATTAATTTTGTATTTTTCAAATAGGTACGAAATCTGCTTGGAGTAAATAAATGGTTGAGGTAGCAATAAGTGTTGATGTTCATTTCTTTCAATAAGTCATCCGTACAAACAATAGGTATGTTTGCCCCTTCTTTATCAGATTTCAATGTTATTTTTATATTTTTCCTAAAGGGTGACGCATGGTAATTATTGGACAAAAATCAGATTTTTAACATAGCTCCAACATTTATGTAATTTGCTAACCAGTAATTTTTTCGTAATGATTTATCAGTCAGGTACCATTCTTAAAATTTTACTATTTTCTCTGTAGAAGTTGAAAAAAAATAAACACATGTCCAAAAATTGCCATGTCAAAATTTATAAAGAATATAAAATTGCTCAAATCATTTAAGCAAGTCATAATATTCAACATTATATACATATAATTTTTTCATGTATTTCAGATGCATCTGTTTTGTGTACCATCATCTAGTCCATGTAAAATGCTGGTAATAAAATGTTTTGGTGATACTTGGAATCATATTTATATTTATTTTATTTATTAGAGAAAATTCATTTCCAGACAATAAATGTCACTAATAAAAAAATTTAAAACAAAAATATTTTGTAGTTAAAATTTCATAGCGTTTGGCAATTATGTATATTTTTGTTGTAATGTTATAAAAAACACACGTCACACACAAGGATAAGAGAAAGTGTCTATTCAAATATATATATTTCTAAGGAGTAAAGGAACAGGAAAAAGGAATATAGAAATCTCAGAATGGCTTTTAGATAGTGTTTTTTTTTCAAATCTAAAACTTTCCTGCATAAAATAAGATACAAGGTGTTATAATAATTATATCTTTATTTTTCAAATATAATTACAGAACCTGCATAATTTAAACCCTCTAATCACATAAATATCATACAATTTCAATAGCATTTGGCAAGAATATACTTTTTAAAACAGTCATAGTAACTATCCATGTGCTTAAAAGGCACAAACACTAAACTTGCACAACTTCCTATGCTAAAAAACAAACTACAAAAACCCAACCATACGAAGAAAAAGCATAAAAATTGCACACATGAATACAGACTTCAGTTCTCTCTTTTTTGATATACGTAAACAACAGTCTTTTCAGAGTATCACAGGTACCTGAATTATAGTTTTGTACCTAAAAGGCATATCATGCGAGCCATTCAATAAATTCTCCAACCCGACCATATCCTCAACACAAAACTCAAAAGTTGGATGTAACCTGTCGTCTGCTTTAGAAGTTGAGGTTGAATAAAGTATGTTCAATGTTGTCAACTCCACATGCCCAGGTTGATCTAACCCAGTTTTTAAACCAATCGGATGCATATACACTTATACAGGGTGTCCATAAAAGAATGTCTGAGTTTTAATGGTTTAATAAAAGTTTATTTTGTACTAAATATAACAAATTATACATGAAATTGAAGGAAAACTAACCTAGTTTTTCTTATAAGTGATCAATGTGTGCGCCTTTAGTGATACGGCACACATCCAAACGAAAATGCAATTCTTTCCATACTGTCTGCAGCGAGTAATGGAATAGATGACACTGCAACTGTGAAAACAATGTAGCAGTAAAAGCACATGCACTTATCTGACACTGTTGGTGTTGGAGTTATTCTTTATTTGTCAACTTCAACCAGAACTGTCGAACGATTACAGCTGATACTATTACAATTTGAAACTTGGACATTCTTTTACAGACACCCTGTATAATTGCTTTTGTTACAGCAAAGATTTAGTCATGAGGAAATATGATCTGAAAAGAACCAAAATTGAGCAGTACAAAAATTTATTGCATATTTTGAGAAATAAATCCAACTTTGTAAGTACGTATTTATTTTTTGTGTAGTTCTTTATTTATGCGTACACTTTGTGTTTTAGCATACAAAAAAAAAATTCCGAAGCCTTTCGGATGAACAATAAATTTTTTTAGTAAACAAATAGGTTTTAACTTTTAACTGTAATTAAAATAGAGATGAAGATACTTATTCTATAGTAGTACAAACTATAAAAAGCATTATAAATTTAAATGGAATTTAACATATAGATGTTACTTTTTTATTGCATCAGATGTGCTCTAGAATGGCGTATGCATTTTGATTGGGAGCCATTGGCAACTGTGGGTACCTGCAAACCCACTAAACTTAGTAGCACACAATATCACAAGATATAATTCTGTCTTTTTCCTAATATCATTCACAACTTGTAAGATTGAGTCGATATCAAGGTATGATCGTTAATTTGAGTTGTTATTCTGATGAATGCAAGAGTTTATTACTAGTTCCCAAAAAGATCATGTCATGGAAATTTCAAACAAAATTTGTTTTCTAGTATCACCTATTACTAGACCCTGTCTTGCCAGAATGCGAGCTTCGAAAGCATCCCCCCCCCCCCTGCATGAGCGTATTTTTTCCGCACCCTACTTGGGTTTGAACTGTTAATCTCACAACGGAACCTCAAGCGCGTTAGGCTTAGAGAAGCGATGCCCCAAAGCGATACCCACCCCAAAGCCAGATATAACTTTGGATCCTTTTTGATAGCCATAAAAGTTTTTGACATGGCCCTGAAAACTCACTGAATTTTTTTTAAAGTTTTGAGTATAACCATGTTTCAAGATTATAAAATATGTGTGGTAACTAACTTAACCAGGCTTAACACAAAATAATGGTTAATAATAAAATAGATGTTGGAATTCTTGGGCGTGCACCAAATTAAATTTTAAAAATAGCCTTTCAGATGAAGCTAAGTTCTTAACATCTCGTTATGGGAACTGACTAAAAACCAAAGAAATCATAGTCAAAGTATTAGAATGGAGGATCACGTGACCTCCAATGCTAATGACGGGACAAGCATGGAGAGCAAAATTGGTAGGGTATGGGGCTAGTGTTGCCAACTTTTTAAGAAGAAAATTGCCAAGAAAAAATAAAATTTAATTCTAAAATTTAAAAAAAATACTGTAAAAATACTAACTGCATTTTGGAATATTTTAAGTGACTTTTAAAAAAAACTTGAAATGCTCTACTAGTATTTTTATAGTATTTTTTTTTGTAATTTTAGAATTAAATTTATTTTTTCTTAGTATTCTTTTTCTTTTTGTGGCGGCAAGTTGCCAGTGTTGCCATTACATTAAGAATAAGAATACAAAAAATAAAATTTAATTCTAAAATTGCAAATTTTTTTTCCAATTTTGCTCTCCATGCTGGTCCTGTCGTTGGTGTTGGAGGTCACATGATTCTCCAATCTAATACTTTAACTATGATCTCTATGCTAAAAACATATCAAAAGCAGTACAGAAAACAAAACTTGGCACTTTTTTGATATTCAACTCTTAGGTGAAAGGAGGCACTTGGGAATGTATCAGGGTGGAAAAAAATCATGATTTTTTTGAAAAAATCAAAAAAATCGGATTTATTTGATTTAAATCGGATTATTTTGATTTAAATCAGATTTTTTTGATTTTTTTAATATTTTACATACTAACTTGCGTATTCTTGGGAATTTGATAAAGGGCTTTTTAATTATCACTTAAAACATTGATATACACATAAAATGAAGAATATTTCAAATTATAGTTTTAAAGAACTATGAATACTACTAATAAAGGGATTATATTTTTAATATTACAATCCGAACTATTTATATTAACAGTCAGTTTTTAAAAAACCAGGGTGGAAAAAATCATGATTTTTTTTAATACTAATTGCATACTATCGTGCATATTCTTGGAAATTTGATTACCGACTTTTTTTACTTGTCACTTAAAAAATTAATATACGCATAAAATGAAGAATATTTCAAATTTATTCTTTTAAAAACTATGAATACTAATAAATGGATCATATTTTTAGTTCTACAATCTGAACTATTTAAATTAACATTGAGTGTTAAAAACTGCAATGGTAATCGCCATACTTGTGATCTAAGAAAAATTAATGTTGACAAATGCCAGACCAAAACCCAAATTTATCTTAAAATAAATACTGATCGTTATTATAACCAAATCTTGATCTTAAATTAAAACTTATGATTCCACATATAGAATATTTTGCTGCCTTTACAGCACCTAACGTAATATTTTCAAAAAGAAAAAAAATCTATTTCTTTAAAATGAATTCTTAACCTATTGCTTAAAAAAAATGATTTAAATCAATGATTTTTTTTAAAAAATCATGTGATTTAAATCTTGATTTAAATCATGATTTAAATCAAGCTGATTTAAATCAATCCACCCTGGAATGTATATCACTATAAAGAAATAGTAAAAGGAAAAAAAAATCGACATAGTCAATATTAAATGAAAGTCCATTCTACTTAAGTAGAATTAAATGATTTAAAAGACAGCCTATTAAAAGAAAATCATAGGACTCAAGTTTTAATTCACTAATACTTATGGCTAATTAAAGTTACATGCAAATGGTATCAGTGAAACAGTGCCGAATTTGAAAATTAAAAATATATACTTAAATGCTCAGTAAGGCATTAGGTTAACAAATAAATTAGCATCTGTTCATAATCTTTCATGCACCTATTAATACTGTCAATAACAGATAAATGCACTCACTAAAGAGATTGTTTCTTGTGTTGACATTTAATTATCAATCACACATTTTTGCATTTAGTTATTAGTTTTTTTAAAAGGTATACTTTATCAAACCAAATATTCAGCTTGATTGCTTGCTGAATACTAACCTTATCAGAAGTTTGGGAGCATTCTCACATTTCGGGAATGAATAGGAAGAATAATCTTAAAAGTAAATTTCTAACAAATTAGTAAAATTAGGTCTTCAATCTTCAGACTCCTCCCTCTAATTGGATTTTCATATTGATGCTTTTGATAAAATCTAAAAGTTCACATAGGATAATAGAATTTGTCTTAATGTTCATCACCAACTTTATTTTCCTGTAATTGACTGAGGAAGAACTTAAATAGTGTAATTTTTTAAAATCAAAAACTAAATTTACGTTTCCAACACCTTTTTTTACAATGAAACTATGACTGTGCAACATGAGGGAACCATGATAAAGGATAAACCTATTAAATTGGACAACAAACAGAAAAAGATATAAAATTTTTAGTGAGAAAGTTGAACCATTTTCCCATAACATTACATCCAGTTTGCTAAGACTTAGCAACAAAATACAATAATATATTCATTGTTTTCTTTTCATTTAATTATACTCTATTTATAAAGCTTTAAAAATAATATTTGAATTTTTTACATAAAGATGAAAGATTTGAAAAAAAAAAAAAACCTAGACATTTGAATTTTTTTATGACATCCTAACAAAAAAATTATAGCACATTCATTAATATTTTCTTTTCACTTAAAATCTAGCGATTTAAGAAACCTTAAAAATACTATACGAAAAGTTTTTTAATAAATATGCTAAAAGAACACTAAGTCACTGAACTTAATCTACAAAGCTTAAAAAATAATGTCTTCTCTCTGTAGCTCAATAACCACCAACACATTTTTCCGCCAATATTTATAGCAACGTCAAAAATGTTTCTCCGAAGAGGCATGACTTGTGTGCGACGACTCGATTGAATAAAACAATAGATATCATAGTTAAAGGATAGGCTGATCATGTGACCTCCATTGGTAGTGATGGGACACGCATGGAGCTAAGAATTTCAGGGTAAACAGGCAAGTGTTGCCAATACTTAAAGGAGAAAAATGCAAGGGCATCATCTAAAAAATACAATTTATTATTAAAGTCACTAAAAAGAATCCATAACGCAGCTTGTATTTTTTGTTGCAATTTTTTAATAAAATAGTATATTTTTGATAACGCCATAACATTTTCCTCCTTGAAGTGGTGGCAACACTGGCCAGTTTTCCATTTCCCTGAAATTCTGGACTCCATGTGTGTCTCCTCAATACCATTGGAGGTCACGTGATCAGCCAACCTAATACTTTACTATGATAACTATGAATAAAACACAGGTTTTCTTGGAATAAAAGAGGCCCTCAGTAGTGGCCTTCTTCAAGGTACCCTTTGATCCTAGGGGGAAGGGGCAGTTTCTGTATGTGGTCGTATCGGGTGAACTGCCGTATCACAAAGCGACACAAATACTGCAGGGACCGTACCTGGGTGAAACGGGATACGGGTTTCGTGAGTCGTACGGGAAATGACGGAGATCCGGGTGAACGGCTACGAGAATAACAGAAAACACCCGACTGCGAGTAGCACATCGACTGCTGGATAAGTTCGACAATTGAGTTGTGGCCTGCAATGGAAAGAAAGAATCAGCTTCAAATATTTTGTAAGCATAAGGTTAGGTTGAATAATAAAAGCACTAGAGCCTAGAGCTATACGAGGGCAATTGGTGACAAGCATCATAATTTAGAACCACAGTCAAGTGACGAGCCGACACCCGAGTAGGCACCCAATGAAACCGTTAAGGGCAACATCGTACACAGCTTTGTGACTTTGGAGCATATTTAACATGCACTCCCTCTGCACAGGGCATTATTCGTCGGACTGCACTGCTTTTGGCTGCACGGGCCATTTATATGTTGGCAGTTATTTTGGTGTTGCCTGGACTCGAACCTGTGACCTTCTATAGCAAGCCAACGCTTTCAGTCAAACCCTCTAAAACCAAACTCGAAGGGAAATATTTCGTGTCAACCATCAGGATTTTTTTTAAAAATTGAACCCATGAATAGAGTTTTTTTTAAAAAAAATAATAACATCTAAAAACTATTCTAATTTTACAATGTAATACACTAATAATACATTATACAATCAGTAATTCAATTAATAAAATTGATTAGGAGAAGTACATACAATAGAAAAAATAGGAAAATTTTTAAAGAACAGCAATTGAATTTAAACTGATAAATCATGGGAGATCTTTTGATCTTCTCAGACGTAGAAGACAATTTATTCTTAAAATGTTCGTTTGAAGCCTTTTTTTTAGTGTTTTGTTTATTTTGCTCTTCGACTAAGAAAAAAATCATGTCTGAATTTTCTGTTCGGGCTAAGCAGGATTTCGCTGTGTTAAGACTGGAAACAGAGATTTTTTTCCAATTAGCTCAAAGCTTTATATAGGACGGGGAAATGCTTCCAGTTTATCATAAGCAAAATTTTTTGTAAAGCGTGTTCGGGTTAACGAGGTTTGACTGTATGAGGTTAGGTCTAATGAAGTAATACCCAGCGGATGGGCTTTTTATTACTTTAAATAATTTCTATCTACGCTTAAAATACTTTTTTACAATACATATGTTATTCTCTTTTACACACATAATTCACCACACAAATTCATTGTAATTATAATTCATTCATTGTAATTATAAGTGTTCTAAAAATATATATCGAAAATAATAAATATCCAGTCCAGGAGCCTATGACAAACTAATTTTATAAATCATTCAGTTTGATAAGTATATTTAATAAGTGAAATATTTCTGCAATAAACAGCCTTTGTAGGAACTTAATTTACAAAATATTGCAATCATACAATACATATGAAAATATGTTGATAAATAAAATCTCAAATTAATTCTTTTTAAATACTACAAAATGACTTTTTTTAAATGTATTTGCTAAATATTTTGTGTTATAATCATTTAAATGCTGCAAATAACTTAATCAAATTATAAAAATATCAAAATAATTATTTTGTAATAGTAGATGCCCAACACAAACTTTAGGAGCGACAATGTATGCAATGTTCAGACTTTGGAGTATATTTTATGAGCACTTCCTCTACACAGGGTATTAGTTGGATGGAATTTTTAGCTGCACAGGCTGTTTGTAGGTTGGCAGTAATTTTGACATTAATGCTGAATTTATAACATGGGACCTTTAACATGCAAGGCAAGTGCTTTATGGACAGGGCTCCACAGCAACTACGTATAGGGTTAAAAGCTTACATAGGATTTTTAAGGGCTGTAAATAGGACAAATTACGCTGCTAAAAAGCATTTTCAGTTTCAAATACAAAAAATTCAAAATAAATGTTTTAAAAAGTCCACTTTATTTTTGTTTGAAAGTGTGCAGAAAGCATGCAGTGACAGCATGAGGGAGCATTTAAAAGTAATTTTTTTAGTAAATTTTTTTATATTTTCGAAGCAAAATAAACAAGTTTATGATACATTATAACAAAAAATAAAGGCCATGTACTCGGGACATTAAATTTTCCCATTTACAGAAATCAATCTACAAAGTCCTTTAAATACCAAAGAATTCCTCCAAAATTAAATGAAGATAAGTATAAAAGAAACGTAAACATCTAATAGCTGTTTTATTCAATGGGATATATGAGTAAGGAAAAAAAGGTTCACCTTTACTGTACGGTAACTATTGGCGTGATTTTCAGATTTGGCGATAAATAGTTTTTTGTGGCAACCTGTCTGACTTTGACCGAAACCCACAACAGTCAGATAGGGCTGCTCGAAGATGTTCGTTGCGAAGAGAGCATGACGTCAAAAGTCGCCAGAATACAGACTTTTGGCACGATTTTGGAAAGTTCGCCAATAGTTACCGTACAGTAAATTTCTACCGGAAAAAAAAAACGGTTTCCGGTCACCACTACTTGAAAAGCAGATTATAATATCGACCGGTTCCCAGTCGCGAAGGGGTTTTCCCCCTGGACTTTTCAATTGTGATTGAAGATGTTTATTTCGTATTCATTATGATGTTTTAGCGCTTATTTACTTTGAAACTAACAAAATATTATTTATTTACCTTCTGGCTCTGGTTGTGAGTAGAAGCTAAAAAGTCCATTGCTGTGTTCGATCCTCGTGTGGAGTGTTTTCCCATAGGACCTGAACGACAAACTGAGGATGTAACGATCATCCGAGCTGTCCCGAACGAGAAATGCACCATCGGGCTGGTCGATCAGTTTCTCTTCGGCTTCTGAACGGTTGATGGGACCCCAATACCACCCATACTTGGACAGTTTGTACAGCTCTTGCGTGAGGTTGCCCACCCGAGGGGTCGGGTCGAAGCCAGTAGTTCCATAGAGAGCGGACGCGTCCTCAGGTGTCGTTCCGTAACATGCGTCTATGGACGTCGTGCTGTTAAGATTGGATGAGTCTTTAGACGTCGTTCCGTATAGGACGGATGGGTCTTTGGACGTTGCACCATGAAGGCTGGACGCGTCTCCGGACGTAGTCCCATATGCCGATGCTTCGAACAAGCCTTGAGTGGTTGTCGGGGCGACGCATCCGTCTGGACGGATTAGGACAGATGCATCGTCCAGGCCGGGCTCTTCGGGACTAGGGCATTCATCACAGGCGTAGGACGGGCTCTGGGTTAGGCAGGAACACGTCTCGTTGTCGTCTAGCGAGCAGGGGAGGAGCTGCGAGACGTCGTCCGTTTTCCCGTCGCACTGCTGGTGGTTCTGGGAGCGGAGGATGGAAGCGGGCCAAACGCTGCCTTTCTCCCCATGTTTCAGTTTGCGGGCGGCCCGGTAGTGCTTGGCGCAGCAAGAACCGTGCAGCTCGCAATTCTCGCTGTGGGCCCCGCAGTCGGACCTCCAGCCCTCGCACCGCTTGCCGCGCTTCGAAGACTTCTTCAGCTTCTTCTTGATGGTGGTGAGGAGGTTGGTCTTGCCACTGTCGGGCGACATGGACACCGTTTCCGCGCTGCCGTCGGGGCTGGATGCGACGCCATTTGCATGGGCGCCCTCGAATCGTAAACATTGCTGGACCCTGCGACTCACCTCGAGCGGGCTGAACCTCGACAATTCGAATCTTTTCATCATCACAGTGGTTTGGGATTACCGCATTCCGAGGAATACGGGCTGCTCGTACTTGAATTTGGGTCGAATTGTTTGATTAAATATGACAAATTTACAAGATAAGAAATTTAACAACAAACAGAAATTCCATTACCATTGCCAATAAAATAAATAAGTTCAAAATAACTTTGGTTTTGGTTTAGGTTTGCAGTCAAAATCATAGCCTTGAAAACTGATAATTTAATTTTATTTAAATGAACTAATTCACAATATTCAATATTTTAAAAAATTGTAAAGTAAAGGTTTTTCATAAACAGTATAAGAGTAAACTTCATAGTTATCATACTTAAAAAAATGAATATTCATTAAAGTTATAACTTGAAGTATAGTAATTGAGATAAGGAATCATTATTCTGCTTTGATTAATAATTTTCAGTTTTTTCATCTCAGTGTTTCGAAATCGAGGAAACAAAACCACCAAACCAAACAAAACTGAAGTGTGGAAACTCGAAGAATCTGGCAGTTTTGGGGACGATGATGATTGTTCGGCCATTTTGCCGATTCAGTCTTCTTTCCTAAGACTATTGTGCTAATAGATCAACTTTAAATGCGGCACAACCGTAAATATTAACTAGGATTTTAAATTTAAAAGTGAGTAAATTCATGAATAATTTCTGAATTGCACATAAAGATTTGTTTTTCGAATATACGCTCTCTTGTATGCTCACTCTAACGTAACCTATTTTGAAGTGTCAATTATGGAGTAACCGGTAGAAGAGTATATTCTTTGTATTTGTTTATTCATTTAGAAACAAGTCCATTTTTATGTTTTAAAATGTGTGCCCTAAGTTATAAATTTATTGCGTAACTTTAAGTGCCGTGGTATATGTATGTGCAGGCGAGGGTGTGGATCATTTTTTTTTCTTGCTTGTTATTCATGATCATAAAAACAGGTTTTTAGGGTATTGGTCATATTTTACTATTTTTAGTAAACTTAAGCGAAGTATGGAGTTATACTGCGATTTCCTATAAAATTCTATATTTAAAAACTAACAATTAAAATTTGTGAAATCAATTAAGTTATTTAAAAACATTGGGATAACCATAATATGCCATATCTTTTTAAAAAAATTCGATGATGATTTCTCTTTTAAATATTTATTGTTATTTAAAACAATCTAAATATTCCTAGTATGTGGCTGTAGCACAATTTGGTTTCTTAGTTGAAAAATTTGTTAATAATTAATTTCAATGACCAAACTTAATGTAGCGGTTGTCCCAAGCTTATTTTACTAGTACTTTCTTTTGCATTAAGGGCTGTCATATGCACAATTTAAAATAAGGTTGTGTGTTTTCTCTCTAATTACATATCGATCGAATGCACATAAAACTTGGTACAATCCTGCCTAATTTCTTATAGTTTCCCCCTTTTAAATGGCAATGATTTTTTCTGGCAACCTTGTGTATACACTAATCCAAATAAAATAAAAAGCTAAGGTTGCAAATGTTAAAGATGGTTTGAAGGTTGCTTTAAAAAAAATCTTTGTCGATTTTTGATGTTTGGAAATAGTGTTATTTTTTAGGTGTCATATGGTTTAAAGAAGGTTTATTTGGATTTGACTTAAAATTAAACTTATTAATTGGCTTGGTTCTGAATGTTCATTGATTATTAACTTGAAAGGAGCAAGCCTTCATCGTGACGCAAAATGCCTTTATTAATGGGTAATAGTTCCTTTCTAGCAATCTGAAAAAAATTGTACAACCCAGAATAATAAACTTAAGACGCTGACACTTTGTACAGTCTGATTACTATCATCTACAACTTTGTTAAGCATCTACCTGTCTCGCTCTCAGTTCCCCTAAATTTACCTT
The DNA here is from genome assembly GCA_023701765.1 of Hylyphantes graminicola. NCBI lineage: Eukaryota > Metazoa > Arthropoda > Arachnida > Araneae > Linyphiidae > Hylyphantes > Hylyphantes graminicola. The sequence goes on along the minus strand of CM043115.1, from coordinate 7,325,872 downwards.
CCACATGTAATATTGCGATTAAATTTGTGCTTGCCAAATTTGTGCTCGATAAATTTTTTTTTGATTTCAACCACTCCACTGTTCATTTAATATTTTTCACCAAAGCTCACTTTTAAAACAATAATACTCACGCACAGTCCTTAAAAAAAGTGAGGGCTGGGGACTCGGTTAGGCACTCCCCCTAGCATGCGAAAGGTCCCGGGTTCGGGTCCAGGCATCGCTAAATTAACTGCCGACCTATAAATGGCTTGTGCATCGCCAAAATGTCCGAATAAGTGAGTGCATGTTAAATATCCTTCAAAGTCCCAACGCTCGCAACGGTTGCGTGTCTATTCAGGTGTCGGCTCGTCACTTGACTGGTTCTAAAATATGACGCCCGCCACCAATGGCCCTCGTGCAGCTCTTGTGCGACGATAATTATAACCTAACCTAATAAAGCACAGTAGGGTTCCTCGTAATCGAATCTCTGCTTTAACCAGCAGAGTATTTGTATCTTGTAAAAAAGAACTTGTCCTGTTATCAATCCCTTACTCATATGTTCAGTTGGGTGTAAAAAAACAACAGAAGACTATATGGCAACACAAAAAAACACGAGCTTTTCCTTTTTTCAATGGGGTTGCCTAAATTCATTGTCGGGACAGGGGTAAGTTACCAGTAAAGTTATTTATTTCAAAATGTTTAAAAAATCGCTTTAAGTGTGACTGTATGATGGTAAACATGATCCCAAATGTATTATGGAGCGAAAGTAAGTGCATGTTTGATGTTTGTGTTGTATATTGGGTGCTAACATTGTATATTGGGTTTGTTTCAGAATTTTACCTTTGAACATAGAGCCTGGTGTTATCCAAATTTGCCCATCTTTTTATTTGTTTTCCTCACCGCATTATGCCCCTACCCAGTCGAGCTCGTGTGTATGCCGATGTCAACTCCCACAGACCCAGAGAGTATTGGGACTATGAATCTCATGTGGTGGAATGGGGGTAAGCTCATATGACATTTTTATTAACAAGTTAAGTTTTAAATCTAATACCCACAGGGTTTGTTTTGTTCACCTCCTGAAAAACTCCACATTTAGTTTCAATAACTGTAGATCAGTTTTTCAACGATTTTTTTATTTGATGATTATCACTTTTTACACGAGTGGGGACTTACATATTACAGAAAGGATAATTTTGCAAGGAATTAGCCTCTATATAATAATAAAGCAATTGTCCTACTGGAAAAGTGTACATATTTTTATTAGGTAATGCTTATAAATTAAACTATTTACTTAATTTCTTTTTCTACTTGCTTCAATTTTAATCTGTTGAAATATTTTAGCAATCAAGATGATTATCAACTTGTCAGAAAACTAGGGAGAGGGAAATACAGTGAAGTTTTTGAAGCCATTAATATAGCAAACAATGAAAAGTGTGTTGTTAAAATACTGAAGGTATAGTATTTTGCTAATTATTAGTATTGATTTGAATCGTTACTCAATATCTTAATAATAATATCGTAATATACTTTTATCTTTTAAATTGTTAAGACTATATGAAAGTTACAATCAGTGGTAAAAGTGGAGATGTTGCCAATTCGGTTGCAATTGCTTGATAAATATCTTATTTAACATAAATATCATCAACTTTTGTATAGAAAAGTTTGTATCATTGTTACATAATTAACTTAACACTAATTTAGCAAATGAGAATAACTATATTTAAAAAAATCACGTGTTTCCTTTTCTAATAAGTGCATAAGCTAAAAAAGCCAACAAAAATTAGATGGATTTTAGAGGTATTAGAAGTGAAGTCAGTGGGGGAATGTGATTAATTTCTTAAATTGAGGAAATGCCTTGTCTAAACACACTTCTAGCACTACTAACATTTTACCAATTTTAAAATAGTGATTAAACTTTTTTTTGTTTTAGCCGGTAAAGAAGAAAAAAATAAAAAGAGAAATCAAAATTCTGGAAAATCTTCGAGGTGGGCCCAACATAATTGCCCTTCAAGCTGTCGTGAAAGACTTTGTTGTAAGTTACATTTAAAAAAAATCATAACTCTACAGTCAATGTAACTACTAATCAAATTTTGCAAAATTTAAAACGTCTTACTCAATCTCAAAGATCTTCAAGTTTATTGCCATTTAAAATACTGGGTATTTTTGTTTCAAATGTATCTCAATGCAAATTTCTATTGATTGATTTTTCTAAGTAAAGACGGAAGTGCTGCAAGATAATGTTTTTTCTATTTGTTTCATATTCAAGTTTAAATTAAATAGAATTATTTTTTTTAGTCCAGGACACCAGCATTAATATTTGAACATGTAAACAACACAGATTTCAAGGTAAGTACTATCTATCTCAAGAAACCAAGAGTCCTGATCTTACATAAATAAAGTTGTGTTATTTGTTTGGTTAACAGTGGTTGGTCTATTTTTTTTGTATAAGAAAAGAATATCTTGTCTAGCTTCTAAAAGTAAACCATGTCCTGGTTATATGATTGTGTTCGCCGAGGGATGTGAATAAGTGTCAATGCATAATATGTATTATCACCTTATTTAAATAGTAAAAAAAATATAAAAAAAATCTTTATATCTAATACAGTAGACACCGCTTAATGTGATAATAATAATAATTTGCACATCGGAACAAACATTATTTGATAACAATAACCGATTGATTACAATACACGAAAAAAAGTTTAAACTAAACAATGATTTTTTTACATACGTATTAAAATAAAAATTAATTTTAAATTAAGAGTTGTTGCTGTAAAACTCTTTCGTATTTAATAGAAATTAATGCACTCTAAAGAAAAAGAATTACTAGTTAGTATACTTGCATATTTGATTATGAACTGCAGAAAACAATACAAAATACAAAAGTTTAATTATTAACTGAAAAAAAATCATCAATTGTCGATTGTTTAGAATTATTTCGAATCAAGTAATTTATGAATCACTCATGTGATCGGTTTTGAAAAGGCGTGTCCGAAAAGAAAAGGGGCTTTGTGTGCTGACTTCACCGAGCACAAAATTGCCCGATATAGGGATTGGGCTTCTTTTAGACAATTTACAAGAAAGCCCTTTATATACACATGCAGTTAAGAAAATTTATTCATTCCCAATGCCAGAGGATAGAAAGTCTACTAACATAATGGCCCTACCTTGTTAACAAAAAAAAAAGGTTTTCCTTGTTTTTATTTCAGGAAAATAAAATTTACATACAAACTGATAACAATAAACGAACATTTGATTACATTAAACAATGATTTTTCAATATATTTTGATATAAGTGGACGGGACTAAGCGATTTTGATAACATTAAACGATTGATAACATTAACCGTGATCACATTAAGCGGCGTCTACTGTACATATGGTTTTGCTTATAAATTGCTTTTTGTATCCTTATATAATGAATATTGCACTGACAATTAACTATTATATAGTTAAATCACACTAATGTTTAATTGAAATAATCAATCGAGCATTTTATTGTAATTTTAATTTTTATTATTTCTTTTCAGCAACTGTATCAAACACTAACAGACTATGACATTAGGTTTTATTTATACGAGCTCTTAAAGGTAGGTAAAATTGTTTTTCATCTGTTTCAAATTTTCATTAAATTTTGTTTTAACGGCTCTTGTGTTAAATTCTGCATTTTCTTATAGGCTTTAGATTACAGTCATAGTATGGGCATTATGCACAGAGATGTGAAACCACACAATGTCATGATTGATCATGAAAACAGAAAAGTAATGAACTAATTTTTGATTGTCTTATATTTTTGATTTATCATTGTATTCAGAATTTGTTTTTCAGTAGCTTTTAAGCAACTTTTAGTCTTGTCAATTTTAAATTTTCAGCTACTACACTGCTCATAACAATTAGGGGAGCACTTTGTGTACTTTTGTTAACCTTTCACTTCCAACTTTTTATTTTTGATAATTTATTTGAAAAATCTAAAATTTGTGATAGATTTATTATGCACCCGGAATGAACTGGTAAAAAATGGGAAAAGAATATTAATTTTTTAACTAAAATTTAAGGAGGAGAAATTGGAATCGTAACTTTTGAATAAATTGTATCAATAATTTTTCGGACCCAAACTGGGACCTTTCGCATGCAAGGCGAACACCTTAACTGACTGGGCTCCCTAACCCCTTTCTGAATGAAAAAGTGCAGTAGGTTATGGTCGTTGCTGAGCCAGCTATCCATCCCTAGGCATTTTTATTTCACATTTAGCAATAATTTTTTTCTGACTACCTTTCTTCAAATTGGTGGGATTAGTATAAAGGTGTTTATTTTTCTTTATTTACGATTTCAGATTTTTTATCAATTTTCTCGCCCAGTCAACTTTTTCAATAGGCTCTTTTCTTTAAACCATGGCTGTCAAAAAAGTCGCCAAAATGACTTTTGAATTCGCCAAGGGAAACTTACAGTAAATTTTTACCTGTCAATTAATGTAAGTTATATAGACATTTGAGTGATAAAATTAACATTCCACAGCTGCGTTTAATTGATTGGGGTTTGGCCGAATTCTACCATCCCGGTCAAGAATACAACGTCAGAGTAGCTTCCCGATATTTTAAAGGACCTGAACTCTTAGTTGATTACCAGGTATGTTTCACTTTTATTTTCTTATGTTTAAATGCAATTCAAAATAGCAATATTAATGCATTGATACGTTATAGTTAATGATAATATTGTACAATTCTACCAAAACTAAAAAATTAAGATATTTCAAAAATGAAACTAGGTAGTTTTTTATTTAAAATTATTGGTTAAGAATTTAGTAGTTGATAATTAGTAGTCTACTCTAAATATGAATTTAGCAGTCCAAATATAATTATTCAATTTATAGATTCTCTTTATGTAAGACTTAACTTTTTAATTTATAGTTTATGTAAATTAATATAAAAAGAATTATTCACTCATATGCATTTAATTGTCTTGCTTCACTCAACCTCTTAATTAAATTAAATGTTTTGTTTGCTTTACAATTTTTAAACTTAAATTATACTTTTTTCTCTCTCAACTAGATGTACGATTATTCACTGGATATGTGGAGTTTAGGATGTATGCTAGCCAGCATGATCTTCAGAAAAGAACCCTTTTTCCATGGTCATGACAATTATGACCAGGTAAGCAGTTCTTAATGTTTAGATTTGTTTACTTGAATTTTTAGAGGTAAGTGATAGTTAACATATATAATCGTGTAGGTATATGCCGATAAATTTTGGACAAATTTAGTGCTGTAAAAATTGAAGTCAACTTTCACACGAAACATCACATTCACAAAAATACACTAAAAAAATCCCCTATCCTTAAGCTTTTTACTAAATTTCAATCAACTTTAAGGTTTAGATATTATTTATTAAAAACAAAAGCAGTTAAATTAAAATAAAATAAGATTAGTATCTAATCACAGTAACCACCATAAAGATGATTGAATGTAGCTCTGGTACAAGGCAGTTAAATCAACATGTCTTCTAGTGTGTAAAAAAACATTGTTGGCAGGATACTGTCTGATAGTTATCACGCTTCGCACACACACACTGAACTTGGCATCTATGCTTAGCTTCTCCATTCAGGGTCAGCAATGTTAACCTTTTATAGGCCAACGTTCCACTTGTGGAACATATTATTTAACCTCCTTTATACCCCGGAATAATTTCAGATGCAAAAAATTAAATTACACTAAAAGCGAATTTTAAAAAATCGTTGTAACTTTTTTTAGGAGTATGGCATTCATGGTGTTTAAGGCATCTTTTCCGGTAAAAATCTTAACATTTTAGTCTCATAACCTTAAATCTGGGCCATCTGCAAGGATCTTAAAGGGTTAAGGACACTCGGAGGCAAAACCTGTTATTTTCATTGGGGTTGATATTTAACTTGCAAAATTTAAAAAAAAATGGGAATTGCTTTCTTATTTTCTTCAGAAGGCTTTGGCCTTATTTCCTATCTCGACTAATACACAGGTTACTGATTTTATAAGTATATTTTTTAAAATGGGGGTGGAATTGTATATGGAGTAGGGTTATACACAAGTATATGCAGTAGTTTGTTTCAAGATACAAGGTAAGTAAATATTTAAGTCAGGGTGAGTATAAAGTAAAAATGCCAGGTAAGTAAGTTATTAGTTTTTTTTGAAAAATAAATATAGCTGCAGAGTGGTCCATAACATTCTAGTAGTTATGACAACAAATCTAGTAGTTTTTGAGTTTCCAGCAGTTCCATGTTAAATTTTATCATTATTCTTACAAACTAAAAATCTTGGGCCAAATTAAGCTACGGTGCACTTCAGAAAATTTTGCTGAAAAGTTAAAATTAAGCAGCTAAATTTTGTTTATATTACAAATTGTTGCACACAAAAATTAAAACTTAAGTTGGAATTACTGAATCTTCAATTTCAAGTTTTTAACTCTTAAGTCAAGAATTAGCATATTATTTAATGCTAAATAAATATAACAGGAATGAATAACACCCCTTCTTGCTTAACAGCGTAATTGCTTTGTTTTAATATACCTAAAGGTATTTCAACTAAAATGTCTCTGAAACCACTTTAGAACTTGTTATGCCACATGCTTTTGAAACTCAATAACTATTCCTTTAAACTCTAACACATTCTACTTCTCTTTCTTTAAAGATATGTCTGTTAATACCAATGCATCTTTTATTTCAGTTGGTTCGCATTGTCAAAGTATTGGGCACAGAAGAGCTATATGAATACCTTGATAAATATCAAATTGTCCTTGACAGCCGATTTAATGACATCTTAGGAAGGTGAGCAGCATTAAAGTTCTTTAAAAACTTATTTTTTAATGCTTGCTATTTTAGTTGTTACTTGAGACTTTTTCTTTAAAGAGTTCAACTTTTTACCTTTTTAAAAATACATTTTATTAAGATTAAAGTTCTTATTTTTGTGATACTCAGTTATTAAGGGAGAATCAAGAATTTTTACTGTACCTCAATTCACTAAACTAAATCCGATTAAAAAATTAGAATAATTGAGTAAATCATATCAAGCGTCAAAAATTCAAATAAAGATTTGATCTCTGTGAATGTAACAACTACTCTGCATAGAGATTTGAATACCTCGGGAACCATTGTATCAATGTCTGGGAGGTTGATAATATACCTATCAGATAAGTACTTGGGTTCATATTGGCAATTGGTCTACTTTAAGGTTAAACCTTGAGGTTGATACTATAATAGGTAGACCAGCCAGTGGTTGCAGTCTTTGGGCATGGTCATCTCAAGTTATAATGATTCTTATCTAGCTCTAGTGCATAGTTAATTTAACCAAAACCAGAAAAAGTGTGGGGCTGGGGAGCCTAGTTGGTTAGGCACTCGCCTTGCATGCGATGCGAAAGGTCCCAGGTTCGTGTCCGGGCATCGCCAAAATAACTGCTGACCTATAAACGGCCTGTGCAGCCCCAAAATGTCTGACGAATAATACCCCGTGTAGGGGAGTGCAAGTTAAATATGCTCCAAAGTCCTAACGCTGTGTACGATGACGCCCTTAACGGTTGTGTTAGGTGCCTAGTTAGGTGTTGGCTTGTCACTTGACTGTGGCTCTAAACTACATCGCCAATAGCCAGGGCCTGCTCTAGGAAAACAATCACTATAGGCACTAACCTATTTTGGGGGCCCCTTGACGGAAATATTTTGTATGATTTTCCAAAATGATGGTGCAATATTGACCTGTGTATCAAATTTTGCTACGGTTTTATTGGCTGCCTTATAAATATCGATCAAAAATATCCCCCATAGGCCAATTTCTCATTCATAACCAAGAAAAAAACAAAGTGAAGTATCAGAATTTATTTTAGTTTTCTGTTATTTTGGGGATTTACGGCATTTACTACAATAGAAACTGAAATTTAGGGGCCCCTAAAAATTGTGGTCCCTAGGCCCGGGTCTAACAGGCCTTATGGAAGAGCAGGCCCTGCTAATAGCCCTCGTGTAGCTCTGGTGCGACGATAATGCCTACCTTCTTAAGACTATGGTTTGATGTTTCAGGCACTCCCGCAAGAGGTGGGAGAGGTTTGTGCACAGCGACAACCAACACCTGGTGACTCCCGAGGCCCTGGACTTCCTGGACAAGCTGCTGAGATACGACCACCAGGAGAGGCTCACAGCCAGAGAGGCCATGGACCACCCATACTTCTGTGAGTCTTCTTTCTCTAGGCATTTTCAGAAAGGAGGGTTATGGAGCTGATGCTTTTGTTAGCTTGTACCTTATAGTAGCTTTTATTTTTAACCCTTTAGGCGGCAAGTCTTTCGTTTTGGGAATGTTTGTCGTAATTCTTAACTAAATGGATATTTATCAAATATGTATATTAAATATGATTTGAGATTTTCATTGGACCTCAAAATATTAAAAAATTTAAATTATTTTAGTGGGGATCATGTAACAGTACAGTCGAACCTCGTTAACACAAACTCGCTTAACAAGAAATTTTGCTTCAGATGAACTGAAAGCGTTTCTCTTTCTTAGGAATTCAAAGCTTCAAAGAAAAAATTAAATAAAACCTTAAAGAAAAGCGTTAAACGAACATTATAAAAACTTTCTTCTACTGCTGAGAAAATCATGAAATCTCCCATGATTCATTTGTCTGGTTTTGTTTAAATTGCTGTTCTTAATTGTTGTTCATTAAAAAATTTACCTAAATTTTCTATCCTATTTGAATAAAATTTGCATACCTGGTTAAAAAGGGCCTACTGGTTGAAGCTATGCTTTCTCAGGAATTTGGATTTCAAAAGCAATGCATTGGATCTATGGGGCTGACCATCCCTCTTAAGGGGACGCAGTACCTAAAAATTTATATCCAGTATTTTCACCGCTAGCGTTCAAATTAAACTATTTTTTATGAAGAACTAGCATTCAATAAGCATATACAAAAAAATTATTAATATTGAAACGTTGGTTTTTTCAAAATATTAAAAATAATAACGATTTTTCAAAATACTACTCCTCCTACAATTTAAGGAATTTTTTAATGGATTTTTTTTCAAAATGTTCCCACAACATCTGTTAATAAAAGTTGGTATGGATATTGAGCTACCAGTTAAACAAAAATAGTTATGCAGATTTATGTATAAAAATAGCCAAAAAATAAGCTTTTTTTCTAAATTTTCAACTTCATCACTATTTAAAAAAATTCTAATCACACTAGACCTTATCCCATACCAACTTTTGTTTATGGTATACGCCTTAATACAGGAAAAAAAATTTGGAGCTCTACATTTATTAACTTAAAAGCCTTAGGCTTTTAACCATTCATAAGCTAAAAAAATTAATATTTAAAAAATCAACAGAAAATTTCAATTTTTTTTGCAAAACCACCATATTATTTTCAATAAACCTCTATCATTATAAATGATACCTTCTTTTTTTGCAATATATTTATATCACAGAGTTCTAGCATGTTTAATCATTTTCTGGGCAGCCCTAAATTTTAGGTAATGCGTCCCCTTAAGGTGGCTGCATACCTTTAAAGGAAGGATTTTTTCCCTTCAATTGATAAAATTAGCTTTTTGATTTTATAATATCCTTTTAAGTTGAGAAGTTGTAAATTAGACAAAAAAATCCAATTTTTTAAAATTTATTATTTCATAAGGATTTTAATTAAATTTTTGCCTAAAAACATCTTTGCCCAAATAGTGATAACTAAAAAGAATTCCTGAGATATTTAAATTCTGAAAATTGGAAACAAGAAAAAAAGTTTGTTAGGTCATGAACCACTCTTAGATGTATCATAAAATTGCATGCTCCATAAGCATTTAAATTCAAAAAATCAAATTCAGCTGATGAAAAGTTGCTGTATTTCAGTTACAAATACACACATAATCAAATAATAATTATAAGTTATGACTTTGAACCAAACCCTTTATTTAATTTCTAATTACATATAAAAAAATTGTGTAATAGGTTTGGAGAGACTGTTTTGGTATAAAATAAAAAAAATAGAAATTTTGTTTTGAAATGAGCAACAAAAATTACTCAGATGGTAATTTTAAGAAGGTAATTACTTACTCTTGATCATATTTATTTTAATATGTTGATATAAACATACAAATATATTATTCAAATCCTATTTAATATTTTATTTTTGCAATAAACATATTTCTGTTTTAAATAAATATTTACTTTAAAATTCATATGATCAATACAAACAAAACCCTAACTTTTACTTTTTTAAATGACACTCGAAGCAAAGTTCTTGCTGATTTATTCTGCTGAAATTCTGCTTTGCTGAATTCAGACCCAATTTCGTGTTTTTATGGTATACAGCAACCTTAACTTTAATCAAATTTTTTTATTGCTGTAGTGTTTTGTTAAAGTTTTTGTTTTGGAATGCATATAATGTTTTAGTGCAGTGGGGGTTTGATAGTTGGCTGGAGTGGAAATGGCTGGGTTTGTGAGCAGTTTTCTGTTCTGCTCTCTGCTCGGATCAAGCAGTGTTATAATGCAGTTCACTTAAGAATTCTTGCTCAAGCTAAGTATTAAATATGTATGCGACTGACCATTTGACTAGAAGTCAAAGTTCGTTGATTTGCTTTATAAGTTTGGGTTGGTGCACTTGCTATTAAGTGATATTGGTCTTCATGTTAATGTCACTGGAAGTACTTTTGACTTTGGTTGGATAGATTTTGCTGACTATAAATTGAAAAATAAGTTAAAAATATGGGTAAAGACTTATGGGGCAATAAGAAGGAAGTCTTACACTTTTATTGCATTCAATTTTATTTGCAGTTGCTTCTTGTTTGCAATTGAAATTGGTATTTACCTTTATATTGGAGACACAAAGACGCATGCTAGAGACAAGATTTCTTTAGGAGTCTGAAGTGCATTTATTGCAATGGAAGCATCTGGATTTTTTTAGTACAAAGCCTTTTTTTCATCTATGTGATAGGATGCAATGCCTCAGACATTTTGATTCATCTTTAGTTTTTTTTGCCTAATTTATTTTACTCCTTTCCTTAGTTAATACTGGTTTTGAATGAATCTATGTTTTTGTTTTCCTTTTTGTGGCACATTTTCAAGAATTTAAATATCATTTGTCATGCATTCATACTGTAAACTCGGGTATCTCTTAGAGAGATTACAGATAAAAGGAAAAAAAGTTTTAGGGTAATCTCCTAAATATTAGTATTATGTGCTTGTCGTATTCTTTTCAATCTGAAAATGTTGGAGTTTTTCATTTCCCTTTTTTGACAGTTCAGTGGTTTAAACATTCGTTGATTTTATGTATACTCTTGCATTTGTTAAAATGTTGTTTTTAAATGCTGTTTGGAAACTTAATTGTTTTGAAATATTTTTGAGTTTGCTGTTTTTGTGTAGTTTTACTGATTCGTAGGAATTTGTCAGGCTCTCTCCTTTAGAGGTTAGTGGTTCAGTGATAGAAATCCTCATTTATAAAATTTTTTGCAATGCTGCATTTCTTGGTTCTTAGCCTTATAGTTGTCCTTGCTTTTTTGAATGGCAACACATTTTTTGGCTAGCTTGCTTTTTATATTTTCTCTTAGTCTCCCTCCCTCTCTTAGAGTGGCGAATAGCATGCATGGGCCCCTTTAGGGCTTGCCTGCAGTTTTAAAGCCTGTCTCTGAGAATGACTTAACTCGGGTGTCTCAATTTGTTTCTTGCAGATAGCATTGTTAAAGATCAGCAGACTAGGTTTGTGGAGTCGCAACGCTTGACAGGGCATAGTAATTCCCCTCCTCCGGTTGTAACTTCTGTTGGTAAGCATTCTCGCCAGGCTTCTGATGGTTCCTGCCCTTTGCGCTGGTTTAATGACTTAAGTGTGCATTCTGTACATGGTCCGAGAGGGAGGTTGCTACTTGTAAAGCCTCGTGTCTGTACCTTTCAAACTGAAGTGCTAAACTACTTAAGTTTTAAACTACACTTAAGTTTTATTTAGGCTGGATTATTTATATAACAATTTCTGTTATTTTTCAAGTATCCTTATGGTTTTTGATTACATTCTTAAAAAGAATCTTATATTAAAAATACCGTTGTTTCGATTAATTTGGTTATCTCATGTCTGGTGTTGCCAATTATGACTTGGTGTTTTTTTTAAATTTTCAGTTAAGTTCAATTTGCCAAACTAGTTTAAGTTAGGTACTTATTTATTGATTACGGAGAGAGATTTTACAGGAATTGAAGAAGGGCTGGGGAGCCCAGTCGGTTAGGCACTCGCCTAGCATGCGAATGGTCCCAGGTTCAGGTCCGGGCATCGCCAAAATAACTGCCGCCCTATAAACGACCCGTGCAGCCCAAAAATGTCCGAGGAATACCCTGTGTAGGGGAATGCACGTTGAATATGCTCCAAAGTCCTAATGCTGCGTACGATATCCAGGCATGAAAGTTTTCCGCCTTTCGGCTGATTTCCGCCTTTTTTAATCTCATTTTGGCCGATCCTGAGATCGATGCAGAACCGTTGAGAAATTGTGACCCATATGTATATGGGGGGGGGGGGGGTCCTAAGATCAAACAGACAAGATTTTACTCCGTCGTCAATGTTTTGATTCGACCTTCATTCAGATCAGTCAATCACTTTCTCCAAACGTGTCTCGTAGGACAAGTGACGCAATGAAGGAGGCGGGGCTATTTCTTACGTAGACCAATAAGAATAGCAGATTTAACAGTTAGATTTGGCTGTGTTAAAAATGCAAAGTAGTTTTGGTTTGCTTGGCGTCTTAGGGCATTTTAACTGTCAATAATAGCTAATAGATCAGAAACAACTAAACTTTTTCTTCTTTTATTGGATTATTTATTTTCAACGAAAGTTTCTATGGCCGACAGCGGGAAAAATTAGTCTGCTCACGTTGTACTCAATACGGTACTCTAGTTGTGGGTATGGATGTAGGAAAAATTTACAAAGTTGTCCTTTTACCTTTCATTAGTAAGCTTTTATAAACTTTCCTTATTGGAATACAATTAAAACTCAATAAATAAAATCAAAAAGTATATTGCTATTCATGGTTTTTAAAATGATATTCGATACATTCTATGATATAATACGATCTTCATCTTATCAATATCTTATCAGTTGCATGTGAAATGAAAATGCATGTTTGTTTAATAATTGGTATCAATGGAAAGTTTTTAAACGTTGTATTTTGTGCATTTAATAACTTATTATTTCGAAAATTGCTTGGCGGTCTGGCGCGATTGGCGTTATTTTGAAATCGAAACTTATAATAATAATTAAGAGACCTGGGAAATAAGCGTGTGAATAAATATTTGTAACAAGTTTACTAAGTTTAAACTGCAGTTTTTATAATGCTTTCTTGCGGTTTTTTTTTTGTGAAATTAAAATTTTAAGATTTGAATAATGCATTAATTATACTTTTTTTTTAAATTTTTTTTTTTGTATTAATTTCGTAGTTTCGATTTATAAGATTGGTATTTAAATGCTATTTTTGGAATTCTACTGCTTTGGAATTAGATGGGAACTGCTTTAAAATTATTCTGCTTTGTTAATTTCCAGAAAAATTATTCTTTTAATGAAAGTGAAAAATGAGTGGACAGATTTTTTTTATTAAATAAAATTTAATATGGCATTGATATACAGATTTAAAGTAAAACTAAATTAAATTATTTATGTATTTTTATATGTGCATTTTATAGCAACTAATATAACTAATTTTTTATGGGTTTGCACCGATACGTCGTTACGCCGATAGTGCGAAAAATTTCAATTCAAAGTTCAGCCTTTTTGGTTAGTTTGCACTTTCATGCCTGGATATCGCCCTTAACTGTTGCGTTGGGTGCCTATTCAGGTGTTGGCTCGTCACTTGACTGGTTCTAAAATACGACGCCCGGCGCCAATAGCCCTTGTGTAGCTTTAGTGCGACAATAATTCAAACCTTACCTAACAGGAATTGAAGAAAGGGACTTGTACAAAAGTGTCCCTATGTGATCCTTACTCCCCAAACTAAGGATAAACAAGTTCAAGAGGAAAGATTATTTTTGTTTATATAATAATAAATAACTCCAACATCTTATTACTCCACATAATTATTATAATACAGTTACACAGATCAAGCTTGTGCAAATAACATGTAAACTAAAAAGATGAAACAAAATGCTGCTAATCATTAACCGAAAAAGTACAATTTTAGTACTGTTTTATTCTTCTCGTTCCCTGAATGGACCTCAACATGGCAGAAGAATGGAAATTGATTTTCATCCCCAAGTCGATCTAACTCTGTTTTACTGTTCTTGTGCTTGCAATAAAAGCTAAACTGTTGGTTTACTGCTTTGGATAAGTTTTAGTTATACATATTTTTTGACTCTTCATTTGTGATTTCTGGATTAAGAGTTTCAACCATCCTGATGCTGCCTAATTTTCTGCAACATTACTTTTGTAATCTTTATATTACCATTTTACAATTGTTGAAGTTGGGATTCGGTTCAGCTTAATATTTTTAATATTTCTTTTCTATATTGTGGTATGGAATGTAGTATACAAGATGTGGGTCAGGCCAATGCCCACTGGGCTAGACATTTATAAATGGGCAAAAGCAATGTTAAATGCCCAAAACAAGGACATTAATGTATAGATAGTATTTTAGTTTTAGCGTTAGCATAGTTGCGTTTTAACTCTTCTTTTTAGGACCAGTGCATAACGTGTTTTCTCACTCGTTAGAAGTCCAATTGCACATACACAGAGCAACTTGGTTGGTAACAACTTGTTTACCGATTATGCCAGCATAAGCATTTGGTATGCAAAGTAGTTAACAAGATTTTTAGATTAAATGGTCATTTTTGAAGTGAGGGGCTTGACTCTATAAGATAACAAAAATTAAAAATGACATTATGGGAAGAATGAAGATGGCCGGCCACAAGGACATAGGGATCAAGTAATTGGTTGTCCTCAGGGAATTTTTGACTGCTTAAGACAGGTGGTTTTTCAAACCCTGGAATTTTCCTCTAATTATAGGCTGCACAAAACAATTAGGGGAGCACTTAGCATACTTTTGTTACCCTTAAGTCTCAACTTTTTATTTTTTTCTAAACATTTAAATTTTGTGAAATAGATTCATTATTCATGAATGAAATGGTTAAAAACAAAGAAAAAAATCTTTTTGTTTTAAACTAAAATTTAAAGGGAAACATTGGAATCCTATGTTTTGAATAAATTATAAAAATACTTCTCAAAACTTTATTTGTTAAAATCAATATTTAAACGTAAAAAAAAATGCAAGCATGAAGATGTAAGGATCAATTCATTTAGTAAAATTGTTTTGGAGTGAATTTTATTTTACAATGTTTTCATTTAATTAGAACAAACATTATTTAATTCCTCAAACAAGATTTTTCTTCCATCTGATGATACGTAAGTGCGAGCTTAACTTAGTCAGAAAAGAATTTGCAAGCTGATGATTCCAATTGGGATGAAAGGATTTGAATCATTGGGGTGAAAGTGTTTAAACCATGCGCTCCCCTAACTGTTGTAAACAGTGGAATTGCTTGGGCCTTTTCCGTCTTTTAGACTAGTTACAGGGTCCCCACGGGTCCTTGAAAATCCATAAGAAGTCCTTGATTTTTATTTTCAACTTCAAGGACCCTCTGTTTATTACTCCTTCATTTAAAAAAAAGTCTTTGAAAGTCCTGGATTTGGATTTTTGATAAAAAGTACCCCTTAGTACTCCTTGATTGTGACAAACAATAGTTGACAACCCCTTGATTTTCTTATTTAGCAACCTTCAAATTTCGAAAGTCATTTCTTAAAACATTGTTAAAGTCGGCTCATGCACAAAGCACTTCGGCATTCAATACAAAACTTTGCTTATATATAAAAACTTATAGTTTTGCTAAATACTTCTGTGTTTTCCTCTGATATAGTTGCCTTATCAGCGGTATTTTGAATGCTTTTCTATTGTAATGTTTGGTCGATTTAATAGGTATAGTAATCGACTCATTATGATTTAGGGTCCTTGAAAAATTTTATGGGAGTCCTTAAAAACTACTTGATTTTTTATTTTGAATTAAGAGTGGGAACCTGATATATTGACTCTTGTTTGTTTCTTTTGCAGCCAACGCAGCCCTGACCTCCAGCACCATCACCGGCCTGCCAACGTCCCCCATCTCTTCCCCGAGCATCACCACCCTCCCCAACACGGCACCCGCCCAGTCCTAAGCGATCTTCCGTTCAACCTCCGTTTACTCCAAATAAAAAGGACCTTTGTAAAAACTGCAAAAAAAAAGAAATCTTCTGTAGACTGACTTTCTGTTTCGTTTGTCGTCACCGCGCTTGGGCGATGTGTTTTTCTGTCGTTGTAAACCGAGGCAACTATTTTTTATTAACCCCCAGATTGTTAGGCTCGTCTTTTTACATGTTTTGTGCATCAGTGTTTTTCTGTAATAAACCTACATTTTTTTAAAATTCGTTAAATATTCATTAATAATCTAGTGCTTTTTTCATTTGGAAATATTTCTTGTGATCGTGTCTCTTAAAATAAACCTAATTATGAGTTTTAAAATAACCATTGATATTTGCCCATTTCTGGGCCATTTGAAAGGTTAAGTTGTAGTCATTTTTAAAATAAAATGAATCTGTTTTTGTTACTAAGTAAGGTAATAGTTTATTTTTTTGAGGATTAACCTTCTTAACATTAGGCCTGGCTTTTGCCGTAATTCATGCCCCAGTTTTCCCAGCAATAAGGATAAGCTTTATTGATTTTCTAATTTTTCTTTAGTTGGCAAGGGATCATACCTGCAGAAAACCACCCAATAAAACTTTTTTTTAAAACTAATATTTTTTTTTTAAAAATTAATTTAAAATTTCTACAAGAAACTTAACCATATCTTTTTGCCCATTTTCAGGTCGCTCAGGTTAAAAGAATGTGTCTTATTGCCTGGAAAACAAGTTGTTGCCTTTTTTTTTACAAAATTCAAATACAGTTAGTGAAAATAAATAAATTCTTAAAGTACCTTTGAAATGCCAAGATTAAAACCCTGGTGTTTTCTTTGTAACAGGTTTTGACTTTGAAACTGTTTAATGACAGATTGCCTCGACCAAGCACTGTGATGACTTATGTTTGCGGCTTAAAATGTTTTTCTCCAATAGCTATGTGGTCGAGGAGTTTTTTCAAAATCTCTGCTATGTTAGCTTTTTCAAAATATTTCTCCTTTTTGTTAGCCTTATGTCCATAGACGCATACTCTAGAATGACAGTGACATCATATCTCTCTAAAGCCATTAGTTAAAAAAAGAAAACTAAGACAATTGTATTTTTAACTAAATCAATTACCACTTCCATTTGTAATACATCTTGAGAGAGAGATAAAATGTTTTTTAATTTGGTAAGATTTATTACAAATTTAGACTTTCGGTGTTTTTTTAGACATGTATGTAGCAATAATACATTGGTATCATACATTTCCCCCTTTAAAATTAGGTTCTTCAAAGATCATGTCTGTGTACCTGATTAAAGTCAATAAAAACGTGATATGAAGAAGGAATATGGATAATGAATGTTACGTTCTTTTCTCATGTGCACGTTTTCTACTTCAATGTGTTGGTTTGTTTTTGTATGGAAGCTTTCTTCTACCCCCCCTAAAACTAGCCTTAACTCATCCATCATCTCATGCTAATGTTTTAGTTCTTTTTCATTGAGTGTAAATTATACTGCATTACCAGTTTGAATTTTAGAAACTCTATAAATAAAGTGGTCACAAATAACATTGTTGCACAGATTTTTATGAAAAAAAGTCAGGGATTGGAAAGTTACTTTTAAAAAGTAACAGTTAGTTATTTTATTTGTGTGAAAAGTAACTAGCTACTTTTTCACCCTTTCAGTCCCAGTAACAATTTGGCATCATTTTTTAGAAATTTATTTCTGATAGTCTATAGCCATTTATGATATCAGAAAGCACATAATTCGATTTTTCAAACTTTTTTCTATGGAATTTTTTTTTTTTATTAATCCCGATAGATATCCAATAATATATTTTTTAAAATTACGATAAGAAAAATGATGATGCCAAATGGCATCACTGGGACTAAAAGGGTTAAAAGCAAGTACATAATACAGAAAGTAATGAATTACAGCTACTTTCAGAAATCTTGAGTTATAAAAAAGAATTTCAATTTAACCATCTTACCGATTATTTTCATAGAGAACCGCATTTTAAAAAATAGTGATAATCAGAAAAAAGCTAATGATATTCAACTTGGGATTCAAAGTTAAATTTTAAATATGTAAGTTTATATAATATAAAATAAATGTCGAACTACTAAAAAGATCCATGAATAGCAGCATGAAAAGTAGCTAAATTTTCAGTTTCTTCGATACCACTAAAAGTAATTAAGTTACTTTCTGAAAAATGTATCGGCGTTACCAAAAAAGTAACTTGCAAGTTACGTGTTACTCCAATCCCTGAAAACAGTTCCTTGATTTCAGCATGCCTGACCTAGGCTGGGGGGTCCGTCTTGTATGTAACTGAAGATACAACAACACTGCCCATGGAAACATTAAACTTGATGACTATGGTAGAAATAAATTTCAAACGATTAGCATGCATGAGTGTTAATTTATTTGATGGCTAGCAGTATGGTCTGCATGGAACTGTTAACTTAATAGAAAAATTGTCTTAAAAATATTGGAATGAGGTTCTCTCTTCAATACTATTGAGAACCTAAGATTACCCTAAAACAGTTATTGTTATCCTTAAAAAGATTCGAACGTTAAGTAGTAGAGCTTTTGGACATACAATGTTTGCCGTCCAACAATTTGGAGCCAAGATATGAAGGATTTCATTTTTACCATTCAGCTGATCATGGGAGAAACATGGTTTCTTTACACCAAAACCGAGCTTAAGTTTGCAGCAGAGAAATGTACTAGGCGGAAGAATTTCGCCTGCTCCTATTGGCTGCTCCTTCGACCCTGATATTCGTGCGCCCTGTTACGTCAAAATCGAAGGAAAAAATAATTAAAATAACACTCTAACTGAAGCTAAACTAATAAAAATAATAAATTTGTCTTGAAATAACAAATAAATTTGCTTATTGAATGGGAAATACCTTTTTGTATTCGATTCTCGCACTCGAAAATGAGAACTGTTTACCCTTTTTCTCGTAGAACATTTGTATACTGCAAACTTAAGGTCGGTTTTGGTGTAGACGATACAGCTATGATATAATGATTATTGTTTATTGGGAGAGCTTGAAAATTTAAAGTGGGATCGCGATTATTGAGTTGTATGAAACGGAATGTTAACCACAATTCGGCATTTTTATGGTTAGGCAGCAAAACGCCAAAAAACGGCCATTATATCATAGCTGTTCCCATTAGATCGACATTAAACTTGATGACTAGGTAGAATTAAACTTTCAAGCGATTGGTATGCATGAGCCTTAATTTAATTTGATCATTTAGTATTTTGAAAGCGCTACATGGGGAGGTAAGGTCTTAACGAATACAATAGTGCTGTGAGAGTGGAAAATTAAATGTTGCGCTTGGAAAGAAAAATGCTAGATGAAGTTTTAGAATAGCCAGTTTAGTTTTTACTTTCATTTGTCTTATGTGTATTGTGTAATAAGGTAATGAAAGTTTTGCTATGAGGTTGAAAATACGGAATGGAGACTGTTTTCTACGAGTTTTTAAAGGTGCCGATTCCGAAAAAGTGGTTATTGTATAGTGGTTTGTCTATCAGACTGTCTAAAATTATTCTGCAGCCCGAACTAAAAGAGCTACAGACTTCTAATTTGGTTCACAGCTCCTGTTGGATGTCATAAGGTTTTCAAGAAAATCGCAAACGGTATCCATGGAATGGAACGATTTTTGTTTTTAAGGTGTCATATAGAAATATACTAGCAAATAAATGCCCGTTCTTCGCACGGACTAAAAAAATCAAATCGATCCTAGTATATGTATCATTTAATCCGCTATAGGACAATAAGCTTATTTTTATTCCCGTTCGAGTCTAGAATCCCGTTACTTATATTAACTTAAAATTCAAAATTACATTCAACATTACTTCATAAATTAATAAATACGCTATAAAATTCACACATAAATGCCATCGTAAATTCCCGCATAAAACCTTTTTACTTCATTTGGCGCGTTTTCGCTAATTTGGCGAGAAAAATATATAGCTACAAACACACCCATTCAGTTCTGGTGCGATGACCTTCGCACAACCAACCAGTTTATAATTTTTTTTTTTGCTTATTTTCTCGTTTTTGTATCAACTTGGCGAGTTTGGCAAAGTATTTAGCAAAAAATGAAGACATAAAAGAGTCATTCCACGTCAAATCGACCAGCCCAAAATCTTCATGTCACAGAATTCAATCTTGATTTTATTCCAAGTACTAGAGACAAATTTATCAGACACGTATTTTTTATTTTTTCAAAATTTTAAGAATTAAAAAAGTTATGATTTTTTAAAACCGAAAAATTAAGCCTAACTTTTTCTCATTTAGCATTGCGGTCTATGGGAAATTTAGTATTTTCGAACGAGTATAACTAAAAAGGGTAACCTGGG
Source organism: Hylyphantes graminicola (assembly GCA_023701765.1). Taxonomy (NCBI): domain Eukaryota; kingdom Metazoa; phylum Arthropoda; class Arachnida; order Araneae; family Linyphiidae; genus Hylyphantes; species Hylyphantes graminicola. The sequence continues at coordinate 7,305,386 of CM043115.1, read as the reverse complement.
AACAACTAACAAATTTTTGTATGGAATACTATTACTAATGATAACATTTTGGTAAAGTGCGCTGTTGTTCCCAAAACTCCTTCTACCAAAAATATTTTTTTAAAAGTCAGAGGAGAATAACATTAGTTCCAATGGAGAAATGGGTACAATAGGTTTGTGTTTATGAAAGAATATGCAAGCGTGTTAAAATACCATACTGCGTTGAAATACCATAGCAAATATTTTTAAACACTTTGTATTATTGAAAAATGTAAATCCCTTGTACCTTTGAAATTTCAATTAATATTTATATTAAATAAAAAAAATATTATAAATGTAAGTTAAAATTTGAAAGGAGGAAAAGACTTACATTTTTCAATAACACGAAGTATTTAAAAAATGTTTGCTATCATATGAGAAATTTTAATATTAATACTTCATTTAAAGAAATAGAGTTGCTTGCACACATTCTTTCATAAACACAAACCTATTGTACCCATTTCTCCATTGGAACTAATGTTATTCTCCTCTGACTTTTAAAAAAATATTTTTGGTAGAAGGAGTTTTGGGAACAACAGCGCACTTTACCAAAATGTTATCATTAGTAATAGTATTCCATACAAAAATTTGTTAGTTGTTCCCAGGTTACCCTTTTTAGTTATACTCGTTCGAAAATACTAAATTTCCCATAGACCGCAATGCTAAATGAGAAAAAGTTAGGCTTAATTTTTCGGTTTTAAAAAATCATAACTTTTTTAATTCTTAAAATTTTGAAAAAATAAAAAAGACGTGTCTAATAAATTTGTCTCTAGTACTTGGAATAAAATCAAGATTGAATTCTGTGACATGAAGATTTTGGGCTGGTCGATTTGACGTGGAATGACTCAAAACCCTTATATGCAGCTCTAGGGCGATGATCGAACAACCGTCATAGTTCAGCTTAACTAAGCATTTATTGCTTAAATAAATACTCATACTCACAAAAAGTCAATGGGGTTGTTTCACGACGAATCTGGCAACACTTGTCATCCTCAATTAGAATTTAATGTTTATGCTTTAGAATTACCGTGTTGACCCGGCAGCACAACGGTTAGGAAACTAGCGCGCGATAGATAGCAGCATCTGTCACGTATGTGTATGTGTGGGTGAGTGTGTTGTGTCTGTCTTACTTGACGAAGGTTTTAAGCGGATCCCTGAGCAAGCGCACAAACCTGAAAATGTATGTCTACCAACCAACCAACTTTAGAATCGGACCCGTTCATTTCGGACCGACCCCATTATAATTACTGTTTATGTTTTGTTTTTGTTATTCGGCAGTGAGTTTTCGTTGAGAATATTGAAGTTAATTTTTTAAATGCCAAGTTTTTGATGTGTTGTTGGCTGTACGAATAATTCATTAACGCAAAATTGTGCAGAAAAAAAAGTTTCATTACACGTATTTCCCCATGCTGATCCTGAATTGATGAATGAGTGGCTATCTCGAATTAAACGAGCATGGAGGCCGCCATCTTTGAAATTCTAATTGAGGAAGAGAGGTGTTGCCAGATTCGCCGTGAAACAACCCCATAGAGCCATCAATGAAGAAATCATCAAATAAACAAATAATAAAATCCTAGAATGGAGACTGGCAGTAATTATGTCATTTGAAACATTTCAATTATTTTTCAAATTGTGAATTTAGTAAAGTAATGGCAGCTGAATAAAATATAAAAATTTCAATTTTAATTATTTTCGTAAAGTTTATTTTAATCTTTTCAGCCGACGGCCAACAGGAAAGGGAAAAAAGTTCTCGAAGTTGAGCGAAAGTGATGTACTTTTTTCAGAAAATTCAAATTTTCTTGAAAAATAGAACGAATATGAAAAAACTAAGCCTCAGGTGCACACGTACTTGGTATTGAAGGGAATCTATGTTAAAAGTTTCGAATTTCTGAGGGTAGTGTAAGTAGGTCTTTCACGATCCACAAACACACACACAGACTGTTTCCTTTATTATTATAGATATATTGAGGCTTTTGATGAAATTAACAGCATGTTTCAGGTGGACTTATGTCCAAAAATCACCTTTTCAGTATCAACACCATTCTAAAGCGCGTAGAAATCACAAAGCCGTTTTAAAGATTTTTGACATTTTTGTATACTTTCATCACATATATTTCATATTAGGTAATTTAAATTAAAAATATTCACTGAAATTTAAAGTGCCACTATATTGTAAAAATCCATTGTTAATTCTCAGGTTAGTTTTACGTTTTTATAACGCCAATAGATGGCAGCACCACAAAGTTTTTTTTATCAAGATATACATTTTAAATAGCGAGAAATCTCAATATCACCTAACCATCCACACAAAGCCATGTAAATTTGGGGTTCTATATCTGAATTAGCCTATCGGCACGAGCAATCGCTATTTAGCGATTAGTACCCAAGACCCAAGTCTTCAGAAAAATAATAATTTAAATATGAACCTAAAAGTTGCTGGGCAGAATTCAACATTTGTCAGCACAGTGGGTGTGAGTTATTGTGCCAGCTTCATAAGCCCAAGATTGCGGGTTCGAGCCTTAGCTGATCCGACAGATTTTCAGGATGTTAAAATAGTCGGCACGCATGTTATATGATAATATGGCATTTAAAAGATCCTTGAGTACCCATTTGGGTTGGGTTCTCTCGGCAACATCCGCAGAAAGTTCAGATTCATTGCAATCTGAGAAGCAAAGTTGGTAGTGAGAGCAATTTAGGCAGAGACATAACATAGAGTGGACTGCGCATTGGCAAACCTAAAGTGTCCTAATCATCTAACTTACACAGTCACATGCAGGGCCGTGTGGTATGTTTTTTTCATATGATGCAAATCATTAAAATGCCGCCTTTGATTTTTTTTCTAAACTCTTTTAAGTATAAAAAAAGTCAATTTTTTCCAAACGGAATCTTTTTTTCCCTTTTCTACAATATTAAATTATAAAATGATGTGATAGTAAAGATCAATCAAGTATGTATAGACAATTTCTTAAGAATAAAAGTAAATTACAAAGCAATCAAAAGCAAAAGAGACCGAATTTTTAAATTATGTAACAGTTGTTTGTTTTAAACAAACTTAATTTGTTTAAAACAACTATACAAAAAAAAATTGTCAAAACAATAAAATAGAGTTAATTTATCATACTCAAAGATCTAAAATTCTAAAGAGAAAAAAAAAACGATTCGTGATTGATTGATTACAAAAATAAAACAACTACTCTCTGAGCATCTGCTTTAAATAAAATATTTATAAAAATAGCACATTAAAAAGAAATTTATATTTTTAGGAAAATACAACTAAATTAAGAATTGACATTGATTGAGAATGAATTTTTGTTAATTTCTTACCTATAAACGGGAATTCACGAATCACATAAAACGCATCAAAATCCACTAAGAGAGAGCGGTAAAAAAAATCAACACTCAACACAGAATGAAATACTATACTGCCAAAAAACCAGAGTCTAAGACGGCCCTGTCTAAGTGACGTAGCAGCAATAAATTTAGTGTCTTATCTGCTTTTTGCCCCAATGGCCAGTCCAAGAAATTCCTCAAACATCTGGCAAATACTCAGTACTGAGAAAACGTACTACCACTTCTCGGTCCTCGGAAAATGTTTCGAATGCAAAGTGTAGGAGGTCCTGAAAATAATTGTCTCAAGTTTCAAACAAGGACCCTCTACTGCTGCTCCGATCGTCCACCCTGCCTTTCTTCTTCGGTCATAAACCTAAAAGGTCCCATCTCCTTCTTTGATAAAAATCACAGATAAGTTTTGCAGAAGCTGGACAATAGTGATTCGGATTTTGTTCTTGGAGTGGAGGCTACGAGAAAAAACACAAACCATCCTTTCCCACAGAAAGTAGGAGGGGGGGCCCTGGGGGAGTAAAAATACCCCCTTGCAAAGCAACGTCTTTCTTGGAAAACGGGGGTAATTTTATTACCCCCGTTAGCAGATAGCGAAAACTTTAAACCATTATCGTGTGTTGTGAGCACGTAGCGAGTTTGAGGAACAGGGATCTTTCCATTTATCCCCTGTTTTCAACTTGTTTGTGTTGACTTGCTTGTTTTGAGTTGTGTTTATTTTATCAACTGGAGCGATGAATATTCAGAAAATATCTTCAACTTTACACATGATAATTGAGAAGATTCACAAAGGAAATAATGTTGATTATTGAAGCAAATTGTTTATTCATAGGGAAAAAAAATACTGGATAAATTATTTGTCCCAATAATCTACATTGTTTTCTTCAAGAATCTTATGGCGAACGATTAAATTCTCAACTTTTTTTTAAAAAATTATATGATTTTTTAAAAAAAAATTAAAATACAATTAAACAAATCTGGCTTAGTCGCCTTTGTAACGGGACCCAGGATCTGCCAAAAATAAAACCTTTCATTTTTTTTTTCATCAGCCAAATTGACGCCTTTTGAATTTTCGCCTTGCATGACCTGGAACTGATAAGGGCCCATTTTTGTGAAATTTGTTTGTGAAGAAAAGCAATTTTTCTGTTTTCAAAAAAGGATTAAATTATAACATTTTTGACAAAAAAAAAAAAACAGTGAAGAGTCAGGGAACATTACAGTATTAATTACGAATTTGAAGAAACCAACATATCTTATTTCTACATTTTTTTAAAATAAATATTTAAGGCTTAAATTACTGGTAAATCTGACTAAAAACTAATATTCCATATGGGTCTCCTACGCCGCTACTTACATAATACATTAATGAATACGGAAAAATATCGCAAATTAAGTATTTTGTAACGAAGGAATTGGAACATTTAAAAAAAAAATGCTGATAAATCCAATAAAAACTCATATCCCCTATGGGTCTTCTAGGGGCCCCGCTAGTTCCTAAATACATTAATGAATACGGAAAAATTTCACAAGTTAAGTATTTTTTTAAAAGAAGGACATAAAAAATTGCTGAGAAATCCAATAAAAATCCAATAATAATAGTGAATTCTTACCAAACTAGCTTTTATCCTGGAGTAAAGTTTTTGGCCCCAATTATTGATTTTTTTTTTGCAATTAATTTTGTGATGAAATTTTAAAAAATGGCTCGTCGGCGCGGGCCCTTTAACTTCTTGCGGACCCCTATGCATGCATAGGTATGTCCCCCCCCCCCTGTCGGTGGCCCTGAACCCAGTCCCTCTTCCTACTACCCAAATAAAAGAAACATGCAGTGGTTTTATTGTAGACCGCTCTCTCTTCCCCTGGCCAGCTCGGGCCTGTATAGAATCTATTTTCATTCTCACTATTTCGGATACTCATTAGAATTGCCGCTCTTTTTCTATTTATATTTGAAGATTTAGAAGTATTCATTTTACACAGATTTGGTTGTTACTATTTTTTTTTTTGAAACATTATTTTTAAAAAATGGAGGTTAGATAATCTCGAATTTTGCCGCCCCTACTCAATTGCCGCCTGATGCGGCCGCCTCTCTGCATCATAGCACCACACGGCCCTGGTCACATGACTGTGTTGCGTATGGCTCGCATCTATGGCGAGTTTACCATTTGGCGAGTTTTTCCACAACGACCTGAACACAGAGGCCGACAATCTAATGCTATGATAAAGAAGCTTGGAAAGGAGCAAGGATGAATCGCTAGTATTTTAAGATCCTCTTAATAGATATAAGATTATTTCTTTGATTTTGTGCGTCTATTTAAGATTACTTGAACAATTGAATGTGGACTCTTTATTAAAAATTAATTTAAAAGAACATCGTAGGTTTATGTAGAGTGTTGCTGTAATATAAGTTGGTTATTGACATGGTGAATATTTTCTGCCGTCTCTCGTTCTAACGGTCCGATTTAAAAAAAAACTTTTTTTTTTTGAAATATTGCTTCTTCCTTTATTTCACCTGGAATAAATCAACTTTCTAAAACACATCAATATATTCCAAATTCAACAAATGTTCTACTTTTTAAATATAAATAACTCGAAAACTACGATCGCAAAAACAGGTTTCGTTTTAACCAAATTGTAAAAAAAATATTCTACTTCTAAGCTGTCAATGTTCAGACCATTAATTCAATTGACTTGGCCCAAAATATTTATTATAATTAGAGTTCTAACAACTTTGATTTGATCATGAATATGATTCTTCAGTATAAAAGAGCTTTTAGAATAAATTCCCTCGATAGAAATTATTGTTTATGAAGAACACACAATTACTAAAAGTATGCAGAACTAAATAATTTTTACCGCCGTGAAGTGTGACTAATAATTTTTTATACCCCTCTTTACAATTAGGAATTCACAAGCATTTGGCACCTTGCACGATTGTTAACATGCTCAGAGATTAAAAAAATGTAATTAATTATTTAGTATAAAAGCCAAAAGAGAAAAATACCAACAATGCTCACGAAACCGTCTGCAAAAACTTAAAAAAAAATTCAAGCCGCCGTGATTGGTAGAAACCCACGTGACTTGGGTATTGATGGTAGTCTCCACTTCGGTTTGCTAGCTGATATTCAGGTCTGGCGACAATTTGGAATAGTTCGTAACGAAACGTTAGCGTTAAGTTGCCATATGTAGCAACTTTTCCCCTCTTGGCGATTTATGATGTTTAGGACATAATGCTAATCTGCAAGGGATGGCGGTTTTTTTAAAAAAACCGGTTTTCCATTTTCCATCGGTTTTTCCCTAAAAAACCGGTTTTCGGTTCCAAAGGGCCTCATACAAAAAAAAACCGTTTTACAGTCAAAACCGGGACCACCGGTTTTTTGAAAACCGGTTTTGGTTTTCCATCCCTAAGCTGCTTTACTATGAATGCGCAGTCCACTCTATGTTATGTCTCTGAATTTAGGGGGTGCCACAAACAAAATGGCTCTCATTTCTACACCAAAACACACCTTAGGTTTGCAGCATTAAAATGTTCTACGCGGAGGAATCGCGCATAAACAAACGGAATTCTGCCCCTCTGATTGGTCGCTCATACGCGGTAACGTCCGCCCTGATATTCGTTCGCCCTGTTACGTCAAAATCGAGGAAAAAATAATTTATATTACACTCTAACTGAAGCAAAAACAAATAAAAATATGTTTTGAAATAACGAATAAAGTTAGTTATTGAATGTGAAAAACCTTTTTTTATTCGATTCTCGCTCTCGGAAGTTAGAACTATTTACCCTTTTTCCCGTAGAACATTTCTATACTGCATACTTAAACTGTGGTGAGGTATAGCGAATATATGCAGAAACTCTAAAAGGTTTATCCGCCAAAAAGCAGCCGTTTGGGAAATTAAGAATTCAGTGCAACATTAAAAAAATCCATTAGTCCACCCCTCCTTGTGTACACTCTTAAAACAAAAGAGTGAAATCCACTCCAGTTGGAGAAGTGCATTTTAGACACCCTAAAGGCATGCATATTTACTCAGACTGAGTTAAAATCACTCGTTTGGAGTGATCCTGTCGGAGGTTTAACACACAAAGGATCCACTCCAAGAGGAGAAGTGCATTTTCCTGTCTGGAGGAGTGAAATCCACTCAGACTGAGGTAAATTGGGAGTGTTTATTTTAAGAGTGTAGTCTAGGAAGGAACGTTAATTCAACCGTAACAAAAAAACAACAACATTTTTTTTAAAGATTTTTCACACTGCTTTGCCTTTTTTGTTGTTGCTCGAAACGTCTTTTTTTCCTCATAGCGCCATGGCCGATTGTCTTCTTTTCAACGATTCAAATAAATTAGCGACCGAGCACCTAATAGTGTAAAACAACGATTGGGTGAGCTCAACGTGAATTAACAACAAAAAGTGGTTATTTTGTTGACATATGCGTAAATAGTATATAGTTAAACAATTTCAAATATCTATTTGAGCTGCATTATAAGTGACTTACTTTGACTTTTTAATATAAAATACAAGGGTAATGTTTCTTATGATACAACTTTCTCCGTACTACGATTTCCTTGGTTGTTTTGGTTTCAATTCACGATCAGAATGCGAAAATAGTTGAAAAGGAGCTTTTTATATGATTAAAAAAAAACCAACTGCAGAGCAAGAAGTTGGCATCAAAAAAAAGTAACTAAAATATTCTTTGAAAACTCATTTTCGAATACCAAAAAATATAATTCTTGTAAAATGAAAAATAAAAAAAAAGGACCATGGAGCTATTGCCAGATCTGACGTGAAACTGCCCTATTAAATTATACTTAATCGGTTCGAACGGGCGGAGCTTGATATGTTTGTGTTATAGAAGATAATTTTTAACATAACTCTGGCGTCGCTGTAGGCGTGTCCGTTCTAGTTTAGACTAATCAGCGCCAGGTGTTTTTTTTTTGTGGGGATTAAAATAACTTTTGTGTGGTGACTGTAGGCGTGGCCCTTCCACTCGTCCATTATATTAAATAAACCAAAACTAAAAGCTTGTTTTCGCGTCTGGTTTCACAACCATTCCAAGTTGATCAGCCAAACTCACCTGACTTGGGGCTATAGTCATGTTTGTCCTCGTTTAGATTTACTTATGCTCTGGTTATCCTTGGTTGGTTGGTAGATAAATATTTTCAGGCTTGTGTGGTTGGTCAGGGACCCTCTATAAAATCTTCGTCAAGTAAGACAGACACAACACACACACGACAGATGTTGCCATCTATCGCGCGCCATCTCCACAATTTAGACAAGTCCCTGAAGGGGAGAGAAATAGTCTCCAGGGACCTGTACCCATGAAAAACAGAGCAATGACCGCCCACGGGACTTTAGGAACCAACAGTTTTAACTAGCATGTACTCCGCATATACTCGACAAACACATACATCCATGCCTTATCGAGACTCGAGCCCGGACCCAGCAGCTAAAAAGGCTTGCACCCAAACCATTGCACCGCCGTGTCGGCAGAGATGGTTATCCTTGTCTGAATTTTTTTCTTATATCCATCCAAGTGTGACGGTGCTGCCTATTAAAATGAGGTTCACAAAAGGACATCCATTATTAACATTGAATCCCATCTGCTATGGATACTTCTTTAAAGGTAAGAAACTTGTTTTTCATTCGCACTATGTTGGTGTCTGAGTTGCTCTCAAAATTTTTAAAGATATTCTTACTTTTAAAATTTCCTAACTTAAAAAAAAATATATGTGTTAATTGCAGTTATTGCGAAAAATATTTTCAAATTCCGGCGTTAAATATCTGAAATTTAAAGTTAAAATAGCATTTAAATTTCTTTACTACTTTACGCTATTAGTAACCGATTGGTTATTGTAAAATTGTTTGCCAATGGCCCATATGCATGCAGTTCTATTGCATATTAGAAAAGAAAACTTTAAGAGGAGCATAATTTGATTTCTCCGACGTTTTAACTCTTGTTATAGTTTTTCTTATTGGATGATTTTTTTTATATAACAAGACAATTCTGTAGGCATTGAAAATTGTCAAACCATTCTTAAACCGTTTTAGAGGTTGGATTTTCCCATTTGCATTTCATTGCTCACTTCATTTTAGTGTTCGTTCATCACATTAGGAAAATAAAAATTGGTAAGAAGAACTATTTTTAACTGTATTGAGAGTTATATTTGAAGATTTCAAGAAGTTTTTTTCCCGGCCACTCCCTTTTCCTAAAAAAACTTTAAAAGATTAAAAAATGTCTTAACCTTTGTTTTAACTTAGATAAAATCGATCTTAGACAAATAAAAAGTTATTTTTTGACTTTAATCATTATTTTCTCTTCACGTTAACTTACAAAATTACGTAAAAGTCCAGTGTTACGATATTATCCTTAAAAATAATTGTACTTCACATTTGGTCTTACTTTCTTAAAGACAAAAAAGTTTTTTAACAATTTCTGTATAATACCATTATCATACCAGATAAATATATGAACAATAAAAAATAAACTGTTTTAAGAGCATATGATATCATGAAAAGTGCTAATTTCCTGGTGTGATGAGGCGTTACAGATATAACGAAGGAAAATAATAATATTAATTAAATTATAATATCAATAATCTATTAAGAGTACAAGAGATTTATTATTTTTCATTCCTCCTTTGTGTTACGTGTGTGTCGGTTTAAATTATTTAATACTTTTTCTATTTCGCCTATACGGAATCTTCCGGTTTCCCCTTGGCGTTCGTTTATTTTATTTTGTTGTTTTTGTGATAATAAAAGTTATTATTATTATATTATAATATTGTGAAAAATTATGCTATAACTCCTCAATCACTTGTTTATGAAAATTTGGTCATGGAATCGTATAAAAAATTTAATCTTTCTCAAAGTTACCGATCCAACTGTTACTTTATTGACTAATTTATAAGAAAGTTGTTTTCTTTAACTTATTTCCTATATTGTCAAACTGAAAACCCATTTGGCATCTTTAAGTCCACGAAAACTATAACTTGATGCATTACATGTTTATATTAGAGTCGAACTCAGTTAACGCAAACTCTAAGGAAGCACCGAAACATTTCTTCGTGTTAACCATCAGTTTTTTTTTACATTGAACCAGTAAATTTTTTTTTCTAATATTAATTTTAAAAATACAATACAATACTAAATACAATTGAATTGTTTTGAAAAATAATTACAGTTCAAGAGGGTTATTTTAAAATATATTTAGTATTTTTCTAGTCATTCTTATCAAAATTGAAATTTTGTAGTTCTTTTTTGCCATAAGGCAAACAGTTTAAAAAATTAAATTGTTTTTTATAACAACGTGCAAAAAAGTTCACTTTTTTTTTATATCATATTCATTCATAAATCGTTGCGAAAATGACACTTTACGTGCTTGCGTCACAGACAGTGTGCGAAAATTTGGTTTTCGGCACTAGTGTGGTAAAGTAAATAAGAGTATCTGATTGGTAGAAAGCAAAATGATGTCATGAATATCTCCATGGAAACTAAATGGTCACGAAACTCAGTTAATTCTATTGGTTCATAACTTTTGCATTTTCTAATCTCCATGGAAACTAAAAGTATTACAAAAATTATTAAAGGAAATGAAATAAGATAAAAGTAAGAACACAAATTTCACTCCAAACAATACTTTTCTGGAAGAAGATTCGACCAAACTTCCTTAGCTGCTTTGTTAATTAAATCTGGAAGTTGGTCGAACATCATTTCAAATTCATTTTCTCCCATGTTCGGTAGCACTAATTAATCTAAATACTATTTTGATTCAAAATAGAAAAGTATTTTACAACTTTTCTTTCACTACTTTGCATTTTCGAATATCTCCATGGAAACTAAAGGATGTCATGAAAATCACTCATTGGTAGAAATACTTTTTTGCACGTCATTATAAAAAATATTGTAAGCAAGCACGTTCCGAATAATACAGGGTGTCCTAAAAGTTCCCGTACTGACGATTCGTGATTTTTTTACACGCAAAACAACAAACTTTAAAACATAGTTTTTATGCTAATGGTGTAAAGCACTTTTCATAAAACGTAGGAAAAAAATTGGAACTTACATTTATATTAAATAATTAAATTGTCCGCACCTTTCATAGAAGCAAAGCTGAAGACGTTTTGCGCATATTTTTAGAAACACGTTTTAAGATGCTGGGAGTGACTTGTATCCTTAGCATGAAGGCATTTTTCAGATCCTCTATTCATTGTGGAATATCTTAATAAACTTTGTTCTTTAAATATCCCCAAAGAAAAAAAAAGTCAGGTATACTCAAATTAGGGGAACGAGGTGGCCTAAGATTTCCCGGGATGAGTCGATCGCCAAAAAATGAAGCATGCCTACGGTTTCGTTACTTGTATGGCATGTTGAAACCGCCTTGTTGGAACCAAGAATCTCATTAATTCACTTCTAATAATACAACAAATTGTTGGATAAGTTCACTATACAATTCCATAAACAGTTGACTCGAAAAACAGATTGCCATATCCTTTGTTGAGTTTCTTGCACAAAATCTGGTGCAACAATTTTCGATCTGCCACTTCTGTGTTAATCTTCCACTGAACCTGATCTCGCACGAAATCTCTGGACGAGTTTATATAGAGTATCTTTATTCGGTATATCATCAACTGGATATTTATATCGCCAAATTTCTTTACACCTTTCATGATTTACATCCAAAATGAGCCTCAATCAGCGCAATTCTCTGAATGCGCGAAAAATCATGTTGCAATGATGAACAAAATGACATGGAATTTTATTACAGAGCAACTTGAGCACGAAAAAAAACCAAGCAATAGAAACAAAAGATTTGATGAAATAATAAGCAGACGATAAAATTCAATATTTGAAAAATTAAACACGAATAATGATTTTTTAAAGTTGGAGTACGGGAACTTTTAGGACACCCTGTACTTTATTAAGCTCGTGTCATAATTTCACTCGCTCGTACCTCGCTCGTGAAATAAAAGCCACTCGCTTAATAAAGTATCATTTTCGGAACTAGTTGCTTAAATAACTATAAATTCCAATGCTCTTTTTCTGTATTTTCCCCATAATGTATGAGTATTAAAGATACAAATATATTTTTCGGAAAAAAAATCATGCATCACATTGTTAAAACAAAGCGCCATTTTATTCAATGTATTCAAGCAGTACAAGTAACGTACTACCATTTAAAAATCCATACTATTTTTGGCTAATTTTTTGCATTTTTATTTGAAAAATATTTTCCCGGCTAAAGCGTAGATCCGATTAAAAGTAGTCAGTCCTGTTTAGGCTTTTGTACGGTAACAGATCTTAATACAATTCCGATGGGGAAACTTTGGCCCCTGTTTTTAAATAAAGTATACGACATGTAATTATTCACAAACTGCAGATGGCAGCACTAACTACATGTAAATATCTAAACAAAAAATTTGTTTTTAATTAAAACTAATTAATACCCTTAAAATTATATTTATCAATTATATTTTTGGCAAAATTAATTTTTTCTGTAATTTTTTTAAATATGTTTTCTTGATTATCGAATATTCGTCTCTTTTTCAGGTTTGCGTTTTCGGATGTCTTCTGCTGCTGTGGTCGATCGACGTCAAATGTGACGATGATGACGTCAACTCTTCTGACGATGACATTAACTCTTCTGACGAGGGCGCAGATGAGTTCGGAGGAGTCAACATCAAGGTGTTTCGGGGGCCGACCTCCTTGACGAGGGGTGGGGAGTCGTTCGCCCCCTTCGGATACTACGTCAGGATGCCCCCTGCCGCAGCCCCCAAAGGTGCCAAGGAGGAAGAAACGGAGGGATTTGAATCCGTAGAAGAGGATTTTGATCAGGACGATTTCTAGTCCCAATATAATATCTGAATGAACGATTCAATCGATGACGACCTTCAGCAATTAACTATAATTCTTCTCTCACTAAAAAACTATGTGTGGTTTTTGTGTGACACATTATTTCCAACCAAACTTACCCAACAATCCACAGACTCGCCATTGGCAACCCTGTCTCCATTTGATGCTCCACCTTTTTACAAAGTGAACGCTTCCACAATCAAAATATTCGAGATGCTAGTTATTCCACGCCTGAGCCAGTGTACTCGGGCCCATCCGTCACAAGTATTTCACTTTTCACTACTACTGAAACGGCCCACGGCGGCAGTCCGACTAAGGATTTGATAATGATATTCCTATCACACATTACGAGTAAACAAAAATCCTTCGTAGCGAAAAGGTTAAAGTGTGCTTGCCTGTCTGTTGACACTATAATTGTGTAATTGATCTGTTGTATATGCTCTTTTAAATAAATGAAAAAAAAATAAGTATTGGTTAACACGTTGACACCTGAAACAGTAATATCTTACTGGAATAAATAATTTTAATTCTTTGACTTATACAAGAAATATTTGTTCTTTTTTTTTCGAATGGTATATATGAACTAAATACAGTAAGATAAGCAGGGTGGCGCAAATGGCAATGGAGGTAGGAATAAGATAAAAATACTACCAAGTCAAAAATCAATGGCGAAAACAGGTTTGCTAAGTGAAGTCATTGGTCGTTTCAATATCAAGCTCAAACAAACGCTTGGTGAATTATTTGCCGGTAACTAGGCGATTTTCACCTGTGCACTGATCTGATCAACTCACATCTTGTCAGCTCGCACTACACTCTTAAAACGAACGAGCGATTTTAACTCAGTCTGAATTAATTTTCAGCCCTCCAGTCCTAGCACTTATCTTTCAGGAGTGGATAGTTTGCGTGTTAAACTTCCGACAGGATCACTCCAAACGAGTGATTTTAATTCAGTCTGAGTTAATATTCACTCCTTTCCAGTGTCCATACTGGAGTGGATTTCACTCTTTTGTTTTAAGAGTGTAAGATATAAACTCGCCAATAGCTCTTGTCTATAGTAACCAACCAATGCAAAAATAGTTTTGTCAAGTGAAGCTGTTGAACACTTGAATCATTTATTTATCATTAACCTCTTATACTCTGAAAAAAACGAGCGATTTTAACTCAGTCTTAGTTAATTTTCACTCCTTTCGTTGTCGAAAATAATGCACTTCCCCTATAAGAGTGGCTTTCACTCTTTTATTATGCTAAATTTCGAACAATCTTAACAACAAACGAGCGTTTATAAGGCGATTAGGAGCGATTATAAGGCGATTAGGAGCGATTTAGGGCCATTATGAGCGATTTAGGAGTTAATTTTCACTCCTTTCCAGGTCGAAAATGTACTTCTCCTGTAGGAGTGGATATCGCTCTTTTGTTTTAAGAGTGTAGACGATTTCAATAGGTTTACCACACAAGCATTTCCATGCATTCGTAGACCAATTTATTTGCACCACCCTATAGTAGTTTACCTTATTTTCTGTTATAACAAGGAATATGTCTGGAAAAAATCCTTCAAAGTGTTAAATAACAAGACTATCACTATATAGAAAACTAATGGACATTTATTACACAAGAGACATCAACCCGTTTGGTTTTTGTTAAAACCGTTTACAGTCATTAAAAGTTAGCAGAACAATTCAGAATCGTTCTGCGAATTTTTCGAACACCATGGACGTGCACCAAAACTATGTGGGGAAAGAAGGAGGATTTTCAACAAGTTGGAAGGATTCTGGAAAAGAAAAAGATATTTAAAATTTATATTTTAATGGAAATATCAATTTTATGTTTTGAAAGTACAAACGCAATGTTGTAAATAAAGTTGAAATGAAGCTTTTATTTTGTTGTTCCATTATTTTGAGCAACTTTGAGTTCTCATAAGTAACTTTGGCAGAAGTTTTGCTCTTTTATACTCCTTAACAAATTATTATACATATTTATATTTTTCGGTCATTGGCATATATCACTGCCTTGACTCATGAATTACAGGTAAAAACCCATTCAAATATTTAATATAAAGTTTTTATGCTTGGACTAAAGTTACTTCCTAAAGTCGAAAGTTACACTTATCTAGGGCAAATTTTATTACATGAATACTATAAAAATTTGTAAAAAATAATAATATCATTTTTAAAGACATGTATTTGATCACAATTTCGCAAGATTAAAATAGGTAGTTACTAAGTTTTATGTGTGTAATTTATGATATTAAACTTGGTGGCAGATTAAAAAATATCTTAAATACACTGCTCTAAACAATTGAGGGAGTCTTTGCGTACTTTTTCTACCCTTTCAGTTCCAACTTCTTATTTTTATTCTAAAAAACTGAAATTTGTGAAATAGATTGATAGTGCATCCAGAATGAAATGGGAAAAATCAGGGAATTTTTTTTACTGAAGCTTAAGGGGGGAAAATTGGAATCATAACTTTCAAATTAATTAAAACAATAATATTTTTCAGAAATTTATATGTTAAAAAATCAATTTTTAAACATAGCAAAGAATGCAACCGTGAAGAATTTAGGGTAAATTTATTTTATAAAATCTTTTGGGGGTGGATTTTATTTTGACATGGTTTTTCATATTTTTATTTAATTAAAGCAAACGTTATTTAATTGTTTAAAAGACATGCTTCTTCCATCTAACGATACATAAGTGCGAGCTCAATTTAGTGGGGAAAAAGCAAGCTGGCGATTAAAAATGGAATTATAGGGGATGAAAGGGTTTACACCATGCGTTCCCCTGATTGTTTTGAGCATTGTGCATAGTAAGTGCGTTGATTAGCTTTCTCGTGGCACATCTTCACAGCATCAGTGAAAAGGGACAAAAATGGAAAAATAAATCTATTCACATTAGTATCACTCCTCTAGAATTGTTGCCACTCAAGTCGTAAAATGTGCTCATTTCAATTGATCTCTATATCCGAGTATTTAAATTATTTTGAAATTCTTCACAGAGTTCTTAATACTATTTGGGATTAATACCTTCAAAATTATCAAAGATTGGATTTATATTTGAAAAGCTTTGTATCTTTAAATTCAAATATAATTTGACTTATTCATTTCGTACAAAGTTTGGTTTGGAAACATGAATTCGCTAAATGAATATTTATTAATATTAGTTTTGAAAAATACATATATTACTATTTATTATCGTTGGTCAAATGACAAAACCACTTATGTGCAAAACACAGATGGAAAACTGGATAGTCCCCCACTATTCAAAAACCGCCAATCTTTAATCACATTTTCCTTTTTATTGTTAACTATTTCTGAGGACAATTGCCTTAAGTTTACGAGGAAGGGCAAAGTAAATTAACCCTTTCAGTCCTAGTGATGCCCTTTGGCAACATCATTTTTCTGATCATAATTTAAAAAATATAATAGTTCTGAAATCTATTGGGATTAATAAAAAAAAAATTCTAATAGAAAGTATCGAATGATATGCTTTTTGAGATCACAAATGGCTATAGAATTTCAGACTATAGAATTCTAAAATGATAATGCCAAATTGTCATTGGAACTGAAAGGGTTAAAAAAAAACGGGGGGAAAAAGGTTAAAAAATATCTTTTCAACTTTATTTTTGCGATAGAATGTTAGTTTTAGATATTTCAAATTTGTGTTCTCTTACCCTTTTTTGAGCCACTCCATGCCCGTCATTCCCTTAAGCTCGGCTAGTCTTCTGCACTGCCTGGAAAAAAAAGCGTAATACTTAAATGAGAATTGTTCGTAATACTTGACTAACTTGAAAGTGATATGCATAAAAAAAAATGCAAAATGAATTTATTATTTCATGTAAAATTTTAACATGCGCCAAAACATGTCAAATTCGTTGTCAAATGTATTCTGTCTAAAAAATGCATTTCAAATATTTAAAAAAAATCTGGTATCTACTAGTCCAAATAATATGTACTAGTCCCAATATACTATATTTATTGAATTACTAATTCTATACAGCGTGTTACATTGTAAAATTAGAATAGTTTTTAGATGTTATTATTTAAAAACTATTCACTGATTTAGTGTAAGAAAATCTCGTCGGTTATCATGAAATTCGGTTAACACGAAATTTTCCGGTGTTTCCTTCGAGTTCACGTTAACGGGGTTTGACTGTATGAGAATTCGTATCAAATTCTATTCCTGATAAAATTCCGGGGAAAGCTACACTCCTTGCCAAACTAAGTTACGTTGGGTAAATAGAAATATGCTATGGAGAAGATCCTTCCGCAGATGTAAAGAGTTCCATAAAGAATTTGTGAATCCACCAAGAAAACATGTTTAAAACATTAATTTCGTTTAACCCTCTAATGCATGAATTTTTATTTTCATCCCAAAAAAATATATATGTATCTTCAATGCTCATACATTATGGGAAAAATACTGAAAAAAATTTAACTGCATTAGGTTTTAAATAATTTCAATTTTTAAAAAAAATTCCATGTGACAAAAAACAACTAAAAAATTCCAATTTTGATAATAATGACTAGAAAACTACTAAATATATTTTAAAATAACCCTTTTTAACTATATATATTTTTTCAAAACAATTTATTTGTATTTAGTACTAAAATTATTATACTTTGACTTACGCCAGAAAACGTAATTTCACAACAGTTAATAACCTCCCTCTTTAATTTTGAATACACTTTTACTACTGTCATTTATGAGTTTTATTATTAACTAAAACTTCAGAATGGAATGTAATAGATGAAAAAAACACAAATTTGTCAAGATTGAGGTCTACTTTAATAGAATAAAGTGGATTATGTAACTTGTTACCAAACGGTAACAGTATGCATTAGAGGGTTAAGGTCTAACAGATTAGAATATTATTTTGCAAAATTTGGCAATTTTATCTTGGTGAAAAGTGTTTTTTGGTTAAATTGTATTCAGATCATTTTGTATGTAAATATCACCTTACAAGAGTTTCCAACTAACGGACCAACCACGCTTTTCTCTCTGCCTTTTTACTCTTTGTTTTTACCCAAGTTAGGTTGGCACGGAGTGTAATAACAACTTTGTCTCACCAGTTCGACCTCCTCCCGCAGCCTGTCCATCTCCTTCTTGATGCAGCGGCACTTGTTCTGCCACAGCTGCACTTCCTCCAGGGCGTCGCTCACGTTACGCTGAGAGTCCTCGTACGCAGACTGCAGCTCCTAGGCACAGAGAAGAGGGAACATGTTGGTTGGTTAGTTGGAAGACATATATTTTTAGGCTTGTGTGCTTGGTCAAAGACCTGCTTATAAACCTTCGTCAAGTAAGACTGACACAACACACACACACTTGCACACATACGTGACAGATGCTGCCATCGATCGCCACCTCCGCAATTTAGACATGTCCCTAAAGGACAGGTAAATAGTCACCAGGGATCTGTAACCGTGGGAAACTGTGCAATGACCGCCTACGGACTCACATATTTAACGAGAACGTACTCCGCTTATGCTCGGTGGGTATTCAGTGGTATCGTGACTCAATCGCGTGACCTTCCGATTCCGACACCAAGACACTAACCACTAGGTTCCCCACAGCCCCCAGGAACTGTATCACTGAAGCTACGGTTCATTCCATGGATGATATTAGAGTTAGGTTCAATATCGTCGAACTAGAGATACACAAACAAGGACTCATCTAGGAAAATTCAGACAATACACACAACACGTTGTTGGGGACACATTGTTGCCCTAATGTTAAATTATGTGTATGATAGTTTGTTGTGATGGCGCTAGATGGCCGATGTATCAAAATTTTTGCTACTAGTATTTTTTGGCTTTCTTATACCATAAATCAATAAAATCACGTGAGGTCAATGTCTGAATCAAAGTCAAGCTAAATATAGAGCGTAGACCCTTTAATTTTTTAATGATTTTCACACTTTATTTTAGTTAGGAAAAAAATTCAACAGGCATAGGCTTTGACTACCAGTTCTCTGAAAATCCAAAATCTGTGCCAGACGATCTAAAAAAACATCTGCTAATGACAAAATCAACTTTGCCCTGCTCAACGGCAAAGTGTGAACGGGGCTTTAGTTTAATGAACATCATAATAACTAATTTGAAGGCATCTTTATTGATTTCTAATGTTTTAGGTTTAATGTTCATTAATGCTAACGGACCACAAGTTTATCTGTTTGCACCTAAAAGATATGTGAGTTCATGGTTGGTAAACCATCGGGCAGCCACTGATGTCCAATTAAATGCAGTACGAGGGTGAGAAGAAAAGAAATCTCGCTCTGCCCTGTTTTTTTTTTTTTTGGGGGGGGGGGATATTTTTAGGCAAAAATAAATAATTTGCTTATTTTCCACATTTCTATGTAAGTTACCTGTTTCTTTTCCTTCTAATTAGTTAAGAGCAAAATTGAAAAGATAAGTTTATTTTATGTGCAGCTTAAACAGTTTTTTTCTATATCTTGAATTACAGTTTATGCATATTTGTAAATTTTATTACCAAGTACCAACTCATATTGAGTATACCCACTCATTTTTTTTTATTTAGGCCTGTGCAAAATACAGCACTGATTATAGTACTAATTTGGCTGATGTATTAAGCTTTTCTATCATCTTCTCTTTTACATTGATCAGGCCAAACGTATTGAGTCAAAGTCGAGCTAAAAAATAAGCGGGGCTTAAAAAAATTATAAAATTTGTTGATATTTTGAGTATCCATAACATTTAGCATAAAGGAAACTGCAATTTATAGGGGCCCCTAAATTTGTGGGGCTCTACACTCTTTAAACGAACAAGCAATTTTAACTCAGTCTGAGTTAATTTTCACTCCTACAGTCTAGAAAATGCACTTCTCCTTTTGGAGTTTATCCTTTGTGCGTTAAACCTCCGACAGGATCACTCCAAACGAGTGATTTTAACTCAGGCTGAGTTAATATTCACTCCTTTCCAGTGTCGAAAATGCACTTCTCCTACAGGAGTGGATTTCACTCTTTTGTTTTAAGAGTGAAGGCCCGGGACTAATGGGCCTCATGGAGAATCAGGCCATGTGCTTACCAACAGCTGGTTGGCCTGCCTCTTGCACAGCTTCTGGAGATCGCTGGCCTGTTGCGAGGTCGCGTCCACCGATCTGTTGAGGTCGGAAATTTCCCCCTGGTATTTGTTCTTCAGGGACGACAGCTCGGCCTGCAGCTTGTTGCCCACACTCGACATGTTGCCCTCCAAAGTCTCCAGCTGATCCTGGAAAAGGCGGCTGCAACAAAACGGAAGCACCACTTAAAATTTTTATTATTTGTTTACTTAAGTCAGTTTGTTAAGTCAGTTTAAGTTTGTTTACTTCAGTCATCCGATTACTTTTCATTTACACCAGTGGTTCCCAACCTTTTCTGGACCATCGCCCCTTTTGTTAATTTGACTAACACATATCGCCCTCTTTTAAGTTTCATGTTTTGTTCAATTATAATTTAAGTAAATGTGTAACTAATAAAGCAATTTTATCCTTTTTAACACTAATTACTATACATAAAAACAACCAAAGCAGCTTTATCCGGGCACTCTTAAGTAAAATAGAAAAAATAAAATGTTCAACAGATTTTTTTAAAGAACAAAAGTGAAATAATTAACTAAGATATTTGAACTGGATTCTGCAAAATTTAAGAGAGTTGACAATAAAATTAAAGAAAAAATTGAATGATTAAAACTTTTTTTATTATTTTATCTTTTATCAAGTTTATGCGCAAGTCTTTGAGGCAAATGTCCAACTGATTTCTTTGTTTAGTAAGGAGCTGGATGATAACAGAACCAAATCCTTTTTTCATCTAAATATGTTGACGGGGACGAGCTGAAAAGTAGTTTTGCTTTTTACCACATTTGTGGATAGGTGTAAATAAGTTCCATGCATGATAACACATAACCTCTCTGCTTGAAAATTATCTTCGCCTCACAGTCATATTTCAGATCTACAAAATCCGTCTGCAAAGAGTTATCAAGTTTATTCACAACCCGCAGCTTCAAACGAAAATGAGAATCTACAACAGAATCACGAATTTCTAACTTGATCAAATCTTGTAAGCATGTCAGTTTTAAATTTGTCAAGGTGATCAAATAAAAATTAGAATGGCACAGTATATTATTATAATTTACCTCCTTTGAATGCTCATTGCCCCCCCCCCCATCGCCCCCAAATTATTTATTCCCTCCTTGATAACACAAATCGCCCACTTGGGGGCGATCGCCCCCAGGTTGGGAACCACTGATTTACACTCTTAAACATGAATGCTCGAAAACGACGAAATTTTCCTTAATTTTGACGATTCGTTTACTGGCAAATGCTCCGAGTTTTCGTTTCCTCAAAGTGAGGAAATTTGGATCGTCATTTTTATGAGGATTTGAATGTCGTCTAATCTAAAGAAATATTTCGTCATTTTTGAGCATGTGAGTACAACAATGAGATTCAGTTTCCTCAAAATCAAGATACGGAATGGTCAAATCACGATCGTAAAAGTGAGGATTCGCGTTTACTCAAAAGTCACGTGATAGTCTGACGAAACAATCCTCAAAATTAACGAAATGAGGCTTATAGGAATTTAATCGTCAAAAATGAAAGTGTTATTTCTGAGAGTGTAGTTGTTTACGAAGAACGCTGCTATGTGTTTCGTTTTTAGCATGAAAATCTGATTAGTTTTAATTTACATTCATTCAGTAATGCAATTGAGAGTTGGTTTATATTTTGTTATTTTAAAATATTTCAGAAATTACAGGTATTTGCAGATTTCTATGTTGATACTTATTTAAGAAGATCTGAATGACTTGAGCCATTATATTTTTTTAAAGAAAGTCTTTGCAACTGCTCCTTTTTACGAGTGACGAATTAAGGATAAGAAAAAGTGCACTTTAGGTATACTCTAGAGTCACTTGGAAGGAAGTCGAGTCTAAAGGTCGGATGGACACAGTCTGAAGTACCCATCTGTGTTAATTCAATGGATTTTTTTTAATACGACTCATTTCTCTGACTGTATTGAATATTTTTGCGAACGGTTTTTGGATAAATTAAGCTTGGCTTACAGGTCTCTATAATACCACTTTCTTTAAATTGGGTAGAATATATTTTTTAAAAATTTTTAATAAATAATTTTACAACATAATATTTAAAAAAAGTGAGAATATTTAGAGAACAGTAAGTCAGTTACAATTATGTAGAAAAACCGTTTGTAAAAATATAAATATCAGAAAAGAAATGATGCAAAGTAAATCTTGGACAAGAGTGCATAAAGGGATCTTAAAGCAGTGTATGAATTATTTTAAACTTAAAACATTTTTTTCCTGGGCTCCCAATTTTTCTTTTTTTTAAATTGGGAAGACTAATTTTTTTGAAAACTAGAAGAAGTTGAAAAATAGAAGAATTGGTTCAAAACTATTAGGGGAGCACATGATTTAAATCCTTTCACCTCCAATAATTCCATTTGGAATCATCAGCTTAAGATTTTTTCTCACTAAGTTAACCTTGCACTCATGTATCGTTAGATGGAAGAACCATGTCTTTTGAAGGATCAAATAATGTTTGTTTTAATTAAATGAAAATATGAAAAACTTGGTAAAATAAAATTCACTCTGAAACAGTGTTATTAAACAAATTGACCCTAAATCCTTCATTCTTGCAAATTAAGATGCATGTATATTTTAGCCTATTTTTTTTAGACGTAATAAGATTGATTTTTTAAACTATTTTTTAAAAATGGAGTTTTGAAAAGAATATTTTTATAATTTATTCAAAAGTTATGATTCCAATTTTTTCCCTTAAATTTTAGTTAAAAAATTAAGATTTTCCTTCCTGTTTTTTATTATTTCATTCTAAATGCAAAACGAATCTATTTCACAAATTTGTGATTTTTAGAATAACAAATGAAAAGTTGGTGCTGAAAGGGTAACAAAAGTACGCAAAGTGCTCCCCTTATTGTTTTGAGCAGTGTATTTTCACTTGGTATATCAAAGATTGTCCCCCCCCAAAAAAAAAGGTATTTTCAAAGAATTAAAACCCTTTTTCTCTTCATAAATTTAATTTTTTTTATGAATAACATATTAAAATGAATATTCAGGATTAGGTTTATTTTTGGAGATATGATCTTAAAATATACCCCCAGCTGAAAAAAATTAGAATATCGATGAAAACTGGTACATAAATTACGGAAAATGCCGAGTCTAACACTCAGAACGATGAAACACTTTCATTTTTGAAAGTGAACCATAAGTTTACAACAAGTAGCGTTATTACCAAACTATATGACCGGCCCCCATCCTGCGTCACAAGCAAGTATCGGACACTCCAATGCATATTTATGTGGGCACATGTTGCTGTCCCAAAATAAACACCCCGAGAGGAGCCCTATTTATAGAACTACACACATTCTAATTTGCATTTCACTGGGACGGATCGCGCCAATTTTAAAGAACGAAGATTTTTTTCTGTAAAGTAGTAGTCTCTGTCTATTTAAACTATGTGCCCCTGCGGTTTTGGTGACGTAATTCTTCCTAATGGTTGTTTCGGTTTCACTGTCAATGGGGTCCGAGTGGCCTAGATTTTAAGATCACAGACCATTACGCTAACAGTCTGCGCACTGTACCGAGTGCGGGTTAGTACAGTGGTGGAAATTGATTTATGAACTAACATTCTTTCCACCAGATATCGCTTTGTATTAAGTGCTAACAATTCAAATTTTGTGTGTTGGATATTCAGTGTACAATAAAGGAATTTCACACATAATTTTTTTCAAAAAATGATATTAAATAAAAATATATCTAATTTTAGTTTTTAAGCATGTCAAATGATGGAAATTGATTTATGAACTCAAATTTATTTTGAACCCAGGTACCAAATATTTTAACTAGTTCTTCATTTGAACTTCAGAGGAGCTTACTATCAGTAATTATAAATAAGATTAAGGCCAAATTTGTTGAAATTTATCTGTTTTATTCCCATTTTACTAAATAGGAAAGCTTGCGGGACTGCCTGAAACCAAAACGGTAAAAAATCACCCGTATATAATATTGTAAAAAATCTGTAAGAGAAATTAGCATATTAATTAAAAGATCAATAAATATAATTCATAAATATTTGAAGAATCATTCTGACTTCGGCAAAAACCATCATTAAAAAAGGTGTAACCCTCGTGGGACGAGGGACAAAAGCAGGATTATTGGACTGGTATCCCAAAAAGTTACCATTTGTGTCAGCATTTGTGCATTACAGGGCGAATTTATTATGAACAATCACTTCCTGTAACTCCCAGAAGAGTAGGACAAATATTGATATCGTCGTCGAACTTGAAATGTTCCAAAATGAAGGCTGGTCCAAAGCTTACTCTTCACCATATGAACAGGCTATTAAAATATAGTCGTAACTACATGAAAATGGATTGGGTGGGGGTAGAGGGAGATAAATAGGAAAAAAGTGACATTTGCTGATGAAAAAAAGTTCAATTTGGATAGACGTGATGGTTTAAAATGTTATTGAAAGGATCTTCGGAAATAACCAAGGTCTGTCTTCAGCTGAAATGTTAGTGGTGGAAGTCTGATGGTTTGGGCCCCGATATCTTATGATTGAAGAAACAAGGTTATGTTTCTGAATTGCTGACAAACATCACTTTATTGCAGATTAGTTCTAGAAAATTCTTTAATTCCTTTTTGCGTTGCAAAACTATGCTTTTGATTAGATTTTTATGCATGATAATGCAAGCATCCACATTTCAAACGAAATTAAAGACTGGTTAATGAACTGAGTGTTGTTCATTTAGATCATCCTGCCAATAGCCATGACTTAAACCCCAAGAATAATGTCTGAGATCAATTTATTTGAATAATTTACTCAAATGTAGTATGATTTTAATGAAGTGTGCATCAGTTATGGAATAGAAGGACTTAATCATTAAAAACTGCAAATTGCTTGACCAAAATTTGACACAAAGTTTTGTGTTGTCTATGAAAAACAAAATCAAGGAAGCATTAGCGACAAAAAATAGCTTTAGTAATTATTAATTGAGGTTGAATGCAAAAGTTCATAAATCAATTTCCCTATGCTAAAACTAAAATGTCAACAAAATAAATTGTTTACGAATTTATATAAAATTTTATTTACGTGTATAGTTTATAATGCAAAGCCTGTATAGTATATAAAAATTAAATCGATAAAAATGTATTTAATAAAGAAATACTGTTAAAAAACTGTCAGTTCATAAATCAATTTCCACCACTGTAGTAGTTAATATTGACGACATCTGTATAGCTGATTTCTCAAAAAGTGTGTGTGACGATTTCTGTATAGCTGATTTCTCAAAAAGTGTGTGACCATCTCTGTATAGCTGATTTCTAAAAAACACCGTGGATTCTAGCAGGCTACAATGATTTTTAAAAATCAGCTATACAGTGATGGTCACACACTTTTTGAGAAATTAGCTATACAGATGTCGTCAATATTAACTGCTCGGGTTCCATTCCCGCCTTTTGCCCTGGGTGTAATTTCTCACTGTGTGTCGGTAAAATTCTGTCTGTGTCTGTCTAACTTGACGAAGGTTTATAAGCGGGTCTCTGGTCAAGCACACAAGCCAGAAATACGTGTGCCAATCAACCAAACACTCTCAATGCCGAGTTTTGTATCACCTCCTAGGTTTTATTTTAAAGTTTCTTTGTGTACAACTTGTTTTTATTACTGTTATCTATTGAACTGTGTCGGTTTTAATGCGATTAGTTTTTGTATCGAAGTGTTGCCCCATTTGCATACATGATCATATCTCACTCTGCATACTTCATCACAGACCCGCTTATTAGCCTTCCGTCAAATAAGACAGACACAGAAAGAGTTTTACTGAGAGAAAGGAAGCACACCTAGGGCGAAGGCGAGAATCGAACCCGCACAGACTGCTAGCCTGCGATGCTAACCACTCGGCCATCTAGGCCCCAACCATAGAATTGAACTTTCGACAGAGAGATGCCAAAAAACCATATAATTAAATGCACTTAAAAGAAAAATCCTTAGTATTGCTTGAATGTTGTACATTTCTTTTGTAGGTGAAAACACGAAATTTTTTTTGACTCAACGTGGTATACCTCTTTTCTCTCCAGCCAGAGGCAGATGGCCCGTTGGAGGTGGTCTTTCTCTTGGGGACCTCCGGCTCCTCGTTGGCGACTTTGTGGGGTCTCGGCAGGGACCACTCGTCGTAGAGGCACAGGCTCTTGGGCCTGTTTCTGTCGCCCATGGACGTTGTCATCAAGTCCTCTGTCACGGCCGCCTTGCGACTCGCCTCCGCCTTTTGACGCCTCTGCTCGGCACGGGAAGAGATTGCTTCTTGAACCTAGTGGGAAGTTTTAGCGTATTTTAGTTTGAATTATTGAATTGGCGACGGGCGTCGTAATTAAGAGCCACAGTCAAGAGAATAGCCGACACACGAGTAGACACCCTACGCAACCGTCAAGGGTGACATCGTACGCAGCGTAGGGACTTTGGAGCATATTTAACGTGCACTTCTTCTACTCGGGGTATTATTCGTCGGATATCTTTGGCCGCTTATCGGTCGAAATTTACTATGATGACGTCCGGACTCGAATCTTCCTTATTCAGGCCAACGCCTTTAACGGCTGGGGGCCCAAGAACCGAGGGAACAAAGTTTGGATGGGTTTTTGGTTCAGTTTACCTTCCCACTTCACTGTAAAAATACATTTATTAAGTTAGGATTTGTTAAATATAATTATAGTCCCACTTAACTGTACAAAAAATTTATTTAAGTTTGAATGAGTTAAGTTCAGTTACCTTCCCATTTCCCTGTAACCCCTCCCCCCATTTATTTAAATTCCGATTGGGTTAGATAAAATTACCCCCCCCCCCACCTCACTGTAAAAAATAACAGCATTTATTTAAGTTTGGATTGGTTAGATACAATAACCGTCCCATTTCACTTTAAAATCCTATTTATTTAAGTATTAAATACAATTACCGTCCACTTACTTTAAAATAACAGTTACTTAAGTTGTTTAGGCACAGATACCATTCCACTTCACTGATGTAAAAACAGGTATTTAATTTTGGTTCGTTTTGATTCCGTTACCGTCCCACTTTACTGTAAAACATATGTTAAATTTACAGAAAAAAATACATTTATTTAAAAGTTAGGTTAATTTGGGCTTACTTCGCCGTAAAAAAATGTTAATTTTCAGAAAAACATTTTAATTTTAGATCGGTAGTGTTAGTTTCAGTTACCTGAAAAAAAAGAACTACATTGAGAAAAAGCCATGTTCACTACATTGAAACACCTACAGTTAGCTTTACATTAAAAAAAAAACATTTACAGAAAAATACTGTTATTTTCTGCAAATTGATTTTTTTTTTGGTAAAAATAAGCTGTGTACTTAAAAAAAAACTCAGTTTTTAACAGCGTGAAGAACATCAGATTAAGCCGAACAAGCATTTTAACCGTTTGTTAAATTCTCTGTGTGGCGAAATATCTCCCTCTGGAGAGCGCTGGTCTGGTGATCTGAAGGTCCGTGGTTCGAACCTTAGTTCGGCAGTTTGTAATTCCTGTGATCACTGCGGTAAAAGGGAATCCGAATACCGGCCGTGGAAAGGAAATTTTTTGTTTTTCCTTGCAATTTTTTAAAATAACGTTTGCGCTAAGATTACAAATTATTGTTAAAATAAAATAAGCATCTCAACTCTGTTAATTGTCCGGTATTTTTTATGGAACATCAGCTGACGTCTTATTTACTGAAATTTTAATAATTGGGCATTTAATGAGGGAGGGGATGAGCCCGCTGGACAGTGGGTTTTAAAAATAAAAGGCCTCAGTGTTAATTCAATGGGGGAAAATATTGTCTAAGTCACATTTCTCCGACAGTATTGAATATTTTTACAAACTGGTTTTTATGTGTGATAAATGTAGCTGACTTTCATTTAACGACAATCCCAATCTTTGAAATGGTTCCAATATTTTATTCAACATCCAATAAATATTTTTACACAAAATATTCGAAGCAATTTCAAAAACTGGGATTATAATGACTTGTAAGTTATCTGCATTTATCATCATACAAAAACCAGTTAGTGAAAATATTCAATTTAGCAGGAGAAATGTGGCTTAGAAAAGATTTTTCCACATTAAACTAACACTGGGACAATATGGTTTAGAGACCCGCGGCACAGTGAGCACATTCCCCCTTAATGTGTATTGTTTCTTTACCTGTTCGTCCAACTCGTATGGCGAATACAGTGCCGTGTTCAGGCGACTCTCGAACGATGGCAGAATTGGCGTCGTTGGCGTCGTTCTGTCTGCTCCAGGGGTGGGAGATGACGCCAAGTTCGAACCAGCAAACGTCGTAAAGGCCAAATCCGGTCTGTCAGACCGGAGTTGTGTCTTGGACAGGGACTCCGAGTACCTAGGAATTTGGAAAAAATAAACTCTTAATAAAATATTGAATTGAAAGGTAGCAGTGTGAAACTCTACATTTACCACTCAATAAATCAAAGCCAGATATTTAAAGGTAATTATATGCCTTATATGATAATTTCAATAACTTTAAGTCCAAAAATTTCTATGGCAGCTACCCCTTGCACATGCTCAGTTTTCTCGAAACCCTTATTATGATGCTATACTGGTACTGAGAACAAGTGTACCAAATTTGAAGTTCGTAGCTCTTTTAGATTGCCCTGTGGAACTGTTTCAGAAAAAACTTATCGAACATATCTTGTATAAAATACCATACTTAATTGTGGACTTCTACATTTACCCTTAGACTATCTATTACAGATAAAATTCCTGGAATTAAAGATTTCTGGAATTCCCAGTTACTTTTAAACACACAGTCCTCCACATTCTACATAACCACACTCCATACTGGGCACACATTTCATACCACTCTATCTCACAGGATATTTAAAATTCTTCTCACAGGATATATAAAATGTCAAGTTATTTGTAGAATGTCAACATTTACCCTTTGACTGACCATATTTGACAGAACACATTCCAAATTATGCGTTCGTAATTAGGGAATTTCAGAATCAGTACCTTTTCCTCGATATCCCCGTATTTCATACTAAATCTCACAGGATAAATAAATTCCATGCCGATTTGTTGAATTCCACGTTTACCCTTAGACTCCCAAGCCTACTACAGTCACAAAAGAACAAAACAAATTCCACAATATTTATTTGTAATTGCGGAGTTCCAGTACCTTTAATGCATTTCATACCCAATTTCACAGGATTTATAAAAGGCCTCTCTTATTTGAGGAAAAAATCTCAATTTTATTCAAAAATGTCGTGCGGAACATGGGACAAATGTGGAATTCCATATTCACCTTTGCACGTCCAAGCATACTGCGATGATATATTGTGTTGTAAATGCTGTACGGTATTCAAAATCATTGATGATCAACAACAGGCAATTTTGTTAAAGTTAATCAGTTTCATTTCCCCTTTACCAGAAGATTTTAAAATCGAATTCTTCATAGCTTTCCTAAATTACCCTATTATGCAAAGTAGAATCACATAAAATACTCTAAATCACACATCACAAATAACGTTATGAAATATTTATAGTCTTTCAACTGTACATTTCAATAGTATAACTACATTTCCGAGATAAATTCTAATTTTTTTTGTTCGTAAGTGGAATTCCAGTACCTTTTCTCGATGTCCCCGAGAGTGTCCGAGTAGAGTAATCTCACAGGATAAATAAAATTTTAAATTATTTGTGGAATTCCGCAGTTACCCTTTGATTGTCCACATTTGACAGAACATATTCCAAATTATTTGTCCATTCCATCCATTTGTCCAAATTATTTGTCCATGATATATGTTTGTAATTATGGAATTCCAGTACCTTTTCTCGATGTCCCCCAGTGTGTCTGGGTAATGTCCAGTCATCTCACAGGATATATAAAATTCATCTCACAGAATAAATAAAATGTCAACTTATTTGTGGAATTCCACATTTGCCCTTTGATTTCACAAAATACATGAATTCAATTTTTTAAAAATTGTAATTAGGGAATTCGAATACCTTTTCTTGATCCCCATATTCCATATTAAATCTCTAGGATATCTAAATTTCATACTTATTTGTGGAACAATAACCCTTAGAAGCACAAGACTACTATAGTCACAAAAGAAAAAAAAAAGAAAAAAAATCCACAATATTTATTTGTCATTGTGGAATTCCAGTACCTTTTCGCGATGTCTCCATATTCCATAAATCTCACAGAATATATAAATTTTATACCTATTTATGGAATTCCACATTTACCCTTTGGCACACAATCCTACTACAGTCAAAAAAGAGCAAACAATTCCACAATTTTAATTGCAATTTTGGAATTCCTTTACATTTTCTGTCGATGTCTACATATTCTATACTACATCTCCCAGGATATATAAATTTCATACCTATTTGTGGAATTCCACATTTACCCTTAGACACACAGTCACAAAAGTCACACTTAATACAGTCACAAAAGAACAAAAAAAATCCACAATATTTATTTACAATTTATAGAATTGCAATACCTTTCCTCGATGTCCCCCCATGTGTCCGAGTAAAGTCCAGTCATCTCACAGAATATATACAATTCATCTCACAGGATAAAAAACAACTTATTTGTGGAATTCCACATTTACCCCTTGATTTCACAAAATACATGAATTCAAATTTTTTTAATTTGTAATCAGGGAATTCCAATACCTTTTCTCGATCTCCCCCAGTGTGTCCGAGTAAAGTCCAGTCATCTCACAGTATATATATAATTCATCGCAAAGGACAAATAAAATGTCAACTTATTTGTGGAATTCCACATTTACCCTTTGATTTCACAAAATACTTGAATTCAAATTTCTTAAGTTTGTAATCAGGGAATTCCAACTTATTTGTGGAATTCCACATTTACTCTTTGATTTCACAAAAAACATGAATTAATTTTTTTTTTAAATTTGCAATTAGGGATAATACCCTAATTAAATTTTTTTTTAAAATTTGTAATTAGGGATAATACCTTTTCTCGATGTCCCCTAGTGTGTCCGAGTACAGTCCAGTCCCGTACTTGTAGTTGTCGTTGTACATAGAGGTGTAGGGTCTCTTCCAGTTGCTTACTCCTTTGGGCGCCATTTTGATGCTAGTTTCGAAAGTCGAGTGGTGGGGAAAAGAGGCTCCGGAATCGCGGTTAGTGGGAGTCCTCCTCCTCTAAGTTTTTTTTTTTTTGAAAACTTCTTTTGTTTTGTTTTTTGTTTCTAAACTCGACTTTGAAGCCTCTTGTGCCGCGGGTGACAGGTATTTTTGGTTTATCGCTTGCTTTGGCAAAGATGACTTTTAGTTAGGACGACGGTCTAGTCTGATCAGATTTGTTTCATTGTTAAGTTTTCGACTATGAAATCATCCTTAGATTTTCATAAACCCTATTTATTTGTTGCGTTTTTGTTAAAAAAAATCTATATTAAAGTAAAATAGGTACTATTTAAGCAATTTTATAGCTATATAATTGATAAACAAACTAAACTGAGCAGCGAAATGGTCACACTACGTAGGTCGTATGATAGTTTTATGGTATTCGTAAAAATAATATTGATATGCACTTTTTAGTTTGTATTAAAGATGAACCAGACTTACAGGCTGGTTATTTGCGATTAACTTCGTATTTATGAGTAACGGTAATGGGACTAGATCGAAATCTGAACGAGAACCCATCTGGACCATCTCCCATCGAGAACATCGTCCGCTGCGTCAGGACATAAGAAGTACTCATGAAATCTGAGGAATCCTGAGGCTCCGGATGGCTCTATATCGCCCATGTTAATTCTATTAACTTATGGAACGCCTTAAAGTCCCCAAAAAATTGGATTTAAAGGTGTCTTTGTTTCAGTACATCCCATACCTTTGTTATGGCCTTAGCTGCCCATCTAGGTGTTTTTTTAGTTTGTAAAACTTTTTCATTGTACCAATAAATAATAATAATTATTATAGTTATATAGTTTTTTTTTAGCAGAATGATTTTAAATTCCTCAGTTAAAATCAAAGAAATATTAATGGGGAAGAAATAGCAAAACAAAAAAAGTTGATATATTAAGGGGTCATAGGAGTCTTAAAAATGTGCAAAGAAGGAACTACAAAGTATAGTTTGATCTTTCATGTAATTTTTTAACTGCTCAATATATAAGTATAATTTTTTATATGCAATTCTATAAGATTTATTTAATATAAAACAAATTTTAAAATTTATGAAACTTTAGCCAAAACTAAAATAAATGATATTAAACATAAAGCTATTTGAACACATGGGATTAGGCTTGCGCGACAAATTGTGAGGTCAAAATTGACAAAATGGCCAAGAAAATGACTTTATATTGTACAAATATGTACAAACAAAGACTTATACCTAAATTCTCATCTCAATTTTAATTAGAAATTATTAAAAAAAATTAAAATCAAAATTTAAAAAAAAATTATTAATTTTTTTAGAAAATAGTTCTTAAAATAATTTCTAATTAAAATTGAGCTGAGAATTTAGGTACAAGTTCTAGTTTGTACATATTTGAAGAGCCTTGCATAGTTCACCTTGTGACAGTTTTTGGGGTAGTATATTTATTGTTGGAAATCTTTACAGTGCGTTGATTTTTTGGCTTCAAACCCGGTATCTGGTAACCCCTTTTTGAAAGTGGGAAAGCGTAAAAAGTCCTTGGGGGGAAACTGCTCTGGTGCTGTAATCAAAATCCCGCCGTCAGCCTACACACACACTCCCCACAAATCCTTCCGCCACCATCACCTAGAAATAGAACGAACCAGAGAACTAACTCGCCTTCCCGCCAAGATGAAAAAAAAATCAAGATTGAACAATCGAAACACTGAAAAGGGGGTTCCTTGTCAGAAAATAAGAAAAAATAGCAATGGAAACAATGGCAGTTTGTTTTGGCTTTGTTATGATGTCTTTGATTGTAAGTCTTGCAATGGCAAACATAAAATTCCTTATATCCGATTAGTTAAAGTTTAATTACGTCTATCACAGTGGCATGCAATCTTGTATGGTATCAATTTGAAATCTTTCTGGCACTATTTGACATTTCAATATTGAGTTAAATCTGAGAGAAGTGCTACACTGCAAAAAAAAGTCTGTTATTATTATTATTTTTTTTTTTGGAAAAAAAAACTGTCAGTATTGGTTCGAATATTTTTTTAATTTTAAATAAATAATTTTACACAAAATATTAGAAGCTATTTTCAAAAAGTGGGACTACAGAGACGCGTAAGTTAGATACAGTTATCATTTAAAAAATCGTTTTGTAAAAATATTCAATACAGCCGGAGAAATGTGGTAAAGAAAATAATTTTTTCCCCATTAGATTAACACGGGGGCACCTTGGTTTGGAGACCCGTAGTCCAGCGCACCCATTCTCCCCTAAGATGTTGTGCTGCAACATATAAATATGCAAATAGTCATTTTTTCAATTAAAGCCACTTAAGGAATAAACAGATGCGCTTCAGCCTAGGAGGATAAAATGAACAGGAGTAGTCATGTGGCCTTCGGCGTGAAGCGAAAAAGCTTTCCCCTCCCTCTTGGGAGAAAGGAACCTTTATCTACCCCACTTTTACATGGTGTTCTATGGAAGAATTTACGATTTTTCATTTTAAATGGAAAATATTTGGTCACATTATGGAAACTTAATATTCAGCGAGCTGTTTGTTTGGTCTACCTAGAGTTGCTTGGCGACTTTCTGACGGCCTAGGCAAATGTTGTTTAACTCGAACGTGTCCAGTTATATTTCACCAGCCCCTCAGTTATAATACTTTTCCAAAGGTATGTTTGGCTACAAATGTTATTTTAGGCAAAATTCCAATCCGCCAAAAGTAATTTCCAAGTCACTTTTACTCTCCTTGTGTTGATAGACGTAACTAGCAAACTGTGTGATGAGGATAACTTTTTTTTCTCTTTCTCCTCCCTTTCAAAGGGGGATATAGGTCAGAAGAAGGAATTGGAAAATTATTTTTTGGTTCTATTTTTCGTCTTTTTCGTACTCTGTTCCAAACATAGACAGTGTTTTTTTTCGTGAGATAATCTTGTATATCGAGACCTTTCTTCAAAGTACAGGGTGGTTATAAAATAACGCTCCCTATTCGGAGTGGTCTGTAGCTTGAATGAATAATCCAAATGCAAAAAAATTTGAGACACTTACTAATCAAGAAGGGGGACAAAGAATGGAATCATAAAAAATAAACTCGTCACTTGACCAAGGTTCTAAATTTCGAGGCGTAATTGGATGTGTTGGCCGTAATAAGCCATAATTGGCAAAGCCTCGTAATTTAGAACCTTGGTCAGACGACGAGTTTCTTTTTTTATGATATCATTCTTTTTGAAAAAAAAAGAAACTCGCCTCTTGACCAGGGTTCTAAATTACGAAGCGTAATTAGCTTTGTTGGCCATAATTGACGACGTCTCGTAATTCAAAACCCGGTCAAGAGACGAGTTTTTTTTATGATTATTCTTTTTTATGATTCTTTTTCAGGATTCTATCTTTTTTATGATTCCATTCTTTTCCCCCCTTCTTGATTAGTAAGTTTCTCAATTTTTGATGCATTTGGATTATTTATTCAAGCTACAGACCACTCCGAATAGGGAGCGTTATTTTATAACCACCCTGTAAGTTCGGGGTTTGTTACGAGGTACTGAAATAAACAGTTTAACTAAACTTGTCGAGCTGAGCGCCTTGTGTCCTCGCTACTTGTCAGCAATTTAAAATAGGCAGAGCTTCATCAATAGCTTTAATGTAGCTTTTGTGCGACATGACCTTCCAATGTTTGTTTTTTAATTTATACTTCAAAAAATATGTTTCAATGTTTGATGGGTAAAATGAGGGACTAAATCATTTAATTTTTTAAAACTCTAACAACGTCATATACTTAGCAGGATGATGCATAAATTTATATAAATAATATCCTTTTAATTACATACAATATGATATACTTTTTATGTTAAATTGCTAACTTTTTATTAAAAACATTAATGTAGCGCTTAGATGACAAATTGCTGAAGTTGCTGAACACCAAAAATATTTTAAATTAATTAAGTGGATTAAAGTGTATGTTGCAAAATAGCAACAGTACTATGCACTAAACCAAAACACACCTTAAGTTTGCAGCATTAAAATGTTCTACGCTGAGGAAACGCGCGTAAACAAACGGATTTTAGCCTCTTTGATTGGTCGCTCCTACGCGATACGTCAGCCGTGATATTCGTTCGCCCTGTTACTTCAAAATCGATGGAAAAAATAATTAATATTACACTCTAACTGAAGCAAAAACAAATAAAAATATGTATTGAAATAATGAATAAAGGGATTAATTGATTGTGAAATCAGAATTGATTAGAATGAATTGATTAAACTATTTACCCTTTTTCCCGTAGAGCATTTTTATACTGCATACTTAAAGTGTGGTGAGATATAGAAAAGGTCTCCAACGAAAATAAATATATTCAAAGTTACATACAAAAACCTCAACAATCATTAGTATTCAATTAACACATAATCATTTTTGTGCTTTTTGAGGAATGTCTCTAAACAGTAAAGAAAAAGTAGAATACGGGAAAAGATGGAACCCATTTCAGAAAAAAATTCCCAAACTAAAAAAAAAAATTAACGGGTTGCTGTAATTATGGAACCATTTCGAGTTCGACGACACCTGGGATAACGACACAAAAAGTTGGTCTCTTTAAATAGAATTTGATTTTTTCCCTCTTAATTTTTGTAGCGGAACGGAAAATGCAAAAAGAAATTAATTTTTTTGGTAGCTCTTTTTCAGCTATACACATTGTTCGAATGTCAACCTAATTTATTTCCCTTAACATGTAAAATTGCGTAAAAAATAAATTTATTTATACAACATTAATTTGTAAGGGAGAGTGGGGGTTAAGGGGCAAGGGGCAAAAAAGCCCAGAAAAATATACGTTTTTACAAATATTTCAACTCTAGAAAATTGTAACAGTTCGACTTCATATTTTAACCACCAAATATATGCCATTAAGAGCACGTGTTGAAGTGGAGAGACGAATTGTGGTTTTGGAGAGTCCAAAGTAAGTTAAAAGTGTATATATATTTTAAGCTTTTAGAGTTCTATAAATAAAAACTTTTCTTAAACTAAACTGTAGTTTTTGGCAGAAGACACATCATAGATTAAGATATTATACGTCAAATGCTGTGGGGAAATACACGTGGTTCGGTGTTGGATCATTTATAAATAATAACAGTAACAGAAACTGTGGGGTCAAATGGAACACGAATAAACATAGCGCTGCATGTTTCTCGTGAAATATCTGTATAAATCTTCAGTATCTTATTCAGTCAAGTTGCCAAAAAAAATTAAAAGTTCAATTTTAAATTTTTTCAATTTTTTTTATCGCCTAATAAGTGAAAGTTCAAGTAGCTTTATTGAAAATATTCTTTTCCACAAGCAACTTCATTAATTACAGCTGAACAGAGCGAACTATTTTCTATT
Organism: Hylyphantes graminicola; assembly: GCA_023701765.1. Lineage (NCBI taxonomy): Eukaryota > Metazoa > Arthropoda > Arachnida > Araneae > Linyphiidae > Hylyphantes > Hylyphantes graminicola. The sequence continues at coordinate 7,268,697 of CM043115.1, read as the reverse complement.
ACGTTGGTTTGGTTTCTGAAATAAAAAGCGATGAACTACGAGTTCGACAAAATTTATGGGATCCTCTTCTATTGTGAACTCTTTGATCTTTCTCCTTTCAATGGAAAATAACATTTAAAAAACATTTCATTATGTATACATTATGTGAATGGTGTTTTATTTAAAGTTATATTTTCAGGGCATTTTCCAATTCTTTTTACATTTTTGGAAATTTTAATAAAGGCAACATTTACAATGTTCCATTAGATGGGGGTAATGGGAACATTTTCATGTTTGTGTAAAATGGTCAGCTACTAAAATATGTGAATGTTTTAACATCTGTCGAATGACTTTTTAAGTAGAAGAATTTTCAGTTTACGATCTTGTAAAAAAGGAATTAAAAATCTTGTATTTTTACTGATATACAGAGGTTAATAAAAATATATACCATTAGCCCCCACTCTCCCCTACCATAACATTCGAATTTAACACAAATCCAACCCAATTTTTTTAAAAAAAGAATTAACAATAGGGTTTTTTATGGAAGTTATACCATTTAGATGTTTTTTTAAGAAACTTTCACAAGCCTTTACTACACAGTAATAGATTATTAAATGGGCATTTAAAGTTCATTTTCGAATTCTTTAAAAATAACTGATACTTGGATCATTATTTGCATCAAAATTATGAGGCCCGTCTTCAATGGCCCTCTTGCGGCTCTAGTAGGATGTTATTTAAAAACAAAATCCAACCTATTTCATTCATTGTATAAATCCCATTTAACCCGCTTCTTCTACAGCAGGGGTTCCCAACCGGTGGTACGCGTACCACTGGTGGTACGCAGCAACATTTCAGGTGGTACGCGTGAGTGATGTGAGCAACATGATGCTATATATAGCTTCTGTACACATATGCAGTGAGCACGCAAATATATTACTCATTATTTTAAACTTTAACATTATATTAAAGAGGACATCTTTAATTAACTTCTGGATCAGATTTTTACGAGTTTGTACTATTTTGTATTTGCATGTTTTTATCCCCATAGGTTATAAACAAAACTGTAAATTTATATTATTTGTATCTTCTTATTTTTACTTTATTATAAGCATGTCATTAGTAACAAATATCTAACCATTAAATACGAAGTTTTTTCAGGAATTTTACTCAAAAAACTTTTGAACACTTTTAGAAGAATAAGTATTATACGGTTATTAAAATATTTAGGTCTGGTGGTTCGTCAAAATATCTCAAAAAGTCAAGTGGTACGCAGGTGCAAAAAGGTTGGGAACCCCTGTTCTACAGGGTGGCGCAAATAAAAGTGTCCCTGGCATGGAGCTACGAATGAAGTGAATTGCCTGGCGAGAAATACTATTGAAGCAGCTCGAAAGGTAGGTTTGAATTATCGTTGGACTAGAGCTACACGAGGGTTGTTGGTGACGGGCGTCGTATTTTAGAACGATAGTCAAGTTACGATCCGACACATGAGTAGGTACCCAACGCAACAGTTAAGGGTGACATCGTACGCAGCGTCGGGACTTTGGAGCATATTTAACATGCCCTTCCTCTACACGGGTATAATACGGTCGAACATTTTGGGCTGAAAGGCCGTTTCTACTTCGGCAGTTGTTTTGGTGATGCAAGGACCGGATTGGTTGGTTTGGTTATTACTATTCGAGAGCTGCACATTTACTTTTGGCGAGTTCAGATCTAAGGGTAAGTGTGCGTAGGGTAGGGTGGATACATATATATTCCGGCTTGTGTGCTTGATCAGAGACCCGCTAATAAACCCTCGTCAAGTAAGACAGACACAGAGTGAATTTTTTACTGTCACAGAGAAGAGAAATCACACCCCAGGGCAAAGGCGGGAATTGAACCCGCACCCGGTACAGTGCGCAGACTGTTAGCGCGGAGGCAGCTATCTTAACCACACGGCCATCAGGTGCGTTTATTATATCAGTGCACAGGTGAAGATGGCATAGTTACATACAAATAATTCGCCAAGCGTCTGTTTGGGCCTAATATTGAAGCAATCAATAGCTTCACTTGGCAAACCTGTTTTTGCATTGGTTTTTGACTTGGCAGCATTTCCTGCCTTATCCCTTCTTCTAAGCCGGGCCACTTTTATTTGCGCCACCCTGCAGAAACTAAAACGGTTTTCTCCCACCCTCCCGAATTTTTTTTGGCAGGGTGCGGCGTGGGATGGGACTTCGTTTCTTTTTTGCTTCTGTGTTCTCTCAAGCAGTGATAGGCCCCGCGTTTGCTGAAAGCGCACATTGTAAAAATACTTTGTCTTTTGAGATCTCGGTCGTAACCTTCTTTTGCCCTCGGCAAAGTTTCTACATAGAAGATCGATAATTTACCCTAGAAATATAAACCTACTTTTTTTGTACTTTTAAACAGTCCAGTAACAATTTTATTTTTATTTTTTTGTTCTAAAAAATCTAAAATTTGTGAAATAGATTCATTATAAAATCAGAATAAAATCAGAAATCATAATTTTTGAATGAATTTTAACAATAATTTTTTCGAAACCTTATTTGTTAAAAATAGTTAAAAATCAATTTGTAAGCTTAAAAAGGCAAGCACGAATAATTTAGAGTCAATTTACTTAATAAAATTATTTCAGACAGAATGAATTTTATATTCTCATGTAGGTGTCATAAACGAACATTATTTAATTGTTCACTTCTATAACTTCTGTAAGTTTACTTCAGTTCTTTTAAAATAAGTACGAGTTTAACTTGGAAAAAAATCGTAAGCTGAGGAATTTAAATTAGAACTTGTGTCGATTAAAAAATAAGTCAAACTCATTGTCAATAAAAAAAGTTTTTATATTTTACAACTTTAGAACTTTAGAACTTTTAGAACTTGTGTCGATTAAAAAATAAGTCAAACTCATTGTCAATAAAAAAAGTTTTTATATTTTACAACTTTTCTTGATTAATCATATCAAAACTATAACTTTTTATGTTACAATAATAGTTACCAGCGCTTTTCTTTTACAAGATCTAGTATGACGTCGTTCATTAAGATTGAAATGAAATTGAAGATTTGTTAATTATTAGTTTTTGAATATTCATTGAAAAGTAAGTTATAATTTATTTTAAAACTTGTATAATTCTATCTGGTAAAATTCTCTTCAAGCATTTAGAATGGTGAACATTGAAGTGTAATTTTTCTAGTATAGCAGATAATGAGCATTAAACGTTATCACATATTACAAAGGTAAGTTAGAAAAAAATTGCATAAGGTGTTTCTTATGCGACTATAAACTTTATGTAGGACCATTATTCCCCAATATTAACAACATAGGATTTTACATATTTAGTGTCTCTTACTTCTAGACAAAAAATATGCGTGGTTTTATGTTGAATATCATAGTATAGTTTTCACATTCTTAAGTTAAGTGGGCTTAAGAAGAAATCAATCTAGATGGAAAGATTTAATGTAAGAAATAAGTAAAAGGGTATTGATTAGGGAGATAAGTAAGCTTGTTATTTCTACTTGCACAAAATATAATAGAGGCAGAATAATAATAATAACAATAATAGTCTTCAACCAACCCCAATATAAAGTTTAAATAAAATCTATATAATGCTATACAATGTGTCTGACTATATTTGATGGTTTGTTGCTATAAAATAGGGGAAAATATTTAATTTAGCTTTTTCAATTCTATGTTTTATTTATGATTAATAATTGATGTTTTACTTATGATTTAATTAAGATTCATATCCACAATTTAAAGATCCCCCATTATTATTTATTGTTAGAAAATATCACTGAATCCATTTTTATAGCAAATTTCAGACAGAGATATCTACTTTGGTAAATCGTAGCGCAATATAAGATGCTCACATTTTCTGGAGTAACTCTGTACTTGTTTTATAGTAGACTCCATACTGAACTTTCAAATCACGAGTTCCTTTATTGGAGGGTAGAAATTTCAGTAAAAAAGACAAAACACAGATCAATGACGCAAACAAAGTAAACCACAGATGTTTTATTTTATAAGAGTGCAAATATTTTGCACTGAAATGCATGCATTTCTTGTAGAATGCTTCTTGTATACATGCTGTATAGTGTGCTTATAAGTTATATAAAAAATAGTTCATAGTATTGAAATATAGATAAGAGATATATTACTTGTTTCTAAAGCCTTGAAGATTAACTGGTTATCAATATATTTTTTAAAAGCTGTTCTGTTCCACAAAATGCTCAGAGGGTCGACGAAAAATTGTCCAAAGTGACTTTAACAGTTAATGCCTTTAACCTATACTGAACAAAATTTAATAGTAATTCTAAAACATCCACATTTTCCTTAGTTACAGGTTTTAAAGTAGTGGGTTTTTGATATTATTCCATATTCGCCTATGTTATTAGGCTTTAAAAAAAATTTAAAGAAGCCTTTTTGATGAGCAACAAAATCCCGATAATACCGAAAAAAATTCCACAAAAGAAACAAAATATTCGAAAAGAAAAAAAAGAATTCAATACAACTAAGAATAATATTTCGAGTGGCAATTTAAAAAAATAATTCCATTTCCATATCCGCCACTATGGGAAAACTTTTCGTTGCCAGAACCCTCTGAGCGAAACCATAGCCGTTCAGCTATACATGCGATGTGAAGTCCAACACCTGAGCAGAGTTGGCTGCGGGCGGGACATTTGGGCGCCTAGTAGTTGCTGGTGGTGGTCTCTTCCGTGACGAAGACTTGCCTGACGCCTCCGGGAACCTGGTTGGTGGTGACCCAAGACCTGTGCTTGGCGCGGATCATGGACAGGTTGCCCTCTGCGGCCTCAGCCCGGTCTTCGGCGGCTTCGAGTTCTCTCTGGAACCTTCGGACTCGGCTCAGGTTCTGTTGGGAGATGCCCTCCTGTGAAGTGGAAAAAAAAGAAATTAGTTTGTGTACAATGGCGAAATCACAAAGAACTTACAGACAAAATCATATATATCATAGTAAAAGTATTAGATAATAAGGAAAGAAAACAAAACAACCAACAAAATCGCAGTATGAAGAGCCTGACACCATAAGAAACATTAACCATAGGGTACTTGACTGTATCGCTAAAATACCTTCCAATATTATTTTAATAATAATTACTATTAAAATAAGAACTTTAGAGATAATGGAAGGCGGTTTTACAAAAGCGGATAGTTTAAATTTGCCTAAAGTAGATTCCAATAAGGAGTTTTAAAGTTTGTTTATAGTTACTAGTGACGTCGCAGATACGACGTGACAACCGGAACGAGTTTTTCTTGGAGATATTTTTCATCCGAATTCAAAAACTCATTTTTTACGCTTTTTGACAAAATTTTGAAAAGAGAAAAAAAAGTCGTATTTTTATTTTGTACAGCTGTGGAAATAAAAAAGTACCCACTTGAGGTTATTTCATCCGTTAGTCACCCTATAGAATCGGACTTTTTTGCAATTATGAACAATTAACATTCTGAGTTAATTGCACGACACAAAATTAACATAAGGGGCCGTCTTCATATTAAAAATGTTACGAACTTTGAAATTTCCAATAGCAACACCCAATTTTAATAACTTAGAAATGTTAAGCACGCTTGGAAACCCTTAAATCTAAGTTTTTGTTACATTTGGATGAATATTTGACGAGTTATTCAATCGAATCACTTGTGGACCTTTTGGGGACCATCTCTAAAATGACAAGCAATCATGCATGCAAGGCCGTCTTTATTTATCAATTACGCACGTAATCTTATACACAGTCCCCTAAAGGGTAATTAAAAAGTATTTTGTAATTTACTCAGCAAATTATGAATACAATTTTTTAAAAATTGGGATTTCGCTTAAACTTCCTGTCTTTAATTTATTTCTTTAAAAATATTAAAAGGTTTCTAATCATATTTTTTTAAAAAAATTAATTTAATAATTATTTACAAATATAAAAATTGTTTTAAATACCCCAATATTGAATGTATTTTGTTTGGGTTATTATAATTTCTTTTCAGTAAAAAATGCGTTTCATTATCTTAATTACTTATAGATTGGGATAGTTTTTTATGTGCAACTCATTTAACATTATTTGACCTAAACTTTGCAAGTCTCTAACTCCTCTATTGATGCTTAAAAACTAACAAAATTTGGCATTTCGTATTAAAATATGTCAGAGATTTGAAATATGGATTCAAAACGGGGTGTTGCTATTGGAAATTTTAAAGTTAGTAACGTTTTTAATATGAAGATAGCCCCTTATGCAAATTTTGTGTCATGCAATTAACTCAGAATGTTAATATTCAGAATGTCAAAAAGGTCCGATTCTATAGGATGACTAACGGCCAAAATAATCACTAGTGGGTACTTTTTTATTTCCACAGCTGTACATGCGCATAATTTACGATGATAAAAAATTAGTCAAATACTCTATGGCAGAATCACTAAGAACTTGCCTACCAAATAGTGTGAAGGAAAATTATTAATATTAATTAATAAAAATACTGTTTTAATACTGTTAAATACTGTTTTAAGAGAGCTTTCGCAGGGCGAGCTTAAACCGATCGCATTCAATTCATCCTTAGTGAAGCAGAGCCTCAACGTCTCGTCGAGCTGCCTCTTGTACATCTTGACCTTCTCCGAAAGCTTCTAATTCGCGTCGTATGGGAAGATACATACTGTTTTCTTGAGTGTTCGCAGGGCGGAGCTTAAAACGATCGCATTCGCACAGCAAACGTGCGCGCATTTAATTCATCCTAAGAGAAGCAAAGGCTCACCGTCTCGTCGAGCTGCCTCTTGTACATCTTGACCTTCTCCGAGAGCTTCTCGACGGCGTCGTTGAGCATGGAGATGGTCTTGTGGTCGTCCTCGGTCTGCAGCATGAGCTCCCTCAATCGGGTCTCCTTCTTGCGCATGCTCTTCTGGGTCTCCGAGTGGCGGCGCTTCTCCTCCTCCATCTCGATCTCCACGTCCTTGATCTAAGGGAATACCAAGTCGTATGAGAATCTATTTCACTTATTTATTTATTAAGAAACACTGTCAAACAGATACAAAAGATCCTTATTATATGACAGGACAACTATACAGTTCAAAATACAGACGCAAAGACAAATAAATATAACAAGCACAGATAGAGCATCAGAACATAAAACAAGAGACCCAAAAAGTGAGAAAATATTTTTAAAATTTGAAAATTCCTCAAAAAATATATCTTTTGGCTGGCAGATTTTTGTACAAAGCGCTCAATGGACAAGGGGCGTGAATTTGTAATTGACACTTAAGGCTGTCAATGAACAATTTGTATGAGATTCTAATTCCCTTATATTCTAGGCGCTCATTGGACAAGTTGCATGAGATTCAAATTCACTTTTGAACAAGGCACTAAATAGACAAGTATTAGGAGTTGCGAACTCACTTATTATAATTTCAATTAAAGAGATCTTCTTGCAAACAATGCTTTTAATGGACGAAGTTGTGTTATTTTCAAATTGACATGTAAATATGTACAAATAAACATGTAAATAATAATTTTATACTTATGGAGTCACAGCAATTAATGGACAATGGGTCTATTTTGCAGTTTTGACAGTTGTCACTTAAAACTTAATTCTAACACTAATCTAGTTAACAACAAAAAAGTAGTAAAAAGCCGAAGTAACTCATATCCACAGCGAGAATTCTTTTGGTAGACTATGGGTTGTTGAGGAAACTACAGAATTTTAAGATTGAAAACTTCAAAATCGGAATCTAATGAGACATCACATTATTCTGCACCAACTCACTTATTTTTTTATAAGTGATTCTACATTGACAAATAGATCATACCCGTCTTTAAGTGATGGAATAACAAAGCGTGGAAGTCTCACCCTGGCCTCGAGCTTGCTGATGACCCTGCGCCCCCCTGCCAGGGCGTTGGCCTCGACCTCCTCGATGCGGACCTGGAGCGTGTGCACCTCCATCTCGAGGGACTTCTTGATGGACTCGATCTTGACCAGCCGCTCCGTCTCCTCGGTCAGCTGGTCCTTCACCGTCTTCAGCTCGATCACGGTGCGGTTGTACTTCTCGTCCACGACCTGGAGCACACGCGTGGAAAAGTACATGGTATCAGCATCATTTTAATGGCGATATGTAATAAAATAACGTTTCAAAAACTAATAGGTTTCAGGTGATTGTACTTCTCGTCCACTACATGAAGCATGTGGAGAAACGCAAGGTATGAGCATCATTTTAATGACGATGTGTAATAAAATAAGGATTTTAAAACTAATAGGTTGAAGGTGGTTTTACTTCTCGTCCAAGACCTGAAGCAAGGATACAGAACAAGCAAAGACATTAACATCATTTTAATGACGATATGAAGAATTTTGAAGTATTGAAAAATGTTTTTTTTATGGATTTATACAATGAAAGCTTACACGATTAAAAAATTTGCGTCAACTTTACACTTAAAAAAGGAACTTTTGTAGCTGCAACCACTACTTGCAGCTTAAATTTTTAATTTTGTGGTAAAACCATGACTTTTATACACAGCAAAAGTATGAACCCACGGTCTAAATAGTGGTTTCAGCTAAAAAGTTCCAGGATTTCGGGTGCAATCCTGCACCATACTTTTTAATAGTGTATGGCACATCGGCCTCCAGATTTCACACGGCAATACTGGATTTTTGACCTATCAATTTTAGAAAGGGGAAAAGTTTTGTTGAAATATTACATTTCCATGATGCGCACGGAAATCTTTAAAATGGTTGAAAATGCACTGAGAAAAAAATACTGTAAACATACAGAAATTTTTTTAGTAATGTTACAGTAATAACCAATTTTACAAAAAAAGTTTTAGTAATTCTGAACAGAAATCTTCATTTCTGAAGTTACAAAATAATTTCTAGTATTTTAGCCTCAATCTTGATTTGGATAGCCCTCGTGTAGCTCTAGTGCGAGGATAATTCAAACCTAACCTAATCTAATCGATCGTGATTCAATTAGCCAATCGCCATTTTAAATTTATACTTTAGTTGGTTGTTTCAAATGAATTTAACTTCTAATTTCCGAGCGATCTATGTGCCGAAATAGCACAGTTGGGAAAGCGTCAGACTGATCATCTAAAGGTTCCTGGTTCGATCCCGGGTTTCGGCTGTCTGCTATTCCTCGGTATTATAGTGGTCAGTACCCCCGCCTGTCATGCGGGAGACCGGGGTTCGATCCCACGTAGTAGGAGAGTAGACATTTTGTTTTTCTTTGCAATTGCACGAAAAATGTGGTATCTTGTATAGTTACTGAAACATTACTTGAGTGGGATACATAAAATAGTCCTGTTAATCCACATGATATATACATGTAATGCTAACAAAAATATATTATTTGTTTTTACAGCACTATTTTTAGTAATTATTTACTAGAAATTTTCTAGGAAAGGTTTTTTACAAACAAATGTTTTGTAATGGTTACAGATTTTTTTTCACAGTGTGCATGTGGACCAGTAAAACCATTTCCGGGTTAAATCCAGAGAGTTGGATTATCAATTATCTATTGTTGGTAGAAAATAGATAATCATAGGATTAAAAAAAGATATTCACATATTTAGGAATAAGGAAAAGATAAACATTATGTATCCCATTTAGGAATACAGATTGGTGGATGCATTCAGGGATACAGACACTTAAACCGATAATCATAAGTAAATATAACGTATGTAAAGGCAAAGCTAATGAAAATGGCTGAATTTTAAAGTTATATTAAGTATTCCTATACAAAATATAAAGGAATACACATAAGAAAAGATTTCTGAAGATCAATGCATTTCGGAATTCACGTAAAGAACTATATTATTATTAGTTAGTTCTAGTAGTAATGTCAAGAACCATGTCAATTTAATGTTATAAATAGATAAAAGCATTTAAATTGACAGGGTCTTAAATGTCTAGAGACATATAAACATGTCATATATTCAGAAGATACACTCTCAGAAATAACACTTTCATTTTTGACGATTCATGAATCCTCAAGCCTCATTTCGTTAATTTTGAGGATTATTTCGTCAAACTATCACGTGACTTTTGAGGAAACACGAATCCTCACTTTTACGATCGTGATTTGACGATTCTGTATCTTGATTTTGAAGAAACTGAATCTCATTGTTATACTCACATGCTCAAAAATGACGATATATTTCTTTAGATTAGACGACATTCAAATACTCATAAAAATGACGATTAAAATTTCCTCACTTTGAGGAAACGAAGACTCGGAGCATTTGCCAGTAAAGGAATCGTCAAAATTAAGGAAAGTTTCGTCGTTTTTGAGCATTCATTTTTTAGAGTGTATGCAGATGAAGATCGATTTATATTACAGATTGATCTGCAAACATATTTAGATACATAGATCGATAGCTACATTTCAGTTAGATAGAGTAAGGTGAAGAAGTAAAAGGTGTACCCTGAGTTCCTTGTGGACCTCCTCGTAGTCTGACTGTAGGGTGGTGAAGTCTGACTCGAGCTTGTTCTTGGCCGCGGCCAGGTTCACGTTGATGGTGGTGAGCTCGTTCACCTTCGAGTGGGCCTCTTCGTACAGCTGCTCGGCCTGGCGCTTGCCACGTAGGGCCTGTGTAAGGAAAAGAAACCAGGTGAGAACTGAGAAACCTTATAAATACATCTTAATTTTATATCCACTAAAATCGAAAATTTCATAAGTTATAAATAATATTCGTTATGAGTGTATCATATTCTGTGTTGGTGTACCACAATTGTTTTAACAAGTAATTAAGAAAGACTTGTCATATGATATGTAACATATTCGGAACAAATTGCTTCTAATGCGATCTTTATATTAAAAAGTTTCTACCAACTGGTTATAAATTTGCCTTTTTAGTTCAACGTGTAATAGCGTTTAGAACTTTACCATCAACATAGAGTGGGTCAACGCATTTGGGAAGGATAACGCCTTTTCGCGCTTTGAACTAAATACCTGTTAATGTGTCTCGACGATGCATTAGAGAACAATGTTTCGCGTCAAAAATGCAAAGTATTTTCTGTACACAAAACCAATCAGTTGCGATCATTTCTAAACATTACGTCTTGCAAAATAACTGGATCCGTGAAATAAATCAAAGTATAATTTGATGACTAAACAGACCACTGTGCGTGTGTGTGAATTGGATGTATGGGTCCACCCAGAATTTTCACGGTCTCTTTTAAGAGGTAGTGCAGAGCCTGTATGCTCTGTAGCATTTTTAACTGAGACAGATACTTTTAAACGGCAATCTCACGATTAATAAAACTGCCATAGTCTTTCCTTTCGTGGAGGCAGGAATATTTTGGCTTCATGCACGAAATGTCATCAGCGGGCCTCTCCTGATCACGTCTTGAACCGCTCGCTTAGTACTTTTAAATGAGCCTCTTTATGATACTCATTTTCCTTTCTAGAACTAGATTTTTTTAAAGATCACTGGTTTAATGTGTCCTGCCTGACTCCGACAGACAGACCGAAGATAAGTCAACAACAGACCATCTACATCTGGTAAAGAGCATATTTAGTAGACAATAGACATCCAGGAAGTCATTTACTTTCCATGAGTGTAATTTACCTTCATGTATAGCTTTAGACGTGAGTATATAATATACCAACATGAGCATAAAGAAATTTTGGACATGAGTGTAATGTATACCTGCATACGTGTTGAGGCCAGTTTTGGCCATGAGTGTAATTTACCTTCATGCATAATTTTGGACACGAGTGTAATATACCCAAATAAGCAGAAGTATAATTTTGGACACAAGTGTTGTATACACCTGCAACAGAATGCGTAAGAGGACAATTTTGGCCTTCAGTGTATTTACCTTCATGCACAATTTTGGTTAAGAGTGTAACATATATCTACAATATCTACATAAGTAGGAAGACAATTTTGGCCATTAATGTAATGTATACCAAAATGTTAATTTCGTGGAATATTGTCAGTACCTGTTCTAAAGCTGCCCTCATCTCGTCCATCTCCATCTGCAATGTCTGGCACCTCCTCTGCGCCACTCCCAGCTGGTCGATGGCCTGCTGCAGCTGTCGGGTCACCTCGTCGTAGTGAGACTGCAGCTCCTACAATAAAGAAGGGATATAAAATCATTAGAGTGAAACTTAAGCTATGGTGTAGGTTTCCTATTGAAGGGTTCAAGTCGATGAACAGCTCAACGGTCTTCGATTAATAGCTCTTAGAAGAAGGAAATAAGAGAACCCCTCTATAAAGTAATGTAAAGGAATTGCTCCATTTTGTAGAACGATTGCTCACTTTTGTGGATGCCCATGTAAGAAAACTGCCAAAAGATGGCGTTGCAAGTTTATACAATAGTATTAAAGATATTTTTGTTGATTCTTTTGGTAGACTATAGGTTTAAAAAAGCTAGCAATATTAGTGACCAGGACTTATTCATCGATGTTGTACTAATGACTACTATGTCATACTATAGGTCAGGTTTCACTTTTCTGTTGCTTCAAAATAACTGCAGTTTTTTTAAGCACCAGAAATGACTAGATTTGCTGCACAATTGCTACAGAAAAACTACAGAATCCCTCTTCGATATACTTCAATTTTCTGTTGATTCAAAAATAACTACAGACTTCTTAAAGAAGACTGCAAGATCGAATTTTAAGCAATTCTGCAGAATTTTTTGGCTGGGTTACCTTCTATCATAGTTTTGGTTATTAGTGTAATATATATCTTCAATATCTACATGCGTAAGAAGCTAATTTTCGACATGATTGTAATGTGCATACCTGCATGCGCAGTGCTTGGTTCTTGACGGTCTTCTGCAGGTCTAGGTTCTGCTTGTTGGCGACGTCCAGGCTCATCTCGAGCTCCGTGATCTGCACCTGCATCTTCTTCTTGATGCGAGCCACCTCCGACTTGAGCTTCGCCTCCGCCTCCGCAAGTCGCTGCTGAAGCTGGTCCACCTCGATCTGGTACTGCTTCCTGGAAACACACAATCATATTGAGCACTTAGATCTGGTACTGCTTCCTGGAAACACACAATCATATTGAGCACATAGATCGGGTACTGGTTCCTCGAAACACACAATCATATTGAGAACATAGAACTGGTTCTGCTTCCTGGAAACACACAATCATATTGTGCACATAGATCTATGTTATGGATTAGGTACTGCTTCCTGGAAACACCCAAATATCTCGAGCACACAGATATACGTTATACAGTCTCAAAACAAAGGAGTGAAAACCACTCCTGTAGGAGAAGTGCATTTTCAACCCTGGAAAGGAGTGAATATTAACTCAGAGTGAGTTAAAATCGCTCGTTTGGTTTAAGAGTGTAGATATGGTACTGCTTCCAACTAATAATTTTCAAATACTGTACATTTTATTAGTTCATAAAATTGGTGAAAATGTGCATTTTAAAAATAAATATAGAAAGTGGGAGTTTGCTGAAAATGCATATTTTACTATTTCCCACCACATATTTGCTCCTATTATGATGAAAAAATATATATGAATTTTGCTCACTTTTTGGTTGAAATGAATCGTTTAAGGGGGAATGGGAGCGCTGGACCGGGGGTCTCCAAATCAAAGTGCATCAGTGTTAATACAATAGAGAAAAAACTAGTTTTTCTGCCACATTTCTCCGGCTGTATTGAATATTTTTACAAACGGAATTTTTTATATGATAAATGTAGCTGACTTACAGGTTCCGACAATCTCACTTTTTGAAATTTGATCCAATTTTGTTTTAAATTTTGAATAAATAATTTTATAAAACTATTTGAAGCAATTTAAAAAGTGGGATTAAAGAGATCTGTAAGTTATCTACATTTATTATTTAAAAAAAACCTTTGTAAAAATATTCAATACAGCCGGAGAAATGTGGCAGAAAAAATAGTTTTTCCCCCCGTTGGATCAACACTGATGCACTTCTATTTGGAGACCCGCGGTCCAGATCATCCATTTCCCCCTAAATATTGAATCCTTTTATCTGCTTAAAAAAATAAAGTGAAACGCATTTTTGAGCATTCAAGGTCTTTGGGTAAGCAAAAGATATTTATTCACACTTTGCTTGATAAATTTTTCCCATACCATTTGTAATTGATTATAATAAATGAGCCTTTGTCTTCTGCCCATCCTTAACTTTGCTTATTTAACCCGAAAAACAATGGGCTCTTTGAGAAGTTTAGAAGGCATATATTGACGCAGGGAAACATGCGACACTCAGGTGACATGTGAACCACTAAAATGGAACGTCAGCTGTTTAAGGTGTGTTCTCAGGGAAAAAGCAAGACGGGCGAGGAGCCAACGAGTCTCGGTTAAATATATAACTGCTGAAATTAAGGTCCTTTAGCTGTTTGGGTGAGTGGAAAAGTAGAGAAATTCTCCTTGCTTCAAGAGGTTTTTAATATCAGGATTACAATTTTCAAGATGATCTAAAACTAGTTATTCGGCTTAGCTTAAAATATTCATATACTAAAATTTAGAAAAAAAAAACATGTATTGAAATATCTAACCCTTAAGTGTTTCAGAAAACTGAAAAATTAAGGAAGAGTTGTTGTTGCTGTGTGGCAAAAAGTTTTTATTAATTGGTTTGTGTAATAAACTTCGGGATTAAAAATATAATTAAAGGTTTATAACCTTTTTTTTAAAGCAATACCAATCATTAATTCTGGAATCTGCATGAAAAATGTGTATAATAAATGGTCCCATAAAAAAATTGACAAAGCCGAAAGGATACCCTGAAGTCTGTAATCATACTTCGAAGCAAATGAAATGCAAAATTCGTCATATATTTCGTATTAAAATCGAAGAAAAACTATCTCTTTATAATTGTTGGGGTGAGGTTTTAAATTTAGAATGCAAGGCCCCTACAAATTCTGGAAGAAATTTTTTGATTCCCAAAAACGCGAAGAAAGAAAGTAACACTTTTACAAAACTGAGATACTTTTGATATTTACATTGAAGAGAATTTAAGAGCGATTTCTTAAAAAAAAAAAAAAAAAAAAAAAACAGAGGAAGCACAGGCCATGTTAGACATTGAGTTTTTGACTTTCAACAAAGCATAATCATTAGTTCATAACTATTTCATAACTATTGAGGAGTTTTCTTAAGCAATGAAAAAATGAAGTGGTATCTTTGAAAGTTTAAAGACATTACAATTATGAGTTTTTGTTTTCCATAACTACTGAACATTACCAAATACTTTATATGTGTTGCAGTTTTTTAACACCAGATTTTTTGTAATAGTGACAAATTAATAATACATAATTACAATACTATTTATTTAAAGGCATTATAAGTCTGCAATCCATATTTTTCTAGTATCAATGGGTAATTTGGTAAAATTCCTTACAAAGTACTTATTTATTTATGATTTGAAGACTTATTGATTATTAACAACTCTTAGCTTAAGTGCATCTACTTCTGGCCGAATGTTATTTATGTTTATTGGGTCGTTTTTAAAATTATCGATCCGATATTTATTAGCTTTAGAGCAGGAAAACAACAACTTAAAACATTTGACTCAACAACTCTTTGAAAAAAATTAAGTGGAAAATTAACCCTCCATTGAAGTTCAAGTTAAAATTGCCTTTTTTATGTACGTTTTTATCAGAATCTATTTGATACTTTTTAATGAAATTTCTACTAGTTGTTAAATAGATGTTTAACTATACTTTACTGGAAGCATTTTCTAAATTTTTGTTTGGTTTTTATAATTTTTCAAGTAATAACTACATATTTTTACTTAAAAACATATAAATTATATTAAAAGGGGGAAAAAAGTAAGAGAGTTATAATCAAATCCTTCCAGTGGGTTTTAGAAACCAATTTCTTAAATACGTATAAAAGATTTCAGGCTGATACTTAAGTAGATTTTGAGGAAAAGGTACATGAACGTTGAAAAAGTAAGTTTTGAGATATAATCTTTAAAAGTAAACAATATGACTGGAATTTACCTAAACGGCATTTGTTTAAAAAATATTCAAAATACCTTCAGTACTCGAAATTTCTAATGTAAGATATCGTTGAAAGGCTAAGACTTTGCATTTTAAGAAACACTAAAAACATTGAAATGTCATTTTTGAAAATTTGTGGAGTTCTGATCCCCCTTAAATAAAAAAAGTTCATGGAATACCGTTCTTCCCGGGTGAGGTGTGACACGGGGGGCTGGACCAGTATGACGTCATTTCTGGAAGTCTTCACTATGACATCATCCATAGGCCCAAGCAGCCTCACTTCCACTGGTTGGTCTAGGATGGCCCTGGTCTCCTCCTCCCTCCTCCGTGACTCCATCTCCCTAATGTGCTTCGAGTGGTGAACATCTAACTCGCCCATTGTAGTGTCCGTAGTCTTCTGTTAACTCTATACACTGGTATGCAATAGGAATACACAAACAGCTGCTCTTTTTTTGGTGTTTGGTCTTCAGTAAGCAAACACAACAGGTTTTTCTCTGGCCAGTAAGCACTCACAGCTGCTCTTTTTTGGTGTTATGGTCTTCAGTAAGCACACGCGGCAGGTTTTTCTGTGGTCAGTAAGCACTCACAGCTGCTCTTTTTTGGAGTTGTGGATTTCAGTAAGCACACGCGACTGGTCTTTCTGTGGTCAGTGAGCAGCTGCTTTTTTTTTGGTGTTGTGGTCGTGAGTAAGTAAACGCGACTGGTTTTGATGTGGTCAGTGAGCACTCACAACTGCTATTTTTCGGGTTGTGGTCTTCAGCGACTGGTTTTGCGATGGCAGTAGTCTTCAGTTTTTCTCTCACAACTATTCTAGTTGTGGTCCCAAATGGATTGGAATGGTCTTCAGTGTTCTTTTGATGATAATGATGTGAGAGCTACAATCAAATACTTTTTATAACGTAATAATTGTCTCTCAAAGTATTAGTAATTTGTGAAAATTATTGTCGTAAACTATAGGCGTAATATTCACTAAACACAAAAAGATAGTGTTATAGAAATCTTCTTCAATGGAATGATTAACAAAACAACAAATTCAGCAAATGGTGCAAGAGGAGAATAACAGCAGGTTTCAAATAAAATAACTTCTTTCAATCAAATACTTCTAGGAAGACAAATTCGAACAAATTTAATCCATTAAATCCTCGACAAAAACTGAAAAATCCAAACGCATCTGAAATCTGAACACCTAAGTTTGAAAAAGCAAAAAACCACTTATTCCATTCAAAACAATACTGAATACCGAAACAAAAACTGTCACGGGCGCTGTCGTCTTCTTCAACACACACAGTCACCTTTCAGCATCTAAACAACTCTACTCGCGATCCGACATTCTATTTTCCTTTTTCGTTTGCATCCGAACTTTTTGATGATTCAGAACTCTCGGAGAGAAGTTTTCTTGGCGACGGAGTGCTGAAGAGACGGGATTTTTCTTAGGCCTGCCGATGCAAGCACCCAGTCTTCTTGATTATCGCTGTGAAATTGCAAACTCGGAAAAGTTTTATTTTTGAAGCAGGACGCTCTTAAAATTGTTTATAAACATCTTGATGGCGTTAAGTTTTACGTTAAAAAAGCTTTTTTTCCTTTGGGCTATTCATAATTTTGTTACTTGATATGATTTTTAAATGTTTATTGCAAAAATGAAGAACTTACACAGTTTAAAGGAAAATAACGTCACTCTATTAAAGGATAACTTTTCATCAATTTAATTTTAACTCAAGGATATTTGTACCTAAAAACGAGTTTTTTTAGTGGAAAATGCGATATGTTCAATCGCAGAAAGTTTTGACATCGTTTAAAGAACTTTAAATTAGAGTTTTTTTTTTATTTTTTATGTTTGTTTCTGTAAGTTTCACTATCATTGATATCGAAGTAATAATAGTTTCTTTGAATTTAAAATAAAAATGTGTTGCTAAATATCAATTATCAATTAACCCATTAACGATGATTGGTGCGAGCATTTGTCACCCAAAAATGATCTTTTTACTTAAGTTTATCTAAATAAGTAAAAGACAAATTAAGGAGTCATAGGAATGTTAAAAATGTGCAAAGAATGTATGTACTAAAAAGCATAGTTTGCTATTTCATGTAATTTTTGAACTACTCAATATATAAGTATAATTTTTTTTTTGTATGTAATTGTATGATATTTATTTATAATATATATTTTTAAATTTATGAAACTTTAGCCAAAACTAAAATAAATGATAACAAACATAAAACTATTTTCAAAACTTGAAAACATTTGGATTAGTCTTGCGCGCCACATTTTGAGGTCAAAATTGAAGAAATGACCAAGAAAATGATCTTATATTGTACAAATTTGTGCAAATAAAGACCTATACCTAAGCTCAATTTTAATTAGAAATTATTTAAGACCTTTTTAAAAAAAAATTATAAAAATTTTGAAATTTTTATTTAAAATTTTGTATTAATAAATATTGTTCTATTTTTCTTTTAAATTGGTATGTCTTTATTTGTTTATAATATAAAGTCCTTTTCTTGGTCATTTCTTCAATTTTGACCTCGAAATGTGGCGCGCAAGCTTAATCCAAATGTTTTCAAATTTTGTAAATAGTTTTATGTTTGTTATCATTTATTTTGGTTTTGGCTAAATTTTCATAAATTAAAAAAATTGTTTTATAATAAATAAATCTTATAGTATTACTTTAAAAAAAATTATACTTATATATTGAGTAGTTAAAAAATTACATGAATTCGCAAACTATGCTTTTTAGTACATTCTTTGCATACTTTTAAGACTTCTAAGACCCCTTAAGGGCATAGTCCTGTCCTGAAAAATTTATGTAGCACAAATAAAGTTACACGTAAAACGAATTTAAAATACTTAAATTTAACTTTTTTAATTCGGAAATGCGTTACATACCTTGCTCAAAACAATTAAGGGAACGCATGGTTCACCCTGAATGATTCCATTTGGAATCATCAGCTTGCGATGTTTTTTACTCACAAAGTTGAGCTCGCACTTAATTATTGTTAGATGGATGAACCACATGTCTTTTGAAGAATTAAATAATTTTTGCTTGAAATAAAAATATGAAAAACATGGTAAAACAAAATTCACTCCAAAAAAATTTTATGAAATTAATGGACCATAAATTCTTCACGCCTGCATTTGTAGACTTTTAAAATTGATTTTAACCTTTTTTTTTCAAATAAAGTTTTTTAAAAAATTTGTTATAATTTAGTCAAAGGTTATGATTCCAATTTTTCCCCCGTAAATTTTAGTTAGACATTAAGATCCCTCCCCCCCTTTTTTTTAGCATTTCATTCTGGATGCATAATGAATCTATTTCACAAATTTTAGATTTTTAGAATAAAATATAAGAAGTAGGAACTGAAAGGTTAACAAGAGCGCGCAAAGTTCTCCCACAATTATTTTGTGTATATAAAGTTTAAAACACTTAAAACAATTCATCGCGGGTCGAAGGGATGATGGAGATATTTTTCAACTTGCTAAAAATGCATTTCTATACATTCTGATTATATTTTATAGAAAAAGTTTATCACGCACCTGCCAACATTACTTGGGTAAAAACAAAGAGTAAAAAGACAGAAGGAAAAGCGGGATTCTTCAATTAGTTGGAAACTGTTGTAAAGTAATATTTACATGCAAAATGATCTTAATACAATTTAACCAAAATACACTTTTTATTCTGATAAAATTGCCAAATCTTCTCAAATAATATTCAAATCTGTTGACCTTGAACGAAATTAATGCTTAAACATGTTTTATGGATGGATTCACAAATAATTATTAAACTCTTTGTATCCGTGGAAAGATCTTATATAAATAGATTCTTATTGATGCTCCATCAATTTCTAGTAATCAGATCTGAACACGTTGTTATTAGAATTTAAAGCATTTATTCTTAGTATATTTTCTATAAAAGACATACACTCTTAAAACGAACGAGCGATTTTAACTCAGTCTGAGTAATTTTCACTCCTCCAGTCTGGAAAATGCACTTCTCCTTTTGGAGTGGATCCCTTGTGTGTTAAACCTCCGACAGGATCACTCCAAACGAGTGATTTTAACTCAGTCTGATTTAATATTCACTCCTTTCCAGTGTCGAAAATGCACTTCTCCAACTGGATTGGATTTCACTCGCTTGTTTTAAGAGTGTAGTCTTGTGTGAAGAATAACAATTTTTGGTTAACCTTTTTAACGATTTCAAAATAATATAAAAGTCTTTTTTAATCATAGACCAAGGGCTTGCGTATCAATAAAATGCAGGCCAGTCGGTGGATGGGAGTGAATCGTCGAAATTATGGACTTTCGGTACCCAACATTTGGATTTCAAAAGCACTGTTACCAGTGAACCACAAAACACAATTGGCTTGCTTCAGGTGACGCAGTTCCTTCTAGCTTTCATTCTTGCATTTCCTTCAATCAGTGCTCTGTTCCACGTAATATCGATTCACCAATAACTGCTAAAAATTGTTTTCATTCCGCACTTCTAATGCCCCTCAAGAAGTGAACTAAGCGACTCAAAGAAGAAACTCGTCGAAATTTAAGGCAGAAAACCGATAGCTGGATGTCCAGCTTCTAGCCGTAATTAATACGGTATTATTCTGTGAGGATAAATTATTTTTCGATCCTCGATTTGTGATTCAATGTACTGAAGGAACACATTTCAATTAGAGCACCGATCGACGAAAGTCAATGAATGAAATCTTGAAGGAACTACGTCAAGTGAAACAAGCAAATAGCATCTATATATAATTATTAGTTGGTTGGTACATATATATTCCAGTTTGACTGCTTGATTAGAGAGCCGCTTACAAACATTTGTCAAGTAAGACAGAACTACTGACATGTAGAGAGAAGGTAAACCCAGGGCGAAGGCGGGAATCGAGCCATCACCCCTTTCAGCGTGCAGACTGTTAGCGTAATGAGGTGTTGCTTGGAAGATTGTATTGTATTTTTAGTTAATGTATTTTGATATTGTGGTTTGGGTATGTTATATACGGACTTTAAACGATCTATTCTTATAATTCTTGTGCAAATTTCTCCTAACAGGTTTAAAGATATTCTACCAAACGTAATTTTTTAAAAACAGATATAATAATAGTTTACATTTTTTTCCTTGTATTTTTTTAAAATCAAATGAAGAATACAGGGAAAAGAGAGCTTGATTGCGTAGGAATCCCGTATTCTTCTGTGCTTGGCGGACATTGGCGACAGGAAACCGGTTTTCTTTTCGGTTCTTCTTTCGCGGTGCAAACATGTGACTCGTGTCCACAGATCTCTGGCGTGAATTATGGTTGCCGCGAGAAAAAAACAAAGTGAGTAACCGGTTCCCATACACCAGTTTAGGCGATGACTCGCTATTGTTGCCAAATAATCCTGATGCGGACAGATCCCTATGCAATCAATCTCTTTTCCCCCTGCCAAATATGAAGTGAATTTGTTTGTTGCAACCCTTATCCCTACCTGAGTGCCTCGAATTCCTCCTCCTTCTGCGCCAGCCTCTTCTCGTAGTCGTGGCGCATCTGCGCCAGCTCCTGCGCCAGCCGCTGCGCCTTGGCCTCCTCCTGCTTGCGCAGGGACTCGGCCTCCCGGTAGGCGGCGCTCAGCTCCTCCCGCTCGGTCTCCAGCCTCTTGATCTCCAGGTCCATCTCGTGGATGCGGCGGGTGGCGTCGCTCAGCTGGGCCTTGCAGTCGCCCAGGTCGTCTGCAAAAAAGACAAATAGACCTCCAATTATCCGAACGGTGCTTGATTATCCGAATTTCAGAAAAAAATTGCCCGGGTCGTCTAAAAAGAGACGATGTAATTGGAACTACTCAAAGAAAAAGGTAAAAACGGAACTCCAATTATCCGAACGGTGCTTGATTATCCGAATTTCAATCAAAATTGCCAGGATCGTCTAAAAAGAGACAATGTAATTGGAATTTCCCTTAGAAATAGATAAACAATATAACTCCAATTATCCGAACGGTGCTTGATTATCCGAATTTGAATCGAAATTGCCAGGATCGTCTACAAAGACACAATGTAACTGGAACTACTTAAAGAAATAGGTAAAATGGAACTCCAATTATCCGAACGGCATTGATTATCGAATTTCAATCAAAATTGCCCGGGTCGTCTGCAGAAAGACAATGTAATTGGAACTACTCAAAGAAATAGATAAACAATAGACCTCCAATTATCCGAACGGTGCTTGATTATCCCAATTTCAATCAAAATTGCCAGGATCGTCTACCAGGAGACAATGTAATTAGAATTTCCCTTAGAAATAGATAATCAATAGAAATCCAATTATCCGAACGGTGCTTGATTATCCGAATTTGAATCAAAATTGCTCGGGTCGTCTGCAATGAGACAATGTTATTGGAACTACTCAAAGAAATAGGTAAAAATGGAACTCCAATTATCCGAACGATACTGATTATCCGAATATCAGAAAAAAATTACCCTGGTCGTATGCAGAACGACAATGTAATTAGAACTACTTCAAGAAACAGATAAACAATAGAATTCCAATCATCCGAACGGTGCTGATTATCCGAATTCCAAAACTTGATCTTATATGTTACTGTTCGTCCTCGTTGGATGTCATGCCCCAGCTTAGTTATTTTTTAGGACTGACAAAAAAAAAAAAAAACTTATGTTCATCTTTGTTGGATACCATGCTTAACCTTTTTGTGTGGATCGACCGAAAAGAAAAAGTACTAGTTATGACACCTAACAAAGACGAACAGTAAAAGATGGACCGTGTATAAAGTGTTTGTTGAAACTCACTTTTGCACTTCAATTATTACATTTTAACCATTTGCAAACATATAAAGATTCAAAAAAATTATTGTTTTAATTTATTCCAAAGTTAAGATTTCCACCCTGCTTTTCACCGTTTCATTCTGGATGCATAAAGAGTTTATTTAAAAAATTCTAGATTTCTATAGAATTAAAAAAAAAAAATGAAAACTTTGGTCTTAAAGGGCTAAACGGCAGTGTCGTAGTACCTGCGAGCTTCTTGTTCTCCCTGGCCAGGGCGTCCTTCTGGTCCTTCAGCTTGTCGTAGTCGTGCTGCAGCTTCTGCAGCTCGGCCACTTTTGCCCGGAAGTCGCGCTGGGCGGACTCCAGCAGCGCGATCAGCTCGTCCACCTTGCTCTTCAGGTCGTGGTTCACCTTCTCCAGCTGGGCGCACCTCTTCTCCATGTTCTGGGCGTGGGTGGTGGCCTATGCAGCACAGAAAAAAGAATTGTTCATTCTGTATGTTAATATACTTATGTTCAAAATTTTCTTTGCATAACTTTCTCCCCTGATTTTTTTAAACCCTTTTAGTCCCAAAAATTTACTACACTACAGAAACTTCTGATATTCAAAAATAAGCTTATTTTAGGTCAAATATACGAGTTCCATAAGAAAAAAAATTCATTTAAATTTTTTATATGGTTTTTGAAATAATGCCAAAATTTTTTAACTGTGGAAAACAAGAAAATAAAAAAATATATATTACCTAAAAACACTTCGAGTTATATATTTTAAGGTATCTGACCATATTATTAAAAAAAACTTAGTAATTATTTTAACCGAAATAGTTTAAATTGTGTTTTGAATATGTGGAACTGAAGTGAACTTATCAAAAATCAGGTGAAAAGCTTGTTGGCTATGTTTTGAATAAAAAAAATAGTAGTTCTGACTTCTATTGAGAATAATGTAAAATATTGTCGAATAGAACAAAGTGTGAAGAATCGAATGATGTGTGTTTGGATGTCATAACGGGACATAAACATTTTGGAAAAAATATTGAAAGTGATGATGCCAAATGGCATCACTGGGACTGAAAGGGTTAAATGTCTTGAAAATTACTTTTTAAACATGTAACATATACTGCATATAAGAGGTGAGCAGAATGCTATCTAAGTAAAAACGCGTTTTGGACCACCCTAATCTTAAACATCTGTTTCTTCCGTATATAGAAGTACAGGGTTAGTCAAAATATGCTTATAAATTTTTTAGTTACCTAAGAGAGCCAGCAAAACTTTTTGGATATTTAACAGGCTGTATGAAATACAGCCTGTTAAATATGTCCCCACCTGCCCCCACCCCTTTCCATGCAAATTTATAAAAAATTATTTGTATTTGGTAGTAATATCCTAAAGACTGTCCACAAAACAGATTTAATAATCCGAGATATCAAATTCATAAACATGCAGAGTATGCATCCATTTTATTGAGTCGTGTCGTGTTTCAATATTAAAATGTTTTATAACTTCGAGGAGGGAAAAGAATGAGGGTGGTCAAATGGTCATCCAACAAAGGGAGTAACTTCCCCATTCGCCCCATTCCTGGCGTAAAAGATTTAGTGATGAAAAACGACGTGAAGCTGATAATCGAAAAACCAGGAAGGTTTTTCACCAAGTTCAAGAGGAACGAAGATGTATTTTATGTAAATTTTATGTTATCATCTTTTTGTTTTGTATACATATAGTTTACTTTTTTTGTACTGTAGTTGCTCAAATAGAAGATCAAACATGATAGTTTTTAGATGCCACGTTGAGTGTGTTTTTTCCCCGATAGTATTTTCTACAGTGCCTCACCTTCTCGAGATCCATGATGAGGACTTCGACCTCGCTCTGCAGCCGGGACTTGTGCTTCTCCAGGGCACTGCACTTGTTGAGCAGCGACTGGAGCTGCTCCTCGTACTCCGCGGTCTTCTGCGCGAGCCGACGCCTGGAATTTAAAAAAGACACCCAGTAAAACACCACGAATCAAATAATCTAAAAAACATAATTAAATGATTGAGCTAAAGCTGCAAATCATATGAATTACGTAGCGATGCAATAAACGAAACATAAAAAAAGAAACCAAACTACAACAAACACTCTGCTCATGCTCTTCGTCATGCTCTATCCTCCTGACGAAGTAGACATCACATGATGGACATCACAGTCTAAACTGAGACATACTGTGATGAAGACATCATGCATGGTATGAAGACATCATGTATGACATGAAGACATCATGTGTGTCATGAAGACATCATGTGTGTCATGAAGACATCATGTGTGTCATGAAGACATCATATATGACATGAAGACATCATGTGTGTCATGAAGACATCATGTATGATATGAAGACACATTTTTGTCATGACGACATCATACATGATATGAAAACATCACAGTATGAAAAGAGAGTTTGTTGTAGTTTGGTTTCTTGTTTTTTGTTTCATTTATTGTAAAGCATCATGCTTGGTGTCACAATGGGGGCTCTACTGATAGACATTGTTCTAAAAACAATCGTAGGGCATGGATAACTGAGTTTTTAAAAGAGCATTAGCCTGGTGAACCACTGACGATTGATAATGCTCTCTGTGATGTCTTCGAAGAAGAGTAACGATAATTGGCGACGATCCACCTGTACTTTCCCTGATCCTGTATCTCCCTATATATCTGTAGCAATCGGTACAATTTTTTTAAGGGTAGCATTAATACAAGGCGATATTGAGTGACTATAATTATAGCTAATGATAAATTAACTCAGTGATGTTCCATTTCATAGGGGACACGATTTTCAGTGTTCGATCCAACTAAAGGCCTATATCTGCTAGTTAGTGTTCGATCCAACAGGTACCACCTCCAGCCAGACGGCATATATTTCAGTCACATGGTCAGACGGACTAACCACCAATGTTAAGTATCCTATCTAGCTGAGATTTTGTTTTATCGAACCACTTCAGCAATTTACCATCATCCTAGGTGATCGTTATTTGAGCTGAAATTCAATTTTCAGAAAGTTGGCGATTTTCCGTATTGAGATAGGTAGGTAAACATGGAAGAATAAACAAATAGTGGCCTATAAATTGTCATCGTAAAATCAACATTAGGTTAAAGTTTATTGTTAAAACGCATATAATAAAAAAGCACAGAATAAAAAATATCTAGTCCTATAAATTTTATCACTGGAAGAAATTCAGTAGATGCATCAATAAGCTTACAGGGTTTTTCTGAAGAATCATGTATAGAACCACCCTGGGCAATCTCAAGAGGCGAATACCTGAGCAAGAGAGTTTAGTACCTGAGCTCGTCGACTTCGTCAGCGTGCGACTGGCACTCGGCCTCGTACTTGGACTTCCATGTGGCCGCGTCTCCGTTGGCCTTCTGCAGCTGGCGCTCGAGGTCGATCCTGGCCTCGGACTCTTCATCCAGTTGCGTCTTCAGGGACTCCACCTCCACCTCGAGAGTGTGGGTGTGCTGCTCCAGGGCGGAACGGCGCTGTAAATGGAGCACCAAATAAAGTGTGAGGATATGTTGCACTTAAAACATTAACGACGATTTTGTAAATACAGTCGAACCCTGTTAACGTTAACTGGAAGGGAGCACCGAAACATTTAGGGTAAGCGAGATTTCGCCTGAAGCTATTTTGCATTAAGATATTTTTAAGTATTAATTTTTAAGATTTTTTAGCCAGGGAAATGCTTTCATTTCATCTTAAGCGAAATTTGGTGTTAAGCGAGTTCGCGTTAGCGATGCTCGACTGCACCATTTATTAAATGAAAATATTAACTTCAAGTTTTTTTTATGAAGGGCGATGTTATATATGTAAAACGAGACAATCCAATTTGACAAAAATGACTTTAAAAAATGTTAAATTATTGACAAAAAATTCTTCATTACTTTGTTTTTACTTTTATTATCCGTGAGAAGCTTCACTAGAAAATTCAAACCAAATTATTAGAATTCTTTCTCTGGTAGAAAACCTGGTCGAAACTAATTAAGTGTAGCCAACTAACAAAGAAACAAATTATGCAAATGCATTAATAAAAAATATGGCTCCAATAATTAAATATTAAAAACTGATACTATTTATGAAATAAGTTTGTTTGGAAAAGAAGCAGACCCCAACTGAAATATGGGTGGACTGTCTTCAAATGGACCTTGCCACAATCAAGGTCAGAGACTGGAAGGCAGTGGCGCACAGAAGGAAGAACTGGTGCAGTCCTCTTGGGAATACCAGGGTCCCCTAGGACTTTTAAGATACTGATGATGATGAACAATGAAATGCAAAACAGTGGCCTTATAAGTGATACTTTTAGGTAGGGTCAAGTGGGGTAAGTGTGATAGGGTTTCTGCTTTTTTCATTAAGAAAATTCGTTCTCTGCTTCAAGTAAATTCCAAATCCTAAAATTAGTGGTGAATTATTATAAGAAACATACATATGTAGAAAAAAAAATTATATGTTTGAATTCCAATTTTAAGTGTACAAAATTTGCATGTCAAAATCCATTGCTGTTTTATCACACTTACGCCACATAGGAAAACCCACATAAAAAGAAGACAGTTGCACTTAAATTCAAAAGCTCAAAACTTTCTTTAAGCAAAAAATAGGGTCAATATTTCTTTTTGGTTTAATTATAAGTGGTCTCATGTTATATATTGCAAACTCTCAGATTTTTAGAATGATTTCCAAAGTTACAAGAGCTGTTTATCACACTTACCCCCAATCACACTTACCCCACTTGACTCTACCGTTATAAGATAAGAGGGTTTAAGCACAAGGTTTTTCTAAGCATACAGAGCGCGGACACTGAAATTACAGTAGGTGCTAGCTCACCCTCTCTTCATCCTCCAGCCTCCTCCGCGTCTCCTCCAGCTGCGTTGCCAGCTGTCCTTTCAGGTGGTTGGAGTTGTCCAGCTGCACCTTGTACTCCTGCACCTCCTTCATGAGCTCGACGTTCTCGGAGGAGAGTCGGGCCCGCTGCGACGACACCTCGGTCACCTGCCGGTTCAGCTCCTCGATGTGGATGTTGAGGTCGTGCACCTGGATCTCCAGCTTCTCCACCACCTTCAGGGCCGAGATCTGGCGAGGAAGGCATCGAGTTAAGAATCTTAATATTACATTTTAAATCTAATTTATCAAACACTAGACTGTAAGAACCCCAGGGCTGACATCAAGTGACATCACGCGAAATGCATTGAGTTAGAAATCTTAATATCACATTTTAAACTTAATTTTTCAAGTAATAGACTGTAAAAACAACCAGAGCTGACATCTGACGAATAATGCATTCAGTTAGAAACCTGAATACCACATTTTAAACTTAATTTGGACCAGACTCGAAAATTTTCAACAAAAAAAAAACCCAACACATTTTGAGATTTCTAAAGTGGAATAATATTTCAAATGTTACCTACAAAATGGTATAATTTGGTAGGCAATATGTCCATTAGAAGTATTTTTAATAATTAAAAAAAATACTTTCTGCATAAAAGACTACTTAAAATTATACTTTAAACGCCTTTTTCTCAAAATGCATATTTTAGGACAAATGTACCTTTTTCTCAGTAACTACTGAATACTTTGCTCTTAGATTTTTTTCACATACAAATTCGGTATTTTTACACTTTCTATCATATGCTTGTAAAGAAATATTTATTAATTTTTTAAAAAAATAATTTTGTTGATTTTTTATGAAAATTTGATAAAATTTTTTTGAAAATTCATAAATTAAAAGTTATTCTGATTATTTCTAAAAGCATATGGCACAATGTGTAAAAGTGCTTGAACTTTAACTGTGTAAAGTTCTAAATTAATGCAACCTGTAGTTCTTTTGAAAAAGGTACATAAAAATTACCATTTTAACATGGGCGTCAATGGGGGCTCCGGTTCCCCTTAATTTATCAACTTGACTGTAAAAACCCCAGAGCTGATATGTGACTAGAAATGTATTCAGTTAAAAACCTGACTATCACATTTTAAACTTAGTTTATGAAATACTAGACTGTAAAAAACCAGGGCTGACACATGACGAGCAGGGGATATTGAGTTTGTTAAAAATCTATCATATTTCAAACCTAAATTTAATTTTCAAGTAAAAATTTAATTTTAATCTTAGGCGGTGGAAACAAGTTCACTCATCCCTTCTTTGCATTTTCTTCAGAAAGTTAATATTTATCAAAATACTAAAGTGTAAAAAATATAAATAAAGAGCCATTTTTTGTACCAACAACTGGGGTCTATTGCTTGACCACAAAAGCGTTGTGCAATCTCAAGGAACTTTGTTGCACCTGAAACTCTCAATTACAGCTGGAAGTATTTGAGCGTAAAATTTTGAGTTTTCAAATTCAACAAAGTTTGGTTATATTGAACGAAATATTTGTTGGCAACAAATTGTCTCCAATTTCGATGTACATAGCTCTCTACTTTATAAGTGTAGCATGCTATCAATTATACAATTAGGCATTTAGCTCTTATGTATTTCTCGACAGCACAATGCATTGTACTATCTCCATAGCAAAGAAGAGAATGGAAGCTGTTTAGCTATTATCGCATTATAATTCAAAAGAGTAAAGTTAGTTATAACACACACTGTCAAACAAATTCGTACTGTTACTCTTGTCAAATGAAAACGTTACTGGCTTTTTCAAGTTTACATATCCTTTTGTATTTTCAGATAACCCCTCTAAGGCACAAGTAAGTAAACCTTTAACATACATCCTTTAAGATAATTCAATATAATGCATGGCTATCTACATCAATCTATCGACTGGGCACGTGGAGTGCAGTTCTGAAGTTGTTTAGCAAATGGAACCGATGTTTGGTAAATAGAATCCGAGCAGATACCAATCCAAGGGACACGAAGTAAATGTAATAGAAATTAGTGAATTAAATAAGTAATGCCACACTCCTCTCCATTTTTTCCATCAAAATTTGAATTTTTCGACATTTCCAGGAAACATTCTCGGATTAAGTAGAATCTTTTTAAAAGTTTTTAATGAAAGTTACTGATACTTTTTAGAGACATTACATCTAAAAATTTGACAACTTAGCTGCCTAAATTTCCCAGTAACGTTCCTGAATTTTTTTTTACAATGTGGTTTAAAGAATGTGAAGGACAGAAAATCTGACTGAAGCATTCAGTTACTATATTAAGTTTTATTCAAAAGCTTAAGTAATTATTCGACTTAGGTGTATGGCTTGTAAATTATTTTTGGTTCAAACACACTTTCTTCCGTTCTATCTTACATAAGAAAAGCTAAGGAGTTATTTGTTAGTTATTGTATGAAACAAAGAAATACAAATTATATGTCATATAGAAAATCCGTGCTTATTATACTAAATTAATTATATACCTTGTCTTTGTTGGCCAATTCGACTTGAGAAAGCAAATCGTAAACTTCGGCCTGGAATTTCTGTCTTTCTCTGTCGATTCTGGAATAAAAACAATAAACATTTTAGCATTGGTTACTAGAAAGCATTTTTTTCGTTTTAATACTTTAAAAGATGCATGAAATTATACAAAGGAATAAGTAATTTCAAATTATATAACAACCAAAATATTATTTGAAACTTTCTCTTGAAAGGGTTCGAATGGAGTTTAAAAATATATACAAAGAATTGAAGAACTCAAGTGCAAAACAAGTTAAATCACTTTTTGAAAAAAATTGAGTAGGTTAGCTTTGCATACATGTATTGTAGGAAGGGATCCACCAACATTTTGATTTGCACAAAAAAAGTTTAATCATATATGATCCCTCATAATCATCCATTCATATATAATCTGTATGAAAAGCTAACCAACTCAATTTTTGCAAAAAGTTATTTAACTT
Source organism: Hylyphantes graminicola (assembly GCA_023701765.1). Classification (NCBI taxonomy): domain Eukaryota; kingdom Metazoa; phylum Arthropoda; class Arachnida; order Araneae; family Linyphiidae; genus Hylyphantes; species Hylyphantes graminicola. Next base: position 7,238,235 of record CM043115.1, on the reverse strand, counting down.
TTTTTGCACTTGAGTTCTTCAATTTCAAGTATAGGTTTTGAAAATAGATTAACACCACTAAATATGTATTAGTTAAATGTCAATAAAGCTTGACGGGATTTTTACAGAGAAATTACTTCATATTATGTTGTATAATATTACTTATATATGGGGTGTAAGTTTACTTTCTTGTGGTATTAACTTTTTTTTATGATATACGATTACTCTTATGCTATAGTGTGATCTAATTTCTAATTTGTTCATAGTTAAAAAATTTGGTGCAAGAATGCACCAGAATTCTTGAATTTTCTAGCTGCCACCATCATTTGGAGTGTCTATTTACCAATTATTGGTGCATCAAGTTCTGTTTTCTTCCCGAAATTGGTGAATCCGCGCTCCAAATAGTGCTGGCAGTTAGAGAGTTCCAGGATTCCAGTGCAAATTTGCACCAAACATTTTAACAATGTACTTATATCGACTCCCACTAAACTTGAACGCTAATAAAGCCAAATGGGGCACTCGCTGCCACCAGTTTTCACAATTAATTTTTAAACATCTACAAAATGCAAGCTGAAGAATTTGTGGTCAATTTATTTCATAAAATTGCTTCAGAGTGAATTTTATTTTACCATGTTTTTCATATTTTCATTTACTTAAAACAAACATCATTTAATCCTTCAAAAGACTTGAATCCTCTAACTGACGATGCAAAAAGAATATGTAAATTTATAGAAAAAAAAATCAAAAATTGATGATTCCAAATGGAATCATTGGTAGTGGTGGTGAGGGGGGGGGGGGGATGAAAGGATTTTAAACCATGCGTTCCTCATATTTTTTTAGCAGTGTACAATGTTCACAGTGTTACAGTGTATGAACCGTACCGCCGGCGCAGTGGTTAGTGTACTAGCCTTAGGAGCTGCTGGGCCCGGGTTCGAATCCCGGTAAGGGCATGGATGTTTGTGCTTGTCAATAAATTGTTGTTTTTTGTCTATGTGTTTGTGTCTCTTGTGACTCTCTCTTCCGGAGAGCTGGGTAACGGGCTATAAAGCCTACACTCTTCCTTCTAGAGGGCGCAATCACTGCCATTTGTCTTACAGTGTATGGGTGTATGGGGCAGCTCTTACTTGGCTTTCGCTTTGTTGGCCTGGTCCAGCTGGTCCTGGATGTCGACCAGCGCCTCCTGGTGCTTCTTGCGCAGGTGGTGGGCGTTCTCCTCGCTCTCCAGGTGCACGTCCTCCAGCAGCTTGCGCAGCTTCGACAGCTCCACGTCGCGCTTTTTGTTCATCTCCAGCTGCACCAGAGAGACAGATAGTCAATATACGACATATTTCAGAACACTTAGAGTGGTTTCCATTATTATAATGAACATATCTGCAGTGGGCAGGTTAACTGCAGGGTAAATCCATGTAGCTGTAGTGTAAGTCTCAATTTAAGAGGAGATTAAAAGGTTTTAAAATTTGAAAAATGAATCCAATTAAATAAAGTAAGTTACATAGGTTTAATTTTATAGGTTATTTTTATAAGTTACTTAGTTTTAATAAGTGTAGATCATCTATTTCACTAATTTTTTTCAGTGAATGTTCAAAGTTGTACAAATATTTTAGGAAGGTATTTAAAAAGTTTCAATTGTAGGTTTATGCACCTAAAAATAAAACTTTCAAAAGCACTGTAAATATACATTAAGTTGACCTGAAACTGTGCTCAAGTTGTTTGTTGGGCAAATGAAGTGCATGTTTGCACTGAAAAAAACTGTTGTTTTTACTGTAAAATACCATATTTTTTACAGTTAGAAACTGTTTTTTTAGAAAAACAGTTTATATCTGTTTTTATCTTCGTTAGCATGACGGCACACTCATAACCAATCTAATGCACCTGCCCCTCAGGGAACTTCAAAGACTTGCAAAGAGTCACGTGATTGAGATCAGCACAAATACCCAATACTAGCCTTCGTGACTGAGTAATTACTTAGTAGCAGACGGTTCGGTACTGGGCTCGCACGCAGGAGATTCCTGAATCAAAACCAGACGCAGTCCATACCTCTTCCAGGAACCTCTTGCATGCGAGCCCAATACTGAACCGTCTGCGACAAAGTAATTACTCGGTTGCGAGGGCTAGTATTGCGTATTTTATTTTAGCAGGAAGAAACAGTTAAATTAACGCAGGAAAAATATAAAATTAACAGGTTTTCCTGCAAAAATAACAGTTTTTCCCTGTTAAAGTTACATTCCCCCCCTGTTAAAATTACAGTTTTCCTGTAAAAAAATTACATTTTTAAACTCTAAAAAAAACAGTTATTAACTGGCGTCAAGGTTGACAGTTTTTAACTGTTGAAAAACAGTTTTTACCTGTTACAAAACAGTTTTTAACTGTTAAAAACAGATTAGTTAACAGTTTTTAACAGTTAAAAACAGTTTTTAACTGTTTTTTTACAGTGGGCGTACCTGGCTCTCGCTGCTTCCCTCGGCTTCTTCGAGACGCTCCGAGATCTGCATGAGATGCACGGTCAGGTCGGATCTCTCGCGCTCGATCTGAAATCACACATCATACAATATTGTTAAATATAATACGGTATGGGGCAGTAGATAAGGTGCCGTACACTGCACTTTACCAGAAAGATATGATCTCTCCAAGAAGACCCCCAAGAAATTTACACAATTCCTAATTTTTATAAAAGAAATACATAGAAAATATTTTTGTAATTTAGCTCCTAAATTCTTTAATAGTTCACCAATTTCTATTCAAAATATTGACAAATACTCATCTTTTAATCGCGCTCTCTATCTCTCTCTTTAAATTTTTATACTTCTTGACGACACAGACATTTATTTTGATTTTCATACACGAAGCATAAGTAAATAATAAAACCAGTCTCTTGCCTAATACTTTGATGTTGTAATTTATTATTTTTTGTACTTTGTTAAAACTTATTGTAATTTAAATTTCTAGGCTGCTTGAACGGGAATGTTCCTCTAAGCAGCTTATATGATTTGTTTTTGTATTTATTCATGTATTTCCTTGGTTGATATTAATAAAGTTATAATAATTAGATTAGCGATATTAGTATACTGCTCTGCACTATACAATGTAGTGCAGTCAGTACAATGCTATACAGAATATTACAGTGCAGTTTGCAGTACAATGCTATACATTACAGAACAGCAAGTATATTATTCTGAGCAATGCAGTGCATTTCACTATGTAACACTACATTACTTTAAAGAATAGTAAAAAAGTGCAGTAAGAAAGTTTATTGCACCATACATTGTAATACAAAACTTTACAGTTCTTTAAAATAAAAGCAGTATTGTTAGTACTGAAAATTAAAGCAGAAATGTGCACGAAAAATTTCGTTTGATTTTGTGCTTATTTACGGCTTTTATTTGTCAATACTTTAAATTAATTGAAAATAATTATTTAACTTGTAAAAATGTGTGATCTCACTAGATAATCCCTTTAAAGGAATTTAATTGCAATTAAATTTGTTTTTATTAATTTAAGATTGGAATGAATATCTAATGTAAGAAGGGGTCAAACTCCATTATGTTTTCCATACGATCTTGTTTTTTCACTATAGGGATAAAAGAAAAAAGCACGTTGGGAAAATTCTTCTATGGATTTAACCTCTTTATAAATTGAGCAATTAAAATGTTTTTGTTATTTTTGTGTCTCGAAATTTCATTAAAATATGATATTTAATTTACAGTAATCTAAATTTACCCACAACAAAAAAAAATCAACCCAACAAACAAACAACAAACGTAAACAACACAACGAAAAATGGCACTGAAATACTCTCTCAATTCACAGTACCGACCATATAATTTAAGGTACCGACATTCTACAGCAATCCCTCTACCGGTCATTTCACAAACTACTCGAGCAGTCAAGCATTTTTCCAGATTTCTGGAAATCTTCCAGTTTCATTCTCAAAACGAGCGAAGGAAAATGTTGTAGAGGGGAGAGAAAAAGAGAGAAAAATAAACACGAAAAAACAGCGTTTCCGAAACCCGCTACTAATTTTGGTCATGCCTTCCTTTCCTGCCTGGGCAAGGAGGAAGTCATATTTCGGGACTTCTTGCGTTCTTCACGTTGGCGATTTCTCATTCGCGCCAACACCTTGACATGAGTCAGACATTTTGGAATCAAAAGAGTCGGTTTTGGCACGTTCTGTGACGCCATTCTCACAATTAAAAATGACTTGGCTCCTAGATTTCATGTCTTCCAGAGCTTGGTTTCGTTTATTTGAATCAAAATATCTTAATTCATGGGTTGTCAGATAGCAATATTTTGAGAATAAATAAAGTGAAAGTAGCTTCGAGAACCAATCTCGCACAATTTAAAAAAAATCGATGCACAGGTAAAATTTGGCGACAATTTCGACAGTGGTGTGGTCACATTGGTTTACTGAGCTTCATCACATAATTCCGCAAGTAGGTCTGCTGTTTATAGGGTATTGGTTTTAGCACTTTGATCGTGAAAGAAATGTAATGCAAACTTTAACAGCAAATGCCACAACAAAAACATACTAAACATCTCAAATATGTCTCAACTTCAAAGCTCTGCATGGCCTTTTGAAATGGTTAGAATACAATCGTAATAAAAGGTGAAAAAAATTGCGGTAACAGCAATTATATAAAAATATATATTTAAATCTGTCGTCATAGCCCGTGCGGGATCTCATTTAAACAGTGACATTTGCATTCTATTTTTCAATAAATCAACCTAATTAATATTAAAATGTACATGGTTGATTTAGGGATTAGTTAAAAGTTACTACTGACTAAAAATGAAGTTGTCCTTTGGATTAAGCAAAATAGGCATTCGTTTAATCTATTTTCTCCTTACTTTTATGGGTTTACATTGTTATGAATTTGATCAATTTGAATAATCGAGTGCAAGAACGGTATAGTTTTACAACGGATAGTGCTGCACTTTTGAGTTACAAGTGAAGAGCTAAATGGAAAAATGTGCTAAGTGACAAAAAGGGGTAAACGAGAAAATGAAATGAGCTATAAAATTTTTTACTTTGTATTCAGATCATCTGAAATCGACATTTTCAGACGTTAAAAAACATGCTCAACTTTAAGTTCACGAAAAAGGTGAAACTTGTTATCTTTGAAGAATACAATAACATTTTGTTCATTAACACAAAAATCTTATTTTTTCCAAATATGTCACACTAGCAGTATGGTCCCGCCTTACTGGGAAACCGTTAACTTCGCATTGCTTCCTTTTAGAGGCATACTTACCTTGTGAAAATACACTCAAAATTCAAACAAAATTAAATTCGTGTTGGTGCATGCGCACCTAAAAGAGCAAACACTAATAGAGGATGAAGCAGCCCTAGGGAGAGCGCATATCTCAATCAAACTGATAGAGGATGGCGTCAAGCCCCCGTTTTGGCCCAGACCATGTATTTTCAAGCCCTGTTATGGTCCCGCAATCCCACGTGGATGACGTTTTTTTTTAAACTAATTATATTAATTAAAAATTTCAATCAAATATGAAAAATCTAAGCCTCAGGTGCACACGTAGGTATTAAAAGAAATCTATATTAAAAATTTCGAATTTTTTAGAGCAGTCTAAGTAGGTCTTTTGCGATCCACAGACATACACACAGACAGACTCTTTCTTTTATTATTATAGATAGCACGTTCTGTCACTAAGCTCTTCTACTGGCACTGAAAGCAAAATGTAAAAATGACACACGGAAAGTTAAGCCATATCTTACCCTTTGTCTGAGTTCTCTTTCAGATTCGAGATCTTCTTGGAGGAGTCGAATTTTATCCTGCAAGATAACAAAAAATATTTATAATGAAGTTACACTATTACATTAATCGTATCAGTATTTAAGAACATAATTCCGTTTACCCATTGTGCGTTTATCCATTGTATAAATGTTGTTTTGCATGCATTTAAAAAAAACGAATACATTTAGAAAATACATTTTTTTCGAAAAATTAACAAAAAACACATTAAATTAATTAAAAACATTAAATATATTGTGTACTTTAAAAAGGCTGACAATGAAAAGCATCGCCAATTGTTTTGCTAGAAAGTATTTTATGGGGACTCATTATAAATGACGTAATGTTTTTATCTTTAAGTGAATAAGTATTAACATCATATCGATAATTTCATCCTATCAACAAAACCACCCTTTAAGAGAAATTATATATTTTTGGATTAATTAATAATGATACACATAAAAAATGGTATTAAATAAAATATGAAAAACAATGACCTGAAATAAATAAATAAATAAATAAATAAATAAATAAATAAATAAATAAATAAATAAATAAATAAATAAATAAATAAATAAATAAATAAATAAATAAATAAATAAATAAATAAATAAATAAATAAATAAATAAATAAATAAATAAATAAATAAATAAATAAATAAATAAATGCGTCGCAAGGTAAGTTTCAAAAATAGTTTCACAGTTGCCGTAAAAGTGGTTTTTCCTTGCTGGTACTTTCATCGCAAGGCAGAAAACTTAAAGGATGGTTTCAACTCATTTGAGATATCTCCAACCAATAGTAGTAACCCCCAAAACTACTTAATTATTAATTTATCAATAATTTTATATTTTATTACTAATAAATAGTTTATTATTTTATTATTAATTAATAATTTTAATATATATTATTATTTTATTATTAGGATTTTTTTATTATTAGCTATGGAGTCTTGGCTGAAACTTGACTTTGAAAAATGAACTTTATTTTTTTCCCGACCTGGTTTAACAACAGTTACTGGCGATTTTTGGAACGATTTTGCCACTTCTACGACTAAATATCAATATCTTTATTTATTTTGACTATCTTTACTACTAGAGCGCATATAATTTTTCTCAGTTACCTCAGGGGTAATTCCGTGTAACTGTAGTGTAGGACACAATTTAAAAGGAGATTACGAGTTTTTAAATGAAAAAATAAACCAAATTAATTAAAACATGTTACATTATTTAGTTTTAATAAGTGTAGATCAGCTAATCCGCTAATTTTCATTTAATGTTGTTTTAGTGAAAATCACTTTTTACCCACATGACTTACAGTACAGAAAGGATAATTTTGAATGGAATTATCCCTTAGTTAATTATCTCAACCTGAGAATTTATTAGCTTTTCTGAGTAAAACTGCAGCTTAAACAAGTACAATGAATTCTATGCTTCTTAGTTCATTAAATGTCAACTCACAGTAAATATCAACGGATTAACAAATTGAGAAGAATTTGGTTTCGAGACTCGGCTGCCCCCTTAGCAAAAGGTAAAAAAATAGTTAATTAAAACAACAGTTTTGAGAACTCTTGGCAAATGTGGGGCACGAGGTGTTCTTTGTTAAAAAAATATATTTTTATCTTTTTGTGAATCATGCCGACGTCACGAAAGCAACAATTCTTTCGCAAGTTGAGAAAAAATTCTTTTACAATGGAATACTTTCGTCCCCTGAAGGTTACGATTACTGTTGGATAAGGATTACTGTGTAACAAGCTGATGCAGGACAAAAATTCTACTTGAAAAAAGAACATTTTATTTTAAAGTTAGAACAAACACACAAATTTTATTTAACTAAACTATAACGAAACCAAATAAACCAAAAATCCTGAATATCTTTTAGATGCTTTGCACTCAATCTGGAAGCAATAAACAAGTGTATTCCTCAACTCAACTGAACTAAACTCAAAGTCATATAGTTTTCAATTATAGTTTTTTTAATATTTGCTTGAAAAGTTCAAATTGTTTAGTTTGTATTATAATGTGTTAATTTGTTAGTAATGGATTTTTTACACATGAATCATATCCCTGTCTCCAAACAATACACATTAAGGGAGAATAAAAGAGCTGGTCAGCTGGTATAAAAACCAAAGTGCCTCAATGTTCATCCAAAAGGGGAAAAAATATTTTCTAAGCCACATTTCTTTGGCTGTATTCAATATATTTAAAAACCGTTTTTTTTAAATAATAAATGTAGATAACTTACAAGTTTCTATAACCACGCTTTTTGAAATCGCTTTGAATATGTTGTGTAAAAATATTTATTGAATTTTTTTTGAAAAATATCCAACCAATTTCAAAATGTGGGATTGTAGGGACCTGTAAGTCATCTTTACTTATCACATAAAAATACGTTTGTAAAAATATTCAATACAACCGAGAAATGTGACTTAGAAATATTTTTTTCTTCATTTGATTAACACTGAAGCACTTTGCTTTGGAGACGGTCCAGCGCTCTCCTTCTCCCTTAATAAAAGACACAAACAACTGTAACGAGCTCTACCCTTTTACTCCCAATGATTCCATTCGGAATCTTGGGAGCTTGCGCTTTTTTTTCGCTGTAAGTTAAACTCGCACTTATTTCAAATAAATTTAATTAATTTTTTATAAATTTTTCTATAAAGTTATTATTGTTTTGTATCTTTACATGGATAATCATGCCCTTTGAATAATGAAATAATGCTTATTTAGTTAAATGAAAAAATGAAAATCATAGTAATAAAGTTTAGAAAAAATGTTATATTTTTTCAGAAGTTATTATTCCAAATTTTCCCCCTTTAAATTTAAAAATTAAGATCCCCCCCCCCCGGCTTATTACCATTTCATTCTGTCTGCATAATGAGTCGATTTTACAAATTTTAGATTTTTAGGATAAAAAAAATAATAAGTTGGGAGTGAAAGGGTAAATATGATTTATTTTAGGCAGTCACTTTTCTTTAATCTATTTTCACAATATGGCAGGGCATGCGTACTTAAATTCCAATTGCAGAAAATTATTTTTTAATATAGAACTTTGAAACAGTCTGTACATGTGTCTCAAGATATTTTTTTTGTCATTAAATTAGGTTAGAGAGATTTACTACTTTCGAATATTAACATAAACTTCAAATTCCGTTTTTCATTATCGCAAATATTTATTGACTAAAAAGCATAACTTCGTACAAAAAAACTTCTTCCGCGCTACAAAATACAAACTCTATGCAATTCTTAAACAACTTCTTTAAAAGTGACCTATCACACAAAAATAAGTTCTGCCAGTTTTGACGTTAAGGGAAGTTTGATGGTGTGCTAAAATACCTACTCTATACTACCGTTATTACTTATTGACCAAAACCAAAAAATTACCAACAAAAAACTGATTTTTTTCATTACATTTGACACAAATTTATTTAATTTTATAACCTTCCAAAAAAGATTGCCCAATTTTGACTACTATTAAAAATTCGAAAAGGCATTTTTTCATTACAAATGACACAACTCTACATATAACTTTCACACAGTCTATAAAAAGGTTTAGCTCGTTTCGACATCTGATAGGGGGAAGTTCAATAAATTGTGTGTGCTAAAATACCCACTGCATATCACATAGTACGCGGAAAAGTGATCTATCACACAAATATGACTTTTCGAGTAGTAAATACTATACTATTCAAAATTTAAATATCTATCGATTAAAACAAAAATTAAATCAATTGCTAGAAAGTAAGAGTGCAGTAAGCGAATCTTTATTTTTTCTTAAATACAATGCAGTGTGAGAAAATAAACTTCAAACAATGTTTCTGAAAAACTAGTAATTTCTCTTCTAGCATATCTCTTTCCGGAGTACAGTGCGTTATTATCGTTAATATTTATTGAAAAAGCAAAACTACAAACAAAAAAAAAGCTTTCATCACAAATTACAAAGCTTTACAACCCTCAACCATTCCAAAAATAAGTTCAGTCCTTTTTGACATCTAGTTAAGGGGGGTTCAATGGTGTGTGCTAAAATACCCATTTCATATTTCAGGAGAATTCCCCGAAGAAGGAAACCTAAGAAAAGGAGGGCGAGTGACTAAGGAGGAGCGCCTTCATGTGGGGGTGACGACAACTACATTCCCAGTTGCTCTACAGGCCAAATATAGAATCTCCGTTTCCAATAAGCCACGGTAGGAGTTACCTCAAAAGAAGATTCTTTTTTTGTGCCTACTTTTCGATGTGGTGGCCTATAATATCTATTAGTTTTTATTGGGTTTGCCGGTCCACTGGCGCAATGGTTAGTGTACTAGCCTTTGGAGCTGCTGGTCTTGGGTTCGAATCCCGGTAATGGCATGGATGTTTGTGTTTATCAATAAATGTTGTTATTTGTCTATGTGTTTGTGGCGTCCTTCTTTGTGTGTCTCGTGTGACTGTCTCTTCTGGCGAGCGGTGTAATGGGCTATATAGCCTACGCCCTTCCCTTCTAGAGGGCGCAATCACTGTCACTTGTCATTGTCATTTTATTGGGTTTGCTCATGGCATACTCAACTACTAAGTCCAAAGAAGCTCTCCCAAACACGCTCGGGGACGGAAATTGTGACGTCATAGTTCCGAGTGACGTTTTTCCGAGGATGACGATAACCTGTCTCGAAACCAGTTCGGGTCCACTCGTTCACGACTAACCACATTTTTAGGGTTCCGAATGCGTCCGAACTAGTTACTCGATCTTCGGCACTCGGAACAGTGACGTCAAATATTCCGTCTACGCTCATGTTTGGGAGAGCTTCTCTGGCCTTGTTATTGAAGTTGGCCGTGGTTTGCTACTTGTTGTGCAAAAAGAATGTAAAGACATCATATGAAGTAATGACAACTACATTATCTGACGCTACAAAATTGAAACTACAAGAAAATGACAACTACATTTCCAGTTGCTCTATACGCCAAACATAGAATCTTCGTTGCCAATAAGCCGGAGTAGGAGTTAGCTCAAAAGAAGATTCTTTTTGTACCTACTTTCTCGGTTTTTTTTGTATCGTAGTGACTTATCTGTCCAGGTGGTAGGAGTTACCTCAGAAAAAGATTCGTTTTTACGCGCACTTTTCGATGTGGGGGCCTACAATATCTATTCGTTTGTTATTGGGTTTGATACGTGTTGTGCTGTAAGAAAGTAAAGACATCATATGAAGTAATGACAACTACATTATCTGACGCTACAAAATTGAAACTACAAGAAAATGACAACTACATTTCCAGTTGCTCTATACGCCAAACATAGAATCTTCGTTGCCAATAAGCCGGGAAGGAGTTAGCTCAAAAGAAGATTCTTTTTGTACCTACTTTCTCGGTTTTTTTTGTATCGTAGTGACTTATCTGTCCAGGTGGTAGGAGTTACCTCAGAAAAAGATTCGTTTTTACGCGCACTTTTCGATGTGGGGGCCTACAATATCTATTCGTTTGTTATTGGGTTTGATACGTGTTGTGCTGTAAGAAAGTAAAGACATCATATGAAGTAATGACAACTACATTATCTGACGCTACAAAATTGAAACTACAAGAAAATGACAACTACATTTCCAGTTGCTCTATACGCCAAACATAGAATCTTCGTTGCCAATAAGCCGGGAAGGAGTTAGCTCAAAAGAAGATTCTTTTTGTACCTACTTTCTCGGTTTTTTTTTGTATCGTAGTGACTTATCTGTCCAGGTGGTAGGAGTTACCTCAGAAAAAGATTCGTTTTTACGCGCACTTTTCGATGTGGGGGCCTACAATATCTATTCGTTTGTTATTGGGTTTGATACGTGTTGTGCTGTAAGAAAGTAAAGACATCATATGAAGTAATGACAACTACATTATCTGAAGCTACAAAATTGAAACTACAAGAAAATGACAACTACATTTCCAGTTGCTCTATACGCCAAACATAGAATCTTCGTTGCCAATAAGCCGGGAAGGAGTTAGCTCAAAAGAAGATTCTTTTTGTACCTACTTTCTCGGTTTTTTTTGTATCGTAGTGACTTATCTGTCCAGGTGGTAGGAGTTACCTCAGAAAAAGATTCGTTTTTACGCGCACTTTTCGATGTGGGGGCCTACAATATCTATTCGTTTGTTATTGGGTTTGATACGTGTTGTGCTGTAAGAAAGTAAAGACATCATATGAAGTAATGACAACTACATTATCTGACGCTACAAAATTGAAACTACAAGAAAATGACAACTACATTTCCAGTTGCTCTATACGCCAAACATAGAATCTTCGTTGCCAATAAGCCGGGAAGGAGTTAGCTCAAAAGAAGATTCTTTTTGTACCTACTTTCTCGGTTTTTTTTGTATCGTAGTGACTTATCTGTCCAGGTGGTAGGAGTTACCTCAGAAAAAGATTCGTTTTTACGCGCACTTTTCGATGTGGGGGCCTACAATATCTATTCGTTTGTTATTGGGTTTGATACGTGTTGTGCTGTAAGAAAGTAAAGACATCATATGAAGTAATGACAACTACATTATCTGACGCTACAAAATTGAAACGACATGAAAATGACAACTACATTTTCATTTGCTCTATACGCCAAATATAGAATTTTCGTTGCCAATAAGACACGGTAGGAATTACCTCAGAAAAATATTCATTTTTGTGCCTACTTTCTCAATTTTTTTTAATCGTAGTGACCTATCTTATCTATCCAGGTGGTAGGAGTTACCTCAGAAAAATATTAATTTATTTTTGTGCCTACTATCTCGATTTTTTTTAAATCGTAGTGACTTATCTTATCTTTCATCTTTGCGCTCACTTTTCAATGAAGGGGGGGGGGGGGGGGCTATAATATCTATTCGTTTTTTTATTGGGTTTGCTGCGTTTTGTGCAGTAAGAAAGTAAAGACATCCTATGAAGTAATGCCAATTACATTATCTGACACTACAAAAAGGAAACTACATGAAAATGACAACTACATTTCCAGTTGCTCTATACGCCAAATATAGAATCTTCGTTGCCAATAAGCCACGGTAGGAGTTACCCCAAAAGAAGATTCTTTTTTTTGTACCTACTTTCTCTCTCTATTTTTTTTTTTTGTATCGTAGTTGGCTTTTCTTATCCATCCAGGTGGCAGGAGTTACCTCAGAAAAAGATTCATTTTTGTGCCCACTTTCTCAATTTTTTTTATCGCAGTGACCTATCTATTCGTTTTTTATTGGGTTTGCTACGTGTTGTGCAGTAAAAAAAGTAAGGTATCATATGGAGTAATGACAACTACATTCTCTGACACTATAAAAATGAAGCAACATGAAAATTTATACCTGAAAACGAAAACTGCATTCAAAGTTGCTCTGCAGGCAAAATATAGAATCTCCATTTCCAATAAGCCACGGTATTAGTTAAATCAAAAAAAGATTAATTATTGTAACGAAAAAAACCGAGTTAGTATTATAGGTCACCACAGTAGGCACTTTTTCGATGTGGTGATCTCCAATGTCTACCCGGTGTTTGAGTACGTGTGACGTAGAAAGAGTAGACCAAGAGTAGTAGAAAGCAGCATTCGGAAACGTTACTTTCGAATTCTAAGAAATTGTTTTATATTTACATCTTTTAGAAACCAAGACCGAGATTTTTCATTTATCTTATTTTTTTGTATGTGTTATGAGGTGTTCCGAAATAATTCCGTTGGGGAAGTTCGAAAATAGAATGCTTTATCGTCTTGCGTGGGTGGTTTGGAACATCCCTGGGTGTTGCCAAAATTCTCTCTTCAATGTCTGCATTTGTGTAGATATGCCCTCTATTATTTTTAAAAAGAAATTCAATTTTTTTTCTAACTCTGAGAGCAAGATTTAGATCAGGGAATGAATTAGAGCGGTAGTTATTTAGATACTAGGAGCCAACTGATGTTTATCATTAGTGTTATTTTGATTTATATTTATTATTATATTTATTTTAGCTTTTTTCACCTGTTCTATCTCATGACAAATGAGCTTATTTTTATTATATGCTGAATGGCATTCAACCCATTCTGATAGGACATGTTTTTTTTACACTTTTTGTTACTACTGAAACTTTAAACTTAAAAGGCTAAAATTTTTCGATAGACAATGGTCTAAAAATTCCTTTTTAACTTTTCATTGCAGATATTAGTCGTTTATTTCTCGATAAAAAATTACATAAATATTTTAGAGCACGGATTTCGGAGGATTAAAAAGACAAATTTTAACGCCAGTAAATTATAAATGCATTTTGCGTTGAAAAAAAAAAGTTAGAAAGGACAATTAACTTTAGACTACCTGGTATCCACTTAGCATGTATTTTGTTTTTATTTCATGTTACGAAATAATTTAATTCAAATTTAAAAAAATTCAAATGGGCTTTTGGTTAATAGTCGCTAATTTTTTAATAAAATGGTTTAGCTGTAGGATAAATTATGATGCATTTTCGTTTTCTTTTATACAAACGATTCCCCCCCCCATCTTCATCAATTTCCCCCCTGTTATTTATTAATACTTTTTCTCTGTTAAGTTAATACTTTCACTGAAACTGTATTACTGGCTTTTCTGAGCGATAAGTAAATTGAAGAGAAAACTTGATTTCACTGCGTGAGATTAAGATTTTAATTTTTAATTAAAAATTTCATCCTTATAAATTAAAAAAAGTAATATTCATGTAGCTGATATTAATAATGTCTCCTCCAAAAATCATTTTTCAAGTTTAGTACAATTAAAATTTTTATAAATTTCTAAAAGCTATGTGTGTTACTATAAGACCTGAACGTCACGAGTCAGGTTGACGGGTTTATACATTTGTATCCCTTAGAGGGATTTTATTTGTAGGATTTTATTAGAGAATTTCCTTAGAGGAATTTTATTTGTTCAACTCGTATCGCTACTTAAATAAAATATGCAAAAAATGCATATAGATGTGTATTTATTTAAATTAAAAAATATTAATTTAAACAGATGTTGGGGTCTTAATTGAACAAATAATGTTTTATTTAATGTAGTAATGCACATGTAAAATTTTTGAAATTGTGAGTCTTTAAACATAGAAAATCTTTTTTTAAACATAAAAAAGCACTTAATCAAAATTGGAATTGCTAAATTATTCGAAAATAAAAGAAACTTTTAAAATAATTATTATTTTTATATGCGAAAATAAAATAAATTATTTTACAACTTGAAATTGGAAAACTTTAACCGAAAATTTACTTTTTTCTCAAATTACATTATTTTTCCATTTGCCATTTTATAAAAGCTCAAAATTGTACATATTATCTGGGTAAAGAATTTTTATTTCGAAATTTCCATAATTTAAAGAAAACTCAAAAAGCATAATTTTTTAAGCAATAAGAAAGTATATTTTTCATAATTTCTAGTAATTTTTAAATAAAAATTTACAAAAGAATGAAATTATTTTTAAAAATTTATAATTACAGATATTTTGAAAATTAAAAAAGTCGTTTTCTGAAAATAACAGGTTAAATAGCAGGAACAAATAACTCTTACAAATAAAAAAAGCAATTTGACGTTTCTCCAAGTACAAAGAGAAAAGCATTTCAGATTTGTCAGTGTTTTTTATAAACCCATACTTCGTATTTTTTCTTTCAATTGAAAATAACTCATTTATAGTTTAGTTGATTAATAGCGCGTTTCCCTACCTATTTAAGCCTGTTATGGAAGTCAGTATATTTCTGGTAATATTTAATACCCATTAGGTGACATGTAATACTATTGATTGTTATATTCTTTTTCCCTTTTTCGACGTATCGTTCTGCAGTGCTACGACAAACTACTAGATAAAATTATTTTAAAATACTTAAACAGTATTTTTTTCTTTGTTAAAAAAAATTCGTACCCAATTGAATAAGTTACTTGCGTTTAAATAATTTAAATGAAAGCTAATAAAATATTGGCAATATAAACAAATATTTAAAATATGAACCTTTTCTTTGAACCAATGGCATGTCCTATATTTATTGACAAATCAGGAATTTAAATGAAATTTTTTTTTAGAAAAATAAAACATACTTATAATAAAAAAAACAAGAATGTTAAAATAGCCAAATAGCTACATAGCACTAACATTATAATAATAACCACTTATCAATTACTAATAAGCATAAAAAATACTATTAGCGAAAGTTATCTCTAGAAGAAGAATACACTACTACATATGATATCGTATTACACTTAAAATTTCACAAGTTTAAGATAAATGAAATTTCATTAAAAAATTATCCTACCATCGATCCACACAAGAACAAGTTTTTCAAAAAAAAAAGGCACTTTTTAAAACCATTTAATTTTGTTATGATCCTACATTTTTTTTGTGTGGTATTTCTTGAAAACCCTCCATGTCTCTTCTCTATACTGCAGTGGGTAGGTAAACTGCAGTAAAAACTGTAAAAACTACAGTAATGGGACAATTTTTTTTCTCTTAAATAATCAGCATATCCATTATGCTTTGTTATGGATAGGAATTATTGAGTGCTTACAATAACAACGGTTGTAATTATTGTTATAGACTATGCAGTTTGCCTGCCCGTGACAGTATACGTGAAGAGTTGTTTATGAAAACACTTATATTGGAATTTTATTCGACTGACATGTCAGATATTGTCAAACTTCACGCCTTTTTGGACAGCCTGCTAAAGACATTTAATTTTTTTGGAAAATTGTTGCTTGGTCAGTAGAATCTGATTAGAAAACTTTGACCCAAACATTTTTTAATGGGCTGCAATATTCGCGGTCAAGCCTTTTGCAGACTCGGCATATTCCCCAGGACTGAGAGCCATTTTCTTGAGGCGCCATGGACTCTAGCCACTAATCTTGACGCATAGATTACAATGAATCTGAGCTCTCTGTAGATCTTCAAGTATGCCAAAATTTAATTTTGCCGAGAGAACCCAAGATAAATGGGCTCTCCGTGGATCTTTTACATGTCACATAATCATGACATGCGTGCCCAAGATTTTATCATCCAGAAAATCCGACGACTCAGCCGGGGATAGAATCCAAACATAAAAACCTAAAACTGGCTTCCTTCTTGAAAACTTTTTCACTCCTAAGTCAGGGCAGAGTTTTGCCACTTATTAAAAAGAGCAAGTACATTTTCGTAGAGTGCTTTACATGAGAAGTTTTTAGATCGAAGAGCTTGGTACCCTCTAGGGCCAAAGTTACCACATTCGACGGTACTAAGAAGACAATTATTTGTAAAAAAAAATGTCTATACTAGACTTCCAAAAAATATTGAAGTTTGACAAGCCAATTATGTGACAACCATCAAATTAAAATTATGCTACAATTTTTATAGTAATTTAATCTTTTCAACAGACAGCTCAAGAGCTTCGAAAATGTTCCAAAATTGGCTGCATTTTTAGAAACTGTTTTTGCCACTCAAGCAGTCCGTCCATTTATATTTATACATCGTTGAAACGAAACAGTAGCCAATTTGCAATTGTTTATTCGCTTTCATGTGTATCATAGTGGGCTTCCATGATAGGCCAGCAGATTTTGTTGCGGCAATTATACTGCACCTGAGATACGATTTGTTCCAGTCTACTCCAAAAGAAAAAATTACCACAACTTTTTCTTAAAATACTGTTGAGCTGTCAGTTAACATGCTTCGAATTGTAGAATTTCAGCACACCTTCAGTTTGACTGATTGTTACAAAATGACAGGATGTCAGTAATGAAATCACATTTATATTTCAATCATAGAAGTTTGGAAAAAGCAAATCTGTACTTATTATACACTATCTATGTACTATATATAGACATAATATGAGTCCATTAATATCTATTTTTTAATAAATGAATGTTCCAGCTGCAGAAATTGCCCCGACTCGGAACTGGATCCAAAACATATTTTCTCTTGTCCAGCCATCCTGGCAAAATTTCAGCAAATCACCAACTTTGGTCACATGTAATCTTTATCCATTGGCATTGGGTACATCATCATCATTTTATTGAAGAACTTGCATATTAAAATCACACATTTAAAAATTGAATTCAATTTTAAAATTAATAAATTTAAATACTTAAAAACAGTTTTAGATCCCCTTACCTCGAACCTCGTGAAAGCCCCCAGATCGGTGCCATACTCGATGCTGAGGTCGCCGGCGCCCCCGGCCGTGGCCCGATACACGTACTTGGACGTCTTCGTGGAGGACATGTCTGACAACAACACTATTCAACAAGAAGAGGAGGGGGAGAGATGAAGAACCCAAAAAACCTGCAGACGACGACGGTGCTCGGAGGGATTCGAGTGAGTGAAACTCCCCCACACCCGAGTTGTGTCTTAAATCGTCTGCCTTGACTCTCACGTTTCTGTTTTGAGAAGAAACCCCTCGTGCCTTTTATGGGGATGCCTGCCAGGATTGGTCCGGCATTTGCCGTACGGCTGGTTGGGGGTGGTTTATTGAAATTCGAATTGTAAAATGTTTTGAGGGGGGATGGGTTGAGAGGTTTCTTGGCATCTTTTGTTTTGTGATTGGTTTTTAGAAGTTGTTGTCAAACAAAGCTTTGTTCGTTTTCTTTTAATTCGAAATGGGTTTTTTTCTTTTGTAATTCGAAAATGATATTATGTTGGAGATTTTTGTCCATACATTCTTTCTACTTTGGCGTTCTAACTGTCCGATTTTCATAATATTTTTTCGGAAAGGGTGCAGCAGTTCATTATTCTTTTATACTATTTCACTTCGAATTTTTCACTTCAATTTTTGTAATGTTGCAGGGAGTTAAGCATCGCCGTCGCGTTGCAATGCGGCTGGTTGGGGGGTGGTTATTGATTTTAAAATGTTTGGAGGGTTGAGGGGTTGAGGTGGGGATTGTTGTGGTAGGTTTTTTGGTATTTGTTGTTATACTAAGTATCTGTTTTTCTTATCATATTTTCTATTACTTTAATTCGAAATTGAGTTTTTTTTTTTTTTTTTTGAAAATGGAATGTTAGGCATTTGCTTTACGAATGCTGCTTGGGGTGATTTATTGAAATTCGAATTATAAAATGCTGGGAGAGGGGAGGGTTGAGGTGGGGTCGGTTCCCGCCTATTGTTTTATGAGGGTTTTTTGTTGTTTGTTGTTATTTAAAATTTCTGTTTTTATAGCGTATTTTCGATTCTTTTAATTCGAAATGGGATTCTGTTTTCTAATTTAAAAAAAATTAAAGTTGGGTTTCAACATCGTGGAGATATTCATTAATGCTTCTTTCTGCTTATGTTCTGTCAGATTTTCCTCTTCTTTTTTTTTTTTGGAAAAGTGACATCGGCTACCTTATTCAATTTTTGAGCGTCTGTCTATTTTCCTACGAATTTGCAACTTCCAATTTTTTTTTGTTTGATTGTTATTATGCATATTAAAGAATATATATTTTTTCCTTCTATCTGTCTTTACCCTCTTCCATTCAACCATTTTTTTTAACCGTTAGGTATTTAAAAAAAATCTTTTTTTTGTCAGGTATGACATTGGTTAAATATTTTTTAAACATTTTAACAATTTTCCCTTTTTCCTGTCGACTTCCCCCTTTCAATTTTGATCTAATCTGTCCGATATTCAAAATTTGATTTTTTGGTGTAACGTCAAACGAGCTAGCCCGCAGGCGCATTGGTTAGTGTAATAGCCTTTGGAGCTGCTGGTCTTGGGTTCGAATCCCGGTAATGGCATGGATGTTTGTGTTTGTCAATAAATGTTGTTATTTGTCTATGTGTTTGCGTCTTCCTTCTTTGTGTGTCTCTTGTGACTGTCCCTTCTGGCGAGGTGGGCAATGGGCTATAAAGCCTACACGCAATCACTGTCATTTGTCATTTTGTCTCTAATCATTGAAATTTAAAAATTCCTTTCATGACTGAAAAGTCGAGGACGAATCTGCTGTGTCCATCAGTAGTGAAGTATGAAGTAAACCAGTATTGAATTAAAAGAAAAAAAATTGTAGTTTTTTTTACAGTTCTTTCATATATATTTTTTTTTAAGTTTTGAAGTATATGAACCAGTATTGAAGCAAAAGAAAAAGTGGTAGTTTTTTTTACAGTTCTGTTATAAGTCTTTCTTTAAGCATTGAAGTATATCAAACAGTACTGAAGTAGGAGAAAAATGGTAGTTTTTTACAGTTCTTTCATAAATCTTTCTTTAAGTACTGAAGTATGAACCAGTATTGAAGTTGCAGAAAAAATGGTAGGTTTTTTTTTACAGTTTTTCATACGTCTTTCTTTAAGTATTGAAGTATGAACCAGTATTGACGTAAAAATGGTGTTTTTTTTTCAGTTCTTTCATAAGTCGTTCTTTAAGCTTGTATTTACTGCGGTTTTATACTATGTCGTTTTATGCATTGTTCGGTTAACTTTCTCTACAAGTTTTCGATTATATTTTCAAAGGGTAATTTCGTTGTTCTAATGTAAATAGAATTTTGTCAAAATAAATTGAGTATATCCAAATTAACCTAACATTTATATTCTAAAATAATTAATTTTATGAAAAACTGTGAAATTGGGTGTAATTTACCACAATCAATTAGCTTTCAAATTAAAAATAACTTTCTCAAAGTATCTATCTGAAAGGAAAACACAAAAACATTTTTTGTCGTAGTTTTTTTTCTCTGAACTTCAAACTTAAAAAGTAGAACCTGGAAGCCCCAAATCCTTTCATGCTAAAAATGAGCCCGATGTTTACACAGTTAAAAAAGTTAAAAATATCGCATCACTTACCGTCTGTCGGCAGTTAAATGGACCTTGGGTTAAATGTGAATAATCCACAATTATGCACAGAAAACCGGATAACATTTCCAGTATGTTGTTTTTACGCTATGTATTTATTTGAAAAGATAAATTTTCGTCTTAGTTTTCAGTCTTCTCAAAAATGGTGTTTATTAGGAACAAATTCGTTTATTTGCTGGCATTGAAAGGGTTTTCTAATCGCAGACTTTGTAAAAGATACACTATTAAAAACATTATGTCTTAAACTTACATTTTGAGCTGTGAGGCGCCGTGTGGTCAGAGTAGCGATCTACGGATCGAAAGGTCCAGCGACCGAGACCTGGTCGCTGAAAACTCACCGAGTATATGCGGAGTACGTGCTCGTTAAATCTGTTGGGTCCGAAAGTTCGTTTGGGCGGTCATTGCGCAGTTTCCCACGGGTACAGCTTCCTGGAGAAAATTTCCCTCCCCTTCAGGGACATGTCTAAATTGTGGAGGTGGCGCGTGATAGATGGCAGCATCTGTCACGTATATGTGTGCATGTGAGTGTGTGTTGTGACTGTCTTACTGGACGATGGTTTATAAGCGGCTCTCTGAGCAAGCACACAAGCCTGAAAATATATGTATATCAACCAACCAACCAACCAACTTTATTTTTTCATTAAATCATCGTTAAAAAATAAATTTCAATTGTAGATACTGGAACCTTTGGTTTAGCTGAATTACCGTTGAACTAAAAATAAACAATTAGGTTTGTAGCAGAATCTGTCACTCAACCCAGTTCGACATCCACACAACATTTGTGTTCAACAGGAAAAAAATTCTCCTAACACAATATTAATGCTATTATAAAACTTTACATGCTAAATTTGGCTAGTTTTATTTATTTTATTTTAAAAATTCAATAATGATTTCTTCAAAAATTATTCAAGAATTATTTTCATTTGCAAAAATTAATTTATATTTCGACGAATAAATATGTAACATTCCTCTGTTTTAAATTGAGTTTTCATAAGGTTTTTTTTATCGGGGTTATGTTCTGCGAAACGTTTTCTTCCCTTTATACCATTGAGAACGGCCCTGATTGTAACTGCGCTGTAAAAAAAAACCCGTTGTTTTAACAGTTAAAAACTGTCAACTTTGAGGTCAGTTAATAACTGCCATTCTTACAGTTGTAATTTTCTTACAGGAAAACTGAAATTTCAAAAGGGAAAAACTGTTATTTTAGCAGGAAAAACTGCTAATTTAATAGTTTTCCCCGGATACTTTAACCGTTTCTCGCTGCTTAAATAAAATACACAATACTAGCCCTCACGTCCGAGTAATTACTTTGTCGTAGACGGTTCAGTATTGGGACCGCATGCAAGAAGTTCCTGGAAGAGTTATGGACCGGGCCTGGTTTTGATCCAGGAACCTCTTGCGTGCGAACCTAAATACCGAACCTTCTGCTACAAAGCAATTCCTCAGTCGCGAGGGCTAGTATTGGGTCCCTAGTAGCATTGCTTCTCGAAATTTGCTCGATCGGTCATCGATCGATCATCGGTTTAGCGAAAACTCACCGGTGATCGCATCCGTTATCCAAAAATGCTCGAGACGAGATCGGCAATCGGTGATCGAAATCCTATCAATTAAAGTCATCGATTCGATATCGGTCAAAGGTGAAAATTCAATCTACGTACGTTTCATCGGAAAATTATTTCGAATCGATATCGCAACGATAAGAATCCGAAAAATTTGGCTTTTTTTTATTTTAGTACATACAAATTGCGTTAAATTATTTCGAAAACTTCATATTCGAAAAATATCATGTTCCAACTGGTAATAGTTATTTTTCATTTACTTGCACACACCATTTTTAATTACGTGCAAATAGATAAATATTTTTACTGTGCGAAAACTTATTTCTTTTATTTACTTCGAAATTAATTTTTAATTTTTTTGCCACGATTAATTTTCGATAAACTTAGATAAAATAGATTTTTGAATATATATTATGAACCAAAAAACTTAAATACGTAAGTTACCAAGAGTTATTTTAAAATTTAACATATTTCTATTAGTGTTGTTGACTTAAATAAAGTAATATTTAAAAGGAATTTGCAACTAGCAAAAGAAAAATCAAAATTATTAATCAATAACATGCAACTTCATTAAGAAACATCCTTTTCACCTCTTTATTTACACGCTAACCCACAGCAAGCGTCAATGGCAGAGTGGTTTAAGCCTCGGTTTCCGCGAAGTCCGTCAACAGATTTAAGCGGTCGGACAAGTGCGGTGAGTGACGTCATACAAACTACTGACATTGATTACGCTAGAGTGGTTTCCTCGGGAGCGTTGCCGGACAACTCAACACGACCTCCTAATTGAGTTGCTGTTGAGTGCGTTGGGGAAATCCTGCTGACAACGTCTTTTGCTGTTGTCTGTTGTGCGGCGTGCTTGCCCCAAATTAAAAATTTGTGTAAATGACGGAAGATAAGATTTGTTTTACGCTTGCCGAGGAAGAAATGCTAATTGATTTTGTAAGAAATCACGACGAACTTAAATTTATCCATTTTTTACATGCAAAGACAAAAACCAAAACAACAGCAAAGTTAGTTGAGTGAGTTCGCTAGGTTTCCAGTTTCATGTCAACGTAACGTTCCGATGAAACGGTGGCCGGTAGGGTGACGTCATCCACGTATAATAGCGGTCGCATTTTTCTGGCGACCGACTCCGAGGAAACCAAGGCTTTAGAGCACGCTCCCCGGTTCAAGGTGAAAACGCGGGCCCAGAGATCGTCGGTTCGAATCCCCTGAAATTCGGAATTCCAAATAAAAACAACAGAAAAATTAGTGTCGCCCTCTAGAGTAGAAATTTTATACTAACATGTTGTAAACTTATCGGATTTTTATCGGAAAGTGTTCGGAATTCCCTCGGAATTCCATGCTCGTCAGATTCTCATCGATTTCTTATTGACATTTGATTGGAATCACATCGAAAAAAACTCATCGATGGATGCTCTATCGAGCGGACATTTCCGAGCAGTTATCGAGGAAACGGGCAATTTTCGATTGAAATCTGATGTTCGAATTCTCATCGGCTCACCGGCGAACGATGAGTAATCGATTATCGGTCTATGACAAATTGCTACTAGGGGTATTTGTGCTGAACGCTGATCTCAATCAAGGGACTGTTTGCACGTCTTCAAATTTCCCTGAGTTGCAGGTGCATTTGATGGGTAGTGAGTGTGACGTCCTGTTAACACTTTTAGTCCCAAAAAATTACTACACTACAGAAAAATCTGATATTCACAAAATAAACTTATTTTAGGTCAAAAATAAGAGTGCCATAAGAAAAAAAAATCATTTTAATTTTTTATATGGTTTTTGAAATAATGCCAAAATTTTTTATGTGTGGGAAATAAAACAATATATATTACCAAAAAACACTTGGAGTTATATATTTTAAGGTATCTGATAATATTATTGATTAGCAATTATCTTAAACGAAATAGTTTAAATTATGTTTTAAATATGTGGAACTGAAGTGAACTTTTAAAAAATCAGGTGAAACGCTTGTTAGCTATTTTCTAAATAAAAAAATAGTAGTTCTGACTTCTATTGAGATTAATGTAAAATATTTTCTAATAGAACAAAGTATGAAGAACCGAATGATGCGTGTTTGGATGTCATAACGGGCCATAAACATTTGGAAAAGAAATATTGAAAGTGATGATTCCAAACTACATCACTGGGACTGAAAGGGTTAACGAAGATAAAAACAGTTATATACTGTTTTTCGGAAGAATGGCTTTTGGCTGTAAAAAAATGTGGTATTTAACTGTAAAAGCAGCAATTTTTTTACAATGTGTTACCGTCATGTTCAACTGTTTGAGTTTCAAAGTGTTACTCTTACTAAGAGGTCCACGGCCTTTGTTTCCAAATTGACGAATCGACTTCGGATCCCTCTGAACCGTTTTCCTAGACATTTGGGAATCATGCCAAAACTTTGGAATTTAATACAACACCTAAAGAAACTTTATTATCCAGAGATTAGTGCTATTAAACTTGATTGTTTATGGATAGTTTGTTTGCTTTTTAACACAAATGATTGCTGAAAAGTATATTATTGATATGGCAGAGATTTAACTGTTTATCTGTCTGTAGTCCCTCCCCCATTTCAACTTCTTACCTATTCTATACTTTTGGTTGCTTCACATAATAAGAATTTACTTCGGCAGTAAAGAAAGCAACATAAGACAATATAGTTAATTAAGCAACTAGTGCCGAAAATGACACTTTATTAAGCGAGTGGCTTTTATTTCACGAAACCGTAGGTCGAGTGAATAATGACAAGAGCCTAATAAAGTATTATTTGGCACGTGCTTGCTCACAATATTTTTTATAATGGCGTGCTAAAGCGTGAAATTTGTGTTCTTACTTTTGTCTTATTTAACTTCCTTTAATCATTTTTGTAGAACTTGTAGTTTCCATGGAGATATTAGAAAATTAAAAAATGCAAAATTAATGAACCAATAGAAATAAGGAGCTGCATGGCCATTTAGTTTTAATGGAGATATTCATGACATCATTTTGTTTTTCTACCAATCAGATAATCTTATTTACTTTACCGCACTAGTGCTGAAAGTCCTACTTTTGGCACTGTCTGTAACGCAAGCACGTAAAGTTTCATATTCCCAACGATTTATGAATGAATATGATATTAAAAAAGTGAACTTCTTTGCACGTTGTTATAAAAAGTTAATTTAATTGTCATAGAACCTCTTGCATACCGAGTGTTAGACCAGATTTTTTCCGTAATTTGTGTTCATCAGTCTTTCTTGCAATAAACTTTAAATTTCCCAAAGTTGAAATGATATTTTTTCTTGTTAACATTGAACCGAAATTAAAATTTAAAAGACTAAAATTAGTTAAAAGTTATTGTTGTCAACAACAATATTAACTTTGTTAACTCAAGTTTCTCAGTTGCACACACTCAAGTTTTGACACTGGTGGTGGGGGGGGGGGGGGGGCTAGGGAGCCCAGTCGGTTAGGCACTCGCCTAGCATGCGAAAGATCAAAGGTTCGGGTCCGGACATCGCCAAAATAACTGCTGACCTTTAAACGGTCCGTGCAGGCAAAAATGTCCGACGAATAATACCCCGTGTAAGGGAGTGTACAATAAATATCCTTCAAAGTCCTAACGCTGCGTACGATGTCGTCCTTAACGGTCGCCTATTCAGGTGTCGGCTTACTTGAATGTGATTTTTAAATACGACGCCCGTCGCCAATAGCCCTCGTGTAGCTCTAGTGCGACGATAATTCAAACCTAACCAAGCTAGTTGCGACACTACACAAAATGTTGCACTCAGTATGACACTGGCGCTACTACTGTGACGTGACTCTGAGAGAGAGAGAAAGAGCGTCGCATCATGAATCACGAGAGTTATTTTGAATGTCTTGACTCACTTGAGGGGACTTCTAAAAGCGACGCATCCCGCAAATGCAATAACTTGGGTAGAAACAAGTAGAACAAACTTTTACGAAAGTGTGCATAAACTCTTCCAGTCGGTACAAGTCTAGTCTTCGTAGATTTGTTTCAGTTGTAATAACACTTTTGATTAAATCATTATTGAATTTCCGTAATTAATAATTATTTGCGTTTTTTTTGCTTAGAAATACTATAAAAAGGGGACTGTAAATTTTTTATTATTGTAATAGTTGAATAATAAACTAAACTACGCCTGGTCACCCCATAAGAGTTGGTCAGAAAATTCTGAATTTATCAAAACAATATTACTACTGTGTTCTAAAATAAAATAAAATAAAAATAACGATGTTTAGAATGCCAAAATGATTTAGTTTTGTAGCATTGGGAGTTAAGAACAAAAAATAAAATTATGATGATACCATTACAATTATTAAGGCTTAAAGTAAAAACAAAGACTCAATTTTTTTTCATTCAACTTCTTTTTAAAGCAGTAGTATACAACACACTCGCCAAACGTATTAGAAAACTCCTTGGGTAAACCAAATTCTTGGTTTCCATTTTATCAATGAAATAGAGCGCATGTTTTACACTGTAATAATATCCGTCTAATTTACCGTCATCATTTACCTTAAAAGTGCTTCCCTGTGCTGTGATTTTACATATGATGTAAAATTTACTGTGTGTTTCTGGCGGATACAAATACAAAAATTGTCGACCAACAACAGGCCAGAGGCCCAGCAAGGTTGGTCCAAAATATATCTAATTCCTTACCAGTTTCCAATAGTTACCGAGATTCTTCTTAAAATCTTCCACTCTCTTTGAATACACAACTTATTCTGGTAAAGCATTCCACTCATTGACGACTCTATTATAAAAATAATATTTTCTAACCTCCCTTCTTAAGCATGATTTATTCAATTTCTGACCATGCCCTCTGGTCAGGCTATTTAAGGAAAAACCTAAGCCCTTCATGTCTCCCTGTTTAATGAACTTGAACAACTGAATTAAATCACCCCTTGTTCTCCTATTTTCCAGGGAATACATGTTTAACGATCTTAATCTATTAACATAATCGATACCTGATAAACCCTTAATCAATTTTATTGCCCTATGCTGAACTTTTTCAATCAACTCTATATCTTTTCTGAGGAGGGGGGACCAAAACTGAACAGCATATTCCAGATGTGGCCTTACCAAACTCCTATACAATGGCAAAATTATATCCTTAGATTTAGAAGTGATACTTTTCTAATATAACCCAACATTCGATTGGCTTTCTTACTTGCTTCAACACATTGTTTACTCATTTTGAAATCATTGCTCACACAAAAACTCCCAAATCTTTAACAATCTCACTATCTTGGATACTCTCTCCCTGTAAAAGACGTCTGCTTCACTGTCAGTCTTTGGATGCACCCATATTCTCTGCTTAAACACTACGTATAAAATAAACATTACAACACTGTGATGGAAAAAATAACCTCAAGCTAATAGTTCGTATTGAAAAGCTGTATAATCCTTATTACATAAAAAAATTTTAAATGCCATCCGGTCCCCCCCCCCCCCCCACCCAATATATCCAGTATGTATTATAAATATGGTTGAAAAAACAAATGCTTTTAAATTTTGTGGTGCTGCCATCTAGTAGTATCATATGAGAACAAAACAAAAGTACTATTTGTGGTGCTGCCATCTAGTAGTATCATATGAGAACAAAACAAAAGTACTATTTGTGGTGCTGCCATCTATTATGAACATTTTAAACTTACAAATAACCCTGTACTTTTATTCAGAAAGCAATGGTTGTTTTTTCAATGACAATTGAAGCTAAGAATTTAACAAGGCAGAAAGTAGATTGGCGTGGCATTTTCTTTTTAAGAATTAATATCCATATTTACCTGATATTTTTCTCAGTATGTCTGACCTTTAGATATAGTTAGAAGGTCACTCGATTAACTTATGTCCAACATTTGTTTGCGAAAAGAGATGCTCCTAAATCTGTCGTTATCATTGTTAAAATGTGTCGGCAATATCCCAGAGGGTGCTTAAGGGTTAAATAATGAGAAAGTATATAACATAGGGTTTAGATTATCCTGATGATGCAATTTTGGTATTCAAAATAAACGTTTAAAAAAATTATAATTTTTGATTAAAATTAATTATAATTAGTGATTACTTAGTCACATATACGTGTTTTTCAAATCCTCTTGTGACGAACAAAAAATTATTCCGTAAAGTTGTTTTGAAAAATTATTCTGTAATGTTGTTTGTTAATGTTGTTCGAACAAAAATTATTCTGCGATGTTGTTTTGTGTTAATAAAGTGTTTTTTATTAATTAACTTAAATTTCTTACAAAACTAGGGGCTTCGACACTACTCGATAATGCTCGCTAACTTCGAATGAACCACAAAATTTGGTTTTGCCTTTGAAATTTTTTAGTAAGTACTAATTTCAATGTAAGACAGTTTTCTATGCATTTTTTTTTGCCGTAATAAAATATAAATCTTTGGCTAACCAAGAACAAAAACTCAAAATTTCAGGATAAATACCAGCTTTTTTAAAAAAATTCAGAAATAAGAATTTATTTTTTTAGGATTCTTAAATTGTCATAACCAATATTTTCTCTTTTGACAATGTTTTCTACAAAGGGTCACTGGTTTTTGTGACAATTCACAAACTCTCAGTATATGTTCCGAAATTACTTAAACACTTTTTTCTCACCAAATAGGGATGAGCTGTTTCTTTAAAAAAAATTATCGGCTTAACCGGTTTTATAAAAATATTGACAATGACAATTTGACTGGATTATGAGGTTGATCCATAGATCCCTACATAATCATGTCTCCCGAGTTACAACCAAAGTAGGAATGAATCTATCACCTTTTGAGTATCACATTTTACATCATTTGAAATATATGTTCTCATTTAACACATCTGTACTAAATCGTCATATTTATCCCTACACTGTTATTTCAAAGATATTTCCATGGAATCTTGCATATATAAATGAATTACTTAACGGTAGTCGTTTTCCGCACCGCTTGAGTTGGTGGATCGAAATCTGCAATCGTTCGTCTTCATCTCATTGTTAGTACACAAATATTTCAAATCGATTGCATCAAGAACTCGATTGCCACAGACTTGGCTCACCTGCCGCTGGCCCGCCGGCGCAGTGGTTAGTGTACTAGCCTTTGGAGCTGCACGGCTTGGGCTCGAATCCCGGTAAAGGCATGGATGTTTGTGCTTGTCAGTAAATGTTGTTATTTGTCTATGCGTTTGTGTCGGCCATCTGTGTCCCTTGTGACTGTCTCTTCTGGCGAGCTGGGTAATGGGCTACAAAGTATACAATCTCCCTTCTAGAGGGCGCAATCACTGTCATTCGTCACCGTCATTGGCTCACCAGCCTCGGGCGTGTTTTTGTGTAGCTCCCTGTGATTAAATATTTCCAAGTCTTTTTTTCTATTGCTCAAGTATTTGCTTATGCTTTATCAACTTTTTATCTAAACTTTATTTTAAGTATAATATCTATAGGTATATCTTAGTCTATATATAAGTGAATCACTTAACGGGTGTCATTTTCCGCACCGCTTGAGTTGGTGGATCGAAATCTGCAATCGTTTGCCTTCATCTCATTGGCCTCCGGACTGGTTCGAATACCGTTTCTTGTTTCAGAAGGGTGTCTCGGGGTGAATTGTTTATCGGGGATCGAACCAATTAGAGATTGTTTTAATCCGTAAAGAATTGAAGAGCTTGTAGTGGAAGAACGTGCGAAGTGACAAAGAAAGGTGAAAACAGAAAATAAGCTTCAAAGTTTTTCGTTTGCACTTAGATTCGTTAAAAATATCACTTACAATCGGTAAAAAGTATGTTTAACTAAAAGTTTATGAAAAAGGAGTAGTCTTGTTAGCTTTAAATTAGGATGGTGCAATGACACAAAAATCTGTTTTGTTTTGAAGTTCTAAAAGTTTCCTTTGTTAAACAAGAGGTTCTAAAAGAGCTAAAATAGCCTACTTTCCTTTTAGTTAAATACTTACTAGGATTCTTATCTTGAAAAAACTAGGTTCGTAACAGTAAGTGTCATCTACAAAAGTTTCTTCATAAAATTTAAACACATTTTAATAAATTTCACTAAGCCCTGCATCCAGCTATAATTTCAACTTCTTAAAGATAAATCAATTATTTTCGTTATTTTTCTATCCCCAATAAAATAAATATTACTTATCGTCCGCATGATTTATTTGCAGTTATAAATAAATATTTAATTATTTGTAGAACAAAAACCATACAACTACTTCAAAATTAGAAATGTAAATTAACAAGAAGGTTTGTGACAGAATCTGTCACTTAATCCGCTTCCACGCAACAGTTGTGTTTAACAATTAAAAAGGTGCCAAACTCAGCATTAATTCTATATTAAACATTTACCCGCTGAATTCGGCTAGTTTCATTAATTTTATTTCGAAAATTAAATAATTAGTACTTAAATCGTTTGCAAAAATTTATATTTCAAAGAAAAAATATGTAATACTTCTCTCTTTTAAATAGAATGAAAGCATTTCATACCAACATACAAAACATCTCGTAGTGAAATATATTTGACGTCATTTCAAACTGATCGATGTCGCAAAAATAAATTTATTTTAATTTACTGTCTAAAAGAATTAAAGTTTCCCGAGCGATTGTTGCGATGGCAATGGTGATTTAATTCAAATAAAAATGGCTTCCTATGCTTTTTAAATGAAAATTAAATTTTGAAGTTTTTTTTTAAATAATTGAAGTACTTAGAATTCGAATTCTTTTCTTCAGACGATAAACTACTTGGGAGTAGGCGTCAGGCATAAATACCACGGTTCAGTGATCCCGCCGCTCAATTTCTCCGATTTCACGTGCGCGCGAACCCCATCTCATTAGACTGTCAATAACACGGAGAACTTCCTGTTCTCCAGCAATTGCTCTTTTAGGCAGAAAAAAAATGTTTCGCATGACTTAAGAATCAAGTTAGTAGTAGTATAATCAAGTTAAAGCTATTTTTGCAAATTCCAGTTATTCATTTACTCTGTTTTAAATACACATTACAGATAAATATCTTATTACGATGCACATCGAACGAAACAATTTGGAAATAAAACAAACACGAAATAATTGGGGGTAAAACAGACAAACACAATACCCAGATAAAAGTTGGAACCAGTTTTCAAATCGTTAAAAGACATAGTAAAAATATCTAAGTCGTGAGAATATTTATATTGTAAATTTTATAAAACTTAAGCAAACAGAAATTTTGAATATAGTTGTAATGGGAAGAGCTATGAGAAAATATACGACGATTGCATGTAAATCTATCGGGAAAAAGAGATGTACAGTACTAATTATATGTAGTTGAAATTAACAACAAATTCAAGTTTGAAACTTGAATAGAATTTACTCGGAACACATATATTAAGTATATTGCACGTACTTATTTTTGAAATTATGCATATATTCAAGAATGAAGTACCTGTTGTTCATTTTTGGAGCAGATTTATGTATCAAAAATGAGTTGAAATTTACTTTACGTTATCAATTGTAAATATTCCGTTTTTTCAAAATCAAATATAAACTTGAGTTTCAAATATCCGGTGGAAGGTGAAATACGAACCTCCGCCCGCTTCGGCAAACAAACAATGTTGAAATTTTCTACAGTTACCACATAAGAACTAATTTTGTTTAAAACTAAGTATGTGTGATATTTCAGAATTGAAAACATTAGATTGTCATATTTGAAATAAAATGTTTCATTTTAAAGTGAAAATATACATTCACTCAAATTTTAAAATTAAAATGTCGTTTGTCTCAGTGATCCTATGCCTCCCCCCCCCCCCCCCCAATCTGGCCTTCCAAATTCTATCCCAGATTACAGGGAGACTATACGTTACGTAGAAATTTGCTTCTTTAAAATTGTGTCTATAATATTATTTCAAAGTTCAATAAATGCTAATTCTGTTAGTCATGGAATATACTGAACAAATGAAAATTAGTAATTGAACAATAGGAAATTATTTTTTTAATATTTTTTTCTTATTTTTGAGACGCTCCTAAATTAAAAAAAAACCCAATATCTTCCCTCATAATGAAGTTTTAATTGAATCCCAAGATTGTACGAGTTAAACAACGCAACAATGGCACTGCCCTGTATCGACCCATCTCTCAGAGTATCACTGCTATGCAAAAAAGACGTGAATATCGCGTCTTAAGTTGACGAGGTAATTGATAAAAAAAAATGACGGTGGCGTCATTTTCCCATGACGCGAGCACCGGAGCGAAGTCGTGCAAAAGGGCCTAAGAGAGAGCTGGAGACAGGTCAACCGTGTTATCGTCTGTCGAGAGCTCATTTGCCAAGTGGGGGGGGGGGGGGAGTGCAGAAGGAACCCACACTTCGCAAGGAAGAGACAAAGGTGTAATTCAATTTGTTAACTTGCCACGGGCCCGAAACCTGGATTTGGCGAGGTTGACTCAGTTTTTTTGCTTTTAGTAGGCCTGAAAAATGCTTAAAAAGCTAGATTGACTCTAATAGAGGGTTTTACTAGTCAGGTCTGACCAACCAATTGAACGGAGGGGCTGAAGAGCCTATGTACCCTATTGTAGCTTTCTTATTACAAGTGCGGTAAATTTCTACAGCTGATTGTCGTACATTGACGCTACAAAAAGCACTCCAAAAACAGGCAGCGAACCTAAAGCGGGTAGGACTGCCAATAGCATGGCTTTTGGCAAACACAGGGGATTATTGGCTTAGTTTGGGTGTAAATAACGTGTCATACTAAAACCACACATGGGTTAATTATTGTGAAAGGCGGATTGTAGTTAATTGCTGATGGTCGTCATCAATTGCACATGCATTTCTTTTTTTCTTATTATCTCGACTTGATCGTCAATAGATTTGCATCTTCTGTAGATGTATTCTTTAATACATTCAGTATCACCTCGGGAACGCTGTAAGTCACTTCAATAATGGTGAACCCGATACAAGTTCGAACTGCACTTCACACTCCCCTTCAGGGACATGTCTAAATTGCGGAGGTGGCGACAGATGGCAACAT
Source organism: Hylyphantes graminicola (assembly GCA_023701765.1). Taxonomy (NCBI): domain Eukaryota; kingdom Metazoa; phylum Arthropoda; class Arachnida; order Araneae; family Linyphiidae; genus Hylyphantes; species Hylyphantes graminicola. Next base: position 7,205,312 of record CM043115.1, on the reverse strand, counting down.
CTGTCATATGTGTTTGTGTGTGTCTTGTGTTGTCCTACTTGACGATGGTTTATAAGCGGGTCCTTGCGACCAAGCACACAAGCCTGAAAATATATGTCTACCAACCAACCAACCAACTGCACTTCACTTGAGAAACTGTTTCGAAACACTAAATAAATGCGCCTGCAAAAAGCAATGAATAGCCAAATATAGTAACGCTTGCCTAAGCCTTCCTTACCCTTTTCCAAAGTGGACTTTTCCAAAATCAAAATAGGCTGCGTTGGGTGCCTATTCAGGTGTTGGCTCGTCACCTGACTGTGGTTCTAAAATACGACGCCCGTCGCCAATAGCCATCGTGTCGCATCATCATATTTGATATGCCAAGAAATGACAGGCTGACTATACTCTAGTTACACTTTTTTCCAAACCAAACTTGCGGTTTTTAAATACGCCCTGAAGTGAAATGAAGAGAATAACCCTTTTTTTCTGTTTCGATTTTTATCGCGTGCCTGTTCCGTGGCCCGTCCCAAGTGTGGGATGGTGGAGTTTCAAGAATTTTTTTTCCGCCTTGTTTGCTTGAACTTTGAGCGATTAGAAGCATAATTTTTTTTAAAAAAGAGAAGAAAATTGATTATTTAATGGAAGGGGTAAAAACAATTTGAAGGCAGAATATAATCTATTTCAAATCTCAATCAATCAATCATTTTTCTAATAGTGTGACGTGTTGAGTTATTGTGTTGTAAAATGTGACTTTTTTGTGTGAAAAATTATATTGCTATTGTTATTATACGATATTTTCGTTTTTTTAAAAATAAATTTGCGGACACATTAGTTTTTTTTTTTTAACTTAGGCAACGGATGCTTCAGGGTTATTAACTTCACGCATTTTTTTATTCGATTTTTTTTTCTTTCGACCATCAATATAATCAACAAATTGATTGAAAATGCAAAATGACCAGTACAAAAAAATCCTACTCTTGTTTTTTTTCTCTAATGGGGGACTCTCTAATTGGGACTGCAACATTGGCGATCAAGGCTTTTCAGACTCGGCATATTCCCCAGAACTGGAATAAATTTTTTGTGTGGCACTATCTAGGCGACTCTCGCCACAAATTTTGACGCCCAGATTACAAGGAATCTGAGCTCTTTGGGGTTGTTAAAGTATGCCGAGATTTAATTTCGCTGAGAAAACCCAAGCCAAACGGATACTATTATGAATTTTTACATGGCACATAATCATATATGACATGCGTGCCCAAGATTTTCCCATCCATAAAATCCTACGACTCAGCCGGGGCTCGAACCCGTGATCTTGGGCTTATGAGGCGGACACGCTAGACCCCTCATCCACTAATTTACCAAGTTTGTTTTGGTTTGGTTTGGTTTGAATTATCGTCGCACTAGAGCTACACGAGGGCTATTGGCGACGGGCGTCGCATTTTTTTAGAACCACAGTCAGGTGACGAGCCACACCTGAATAGGCACCCAACACAACCGTTAAGGGCGACATCGTACGCAGCGTTGGGACTTTGAAGGATATTTAACGTGCACTCCCTTACACGGGGTATTATTCGTCGGACATTTTTGGCTACACGGACCGTTTATAGGTCGGCAGCTATTTCGGCGATGCCCGGACCCGAACCTGGGACCTTCCGCATGCTAAGCGAGTGCTTAACCGACTGGGCTCCCCAGCCCCCCAAGTTTGTATCCTTCCTTCTGTGCAATATTTACAAATTCACCATATCGAACAGGACTGACACTCTGTAGACGTTTGAACCTGAATTCTCATCAGTGTTCTCATCTGCGGTATGTGTTAAAAAGGTATCTTACCTTACAACTAAAAAAATACAAACAAATATATGTTTTTTTTTACATTTTATGTATTTTTATTTATTTAAAAATTAAAAAAAAATGTTTTGCGTATCCTGCCAGTCTTCCTATAGATCGTGTTTGCATTAAAAAAAATGGAAAGCATCCGCAAATCTGTTGCTTTATGTGGAAACAAATGAACATACTAAATTTTTAAACAAAAACGAACACAGTTTATTTTGAAAGAAGGGCAGACTCAACAATGAACATAAAATACTATTAACATAAAATTCAACTTATTTTTAAAACATGAACATACTAAATTTTGAAACAACAACGAACACAGTTTATTTTGAAAGAAGGACAGACTCAACTATGAACATAAAATACATTATAATCATAAAATTCAACTTATTTTTGACATGAACGTGCTCAAAACTGAACACCACATGTTTCATCTTTTACTATATGCAAGGTTCAAACTTGATTAATATTTACACGGAGTCTTTTAAGGTTTCCGACCAAAGAGTTGTATAGTAGGGTAGTGACTGAACCTAGCAACAGCACCATGGACCTACACGGAGACAATATAGGATGGCATGTGGGGCCCGATGTCCGAGTGGTTTGGATCGCAGGCCATAAGGCTAGCATTCCACGCGGTGTAATACCGGCGTTACATACGTCTAGCAATTTGTTCTAGCGGTTACCTTGAGAATCTCAAGGTAACCGCTTTATACGTATTTATTCGAAAGCTCACTGAAGTTGGATCTCAAGGCCACCAACCCAACTTTTGTCGGTTTTTTGGCCAAGATCAAAGGAAAGGTTGCCATAAGGAAAATAGCAAACATATTGGCGTGTTATCTCTTTTTTAAGTGATCCTTCGAAAAAGTATGTAAAACATCGAATTGAATAGTATTGAGTTTTTCTTAATTTTTTTTATTTAAAGCAGGTTTATTTTATCACATAAATGAATGAAATTCAAAATTTGACACTGTAAAATATGTTGATGATAAAATGCTTTCTATGTTAATAAAAGTATTGAAACTCTTATTTATATCTTACCCGTAATCAATACAATTAATTTTTAAACAAGATTTTGTATTAAAATACTGAAACCTGGTTGGAGTTAATAGCTTAATCAGTTATTTTAATACATATAATTTCTAAATTTTTGGCAGACAATACTGAAAACACTTTTTTATTTGACCTGATTTTAATCAGTAATACTCCGGCATTAAAAGTTTTAAATATAAGTACGGAAAAGGACAGTCATCAAAAAAACAATCCAGAAAAAAATGCACTTTCCTATGCACTTTTAAACAAAAAAAATTCCCCGTAAAATATTAGTAATGGGCAGGGACCGGCAGCAAAGATACCAGTCATGCCCCGTTAAAAAAACAGTCATGTCCTGTTTTTTTTTGTTTTGTTTTTTTTTTTCAAACAGTCATGTCCCTTAAAGATGGTATAAACAGTTAAATCACCATCATCCACCATCTTCGACGACGTTTTTTATATTTTTTTCTAATTACCTCTAGATAATTATCTAAGCTCTCTAAATGTAAAACACAAGCAGCAATCAAAATTTCGTCATCCATAATCTAGTTGATTTTAAACAATGAATAAAATCGCAGCGCTACAATCTCACTCGCCAAATTCTCGCCAACCAAAGGTCGAATCGCTAGAGGTCAAAGCGCTTCCAGCGTCTACGTTCAGCGGCCGCTAGACGTATGAAACGGCAGTGTAACGGGTTTGATTATCGCTTTTGACCAGGGTGTACTTCCTTTCTCAGTATCAAAATTATAGATTAACTAGCACTTTTACCACTCTATTCAGGCTCCGTAGTAGGACATGGCCGCCTATGTACGAGTTGTTCCTCTACCCTACTATAGAACTATTTGTATCCGACCTGCTCAGAATTGAGCACTTTTTGATCAGTTTTGAAACTGCCATTTTTAAAGTGTGGATTTCTAAAATCGAAAGTGGCAACACGTTCATCCAAAACTAGAAAGCAAAGCATTCGAATAGCATTCGCGAAAATAATAAAACGCGGAACAGCCACAGAATAGAACTCGTTCTAAAGAGTTACACCAAAAACATTCTTTATTATTTCATTTATCAATGAAATTTATCGAAATGGAACCATTTCGAAGCGAAGATTTCGAACAATGAAAAAACTAAAAAGGAAAGGAAAAAAAAAAAAAATGGCGGCACACGTAAACCTGACATTGTGCGTTCGGGGAGGGAAATTGGAACGGTTGTTCGCGACGCTCCAATTGCGTCGAAGACAAATAGCGGGTAGAATGTTTTCCGCACAAGTCGTTTGTTCAAAATGACGAACTTAAGCAGGGCCTGCCTTATAAATTTTGGGGCCCAGGGCACAAAAAAATTTAGGGGCCCCCGCAACATTAATGCATCCATGAAATTGATTTTTTCACCTCAAATGTGTACAAATAAGTAGCTCTTAATAGGTTTCTCAAATGACAAAATTTTGGGACCCTGTTCACAAAAAAATTTAGGGATCCCCGCAACGTTAACGTTGAACTCGCAACCTAAGTTCAGTGTTGGGCAAATTTTAATTGTAAGATCAATTTAAGATTAAAAATTAATTGGGAAATTCTAACAATTCACCAATTGTAATTGTGGAAAATTACAATTAACCGTTATTTAATTGTTAACTGTAATAGTAAAAATTAACAATGAATTAACTTTCAATTGTTTTGTTAATTTTAATTATTTTTCTCTAATGGGGGACTGCAACTTTGGCGGTCAAGCCTTTGCAGACTCGGCATATTCCCCAGAACTGAGAGCCATTTTTTGTGGCACCATCTAGGCGACTCTCGCTACAAATTTTGACGCACAGATTACAATGAACATGAGCTCTCTGTGGACGTTAAAGTATGATGTGACGCGTCACCTCGCGTCTACCCCCACTTTCTGCACTGGGTATAGTCCCTAGACATAATTTTATAGTTTAACTTGATATTTTTATTTTCTTAATATGTCGAAAAAAACTTTCTATAAATGACCATATTTTATAAATTTGGTATGTAGGCCAAATTTTACTTGGCTATATTTTGTTTTTTCTTTCACATACACACAAAAATACTACCAGAGTTGTTTTCTAATTCTTATTTTTAAAAAAGTGTTCTGAACGTGTGGCCACCTTAACTGTTGAGTAGATTTTTTAAATTCTTAAGGTGGTCCAGTACCCAAAAATCATGAAATATTCAATTTTTAGAATTATTTTTTTTTAAAAATAATATTTGATCATTTCTTAACATTTTGCAAAAAACCGCTTAATATTTTATGCATTAGATTATGAGTTATTAATTTTTGAATGAGACGCACTCTTCAAGTATCCTTCCAGAAAAAATTTAGATGTTTACTTTAACTGCTCATCTCTGTTCGTATTTTTTAAGTTTTAGGGTAGTGAAAAATACTACTCCTCTTTTAATATTATGCATAAAAAAGTTTCTGTAAATTTCTAAAGCATCTTAAAAGTATAGTGAACAAAACTATGCATTAAAACTTTTCATTTATGTTGTCAGTATTTTTGAAAAAAAATTTAAAGAATAAATTTAACTTTTTTCGTAAAATTTTTTTTAAAATTTCAAATATATATATTTTTTTAAAGTTGAATCACGATTAAAACTTGGATGCATAGTTTTGTTAAGATAGTATTAGGGAACTCATTTAAAAAATATCCCCAGATAAAAAGTTGGAAAATAAGGGTGGAGTAGGGATTTTTAAATTGTTAACAAATTGATCAAAAACTTAAATTTTTTTTTAAATACTGAGGCATTTTTTTTGCTAATGGGTTTTATTTATGCAGGATGCACGAGTGTATAAAATCTGAATAGTATAAGTTCATAAATAAAAAAAAAAGTGGGAAAGGTACCGGACCCCCTTAACAGATATTTCGGCATTAAGTGTATATATTCCAAAAATCTTCCGTTATTTGATATCAGAGATATTATGGCGATAATCGAATAAACACTTTTTTTTCTTTTTTTTTAAAGCTGCTGAAAACGAAACATTACAACTTTACGACGTTAAATTTTATAACTATACCTACGTATGACATTTTGAAGTATACAGATGATTTTGAAGTATACAGATTTTTTTCTTAGTATACAGATGATTACCTAAAAAGAATGTATCGAATCATCGTATACATGGTTGTCATAAAATAACGCTCGCTATTCCGAGTGGTATGTAGCTTGAATGAATAACCCAAATGCAACTAACATAGAGACACTTACTAATCAAGAAGGGGGGGGGGGGGGAGAATGTGGAATTACAAAATAATAATAATAATAATAATAATAATAATAATAATAATAATAATAATAATAATAATAATAGAAAACTCGTCTCTTGACTTCTAAATTACGAGGCGTAGTCAATTATGGCCAGTTGCGGGCAACACACAGCCAATTGCGCCTCGTAATTTAGAACCCTGGTCAAGAGACGAGGGGTTTTTTTTTTATTATTCCATTATCCCCCTCCTTCTTGATTAGTAAGTGTCTCGATGTTTGATGCATTCGGATTATTCATTCGAGCTACAGACCTCTCCGAATAGCGAGCATTATTTTATAACCACAATGTATAATGATATAAAAGAATCTAAGTTTTAAAATGAATGAGCCTTGACATGTGTTTAATAAATACGAATATTCACATTTCAATTCTGTAATCCCACATATTACAATGTCTCATTATATGAATCGCCTTCTCTTTAAACAAGTGTAAAACTTGTCTTGCCGCGTAATCTTGTCCCCAAAGCTGTATTTACATTTGCGGCATTTCTCGATTGGCATTGTGTTCCGAAATTAAATTTCTTTTTTTGTTTACAAACTAATACATATTTATCGTCTCAAAGTAAGTAGGAAGTAATCAAAACTGATCTGATCGTATTCATTTCAAACACTGAAAAAAAAAGTTTCTTTATTGTCACTCTTGACGCATAGACTGATGGATGCATCGAGATATTCCCAGCAAATTGATCGTTCGAAAAAAAAAAAAACATTCGAACTTGTAATGCTCTTCGCTTTTAGATATTATAATAAAAAATTGTTTGTTTTGCAAACTTGATTTGAGATTGATGACTTTAGAGGTATCGTGACCGTTAAAATTTTTAAAAAAAATTAGTAATTTATCTGAACATATCTCTCGAAAATAAGTATAATTAATCATAGCATATTTTTAAATGCGTTTAAATTTTTAGTCTACAAAGGTAGAAAAGAGTAGGTATTGGCTTGCGGTCGATGTCCATCTGTCTGTTCGTCTGTCCGTTAGTCTGTCATTTTTTTACGTATAATCCTGATTAGTTTTGATGTACATTTCTTATTTTAAGTGAATTTTGGAGTAGCTTCATGTTTTTTGTTATAAATAAATATTTTATTATTCATAGAGAACTACAAATAAATCAAGCAGACGATAAGTAATATTAATTTTATTTGAGATAGAAAATTAATGAAAAACGTTGATTTTGGCTTTAGAAGTTTAAATTATAGCTGGATGCTCTACTTAGTGAAATTTATTCTAATGTGCATAAATTTTATGTAGAAATGGTAGTAGATGACACTTACTGTTACGAACCTAGTTGTTTACCGATAAGAATTTCAGTAGGTATTTGAGTAACATTAAAGTTTGCTATTTTTAGTTCTTTTAGAACGTCTTGCTTGCAGTGTAATCGTGCAACAGTTATTAAATATAGTCATTTTTTCGAAAACATAAAAAAAAACAAAAAGAAATTTATTTATAATGTCTGGTTTTGACATTTATGATATTCGCTTGGTCATCCTAACCCCCAATCAAATAACAAACAATAGTTTATTTTAGGTTAATGGGCCATAGGTTCGATAAAGCTAACTTAAATTTTCAAATAGTATAATTATTTTCTTAAATCATGTTCCATTCAGGAATTGCCAACATACTATTTTTAGAAGCCAACCTTCAGATGATGCAAGAACAATGACGATTCGAAAATATTCCCATGGAATTTTCGAATCGTTCGAATTCTAATCCGAATGTTTAACTTGGCGCGACGCCTAATACCTTGTCAACAAATTTTTGTGTTTACCTAATCTCTCGAACTAAGACGATTTCGGATTCTTTTCGTTCTGCTCACAAAGTGGCTCTAAACGTTCGATCGGGGCACCGTTTTTGTTCACATGACCTGTCGAGAAAAATTCGAAAGTTCAGATGAGCGCTCTTCTAATATCAGTGCTTTTAAAACCCTGAAGGAAAATCCAATGGGAGTTCAGTCAGCGATTAAGATGCCGCGTTCTTTTGTATGTGAAATACTTTTTTGCTAAAAGAGAAATGTAGGCTGATATTAATTGAAGTGAGGTTGTTTAAAATTTCTGTAAGGTGAGAACCGTTAATAAGAATTATGTGACATTTACAGGAGGCACTCATGAAACTATACCGCCAAAGGCAGAAAAAAAATATGTAAATCTTAATTATAGAGCAACAAAGATAATTTTCTTTCTAAAGTACACTACCCAAAAGAATTAGGGGAGAACTTAACGTATATTTGTTTACTTTTCGGCTCCAACTTCTTATTGCTTATTACAGAAGTCTAAAATTTGTGATTTATTATGCATCCAGTATGAAATGGTAAAAAACAGGGGGGAGTGGATCTTAATTTTTAACTAAAATTTTAGGGGGAGGGGAAATTGGAATAATAAATTTTGAATAAACTATATATAATAATAGGTTTTTCAAAACTATATTTGTTAAGAAAAAGTTAAAATCAATTTTAGACATCTAAGAATACAATCGTGAAGAATTAAAGGTCCATTTATTTCATAAAATTTTTTGGGTGTGAATTTTATTTTACCATGTTTTTTATATTTTCATATAATTAAAACGAACATTATTTAACTCTTCAAAACACATGATTCAGCCAGCTAACGATAAATTAATTCGACCTCAACTTAGTGAGAGAAAAAAAAAACGGAAGCTGATGATACCAAATGCAATCATAGGAGGTGAAAGGGTTTAAACTATAGACCAAGCGTTCCCTTAATGTTTTGAGCAGTGTATTTAGTTCTTATCAATCGGCAGTATACTAATGCAGTAATTCCATTAGTTCCAATTTAGTTCAGTCTTTGCGACAAAATCCTTTTGTAGATAAAGCAGGCTTTTTTTTTTAAATATTTTGTGTGATGATAATAAATGATAAAATTAATAATAAATTAAAGAATCAACGAACTACAGCCAAAACTTATTAAATAGATGACTTTATTATGTAGATTTGACTGCATGTGTTTTGCATTTGGTATGTTCCATTATCTGAACCTTGTAAATCTAATCAATTATTATTTTTATTTATTATTGAAAATTATACTTAAAAATTTAGTTTAAAAAAAATATATGGCTCCATTATTCCAGTGCGTGACCACATAAAGTCACCGTGATTCGTTGTGTAATGTTTAAACAAGCTATATATACCCAGAGCTGCTAGAGTGTACCCTTAATAACAGTAATTTATGTATTGTAAAATTGGGAGGGTGCGGTTTGGTCAGCATTTCGCATACGGTTAGGGGGAAACCGTAACGCTAACTCTAACCTTATTTTGTGTTTATTACGCATGCGCAAAGAATAAGGGATACCTTGCAAAAATGCCCTTTTGCATAGCGTTAGCGTTTAACGAAAACCTTATCCTTATCTACGTATAAATCGTGATATCGACTAAAAATTAAAAGGCAGTTGATGGTTTCGTTAAAGATTTTTCATTGCGGGCCACTAATGGAAGTTGGAAGGCGAAAAATAAAGGTTACCAAACATATAAGTAAACAACACAGTTTTAGCGAATTTTACGATAGTTGTAGACTATTTCTAATTGAATGGTAACTTAACATATTAATTTTCCAAATATAAATACTTTGTTGCAGTTATTGCCATCCAATTTAGCTCTTTTGGAGTCCCTTTGTAAAAACAACTATGATTACTAATTGATTGTATAAGATGTTGTTGTTGATATTTCACAAGAAATAAAAGCTGTATACAATGCATAAGATTTAAAACGACACATAAATTTAGTTTTCAAGTATTTTGGGAAAGAAAATGTCAATAAAATGTTTAACCTAAAAATGTATAACACAAAATAACAGATTTTATTGGCATCTTTATATATTTTCCAGTGAACAGTCAGAAATGTGTTTGGGTTGGTTAAAAAAAATACTGAAACATGAAAGTGTGACACTCAGTTATAAATTGAACTAACTCATCTAGTAGAATTAATTGCAGTCAAGAATAGTTTCATTAAAGTTATTTGCCAGATGCATTTTGTGAATATGCTATTTTGCTAAATGATAACGGTGAATCTAAAATTACAGTTTCTGATTTCAAAGTTAAATTCTAGAAAAGTTGGCTACCACACATATTATTTGAAAGCCCTCTGTGTGTTAAATACAGTAATAAAAGATGAGGAGGAAATTTTCAAAGGGTTTAGGGTCCTGGTTTGATCTTTGCTTCTTGTCGACCATCTGAGGCAGTACTCTGGGGGGGGGGGGGTAACTCAAGTTCTTAAAAATAATCAAACATGAATGTGTGAAACTTATCCATATACAGAACAAATCTTGTAGAGTTGATAGCAGTGTCAAGAACAATTCCACAAAAAGTATTTGTCAGGTGCATTTTGTGAATGTTATTTTGCTTAATGATAACAGTGAATCCAAAATACAGTTTGTGATTTAAAAATTCTAATATAAAGTTGGCAAACATACATATTCTTTAAAAGCCCTCTGTATGTTAAATCCAGTAATAAAAAATTAGGGGGAACTTATCAAAGGGTTTAGGGTCCAGGTTTTTTTTTTGCTTCTTGTCGATCATCTGATACAGTACTATTGGGGGGATCATTAGGTTTAAAAAAGTAACTAAACCTGAAAGTGTGACTCATCCATAAATAGAGCTCAGCTAGTACAATTAATTGCAGTAAAGAACAGTTCCATTAAAACTATTTGCCAGGTGCATTTTGTGAATGTTATTTTACTTAATGATAGCCGTGGATGCAAATATACAGTTTCTGATTTAAAAGTAGAATTCTAAGCTAAAGTTTGTAACTTTATATATTCTTTTTTAAGCTCTCTATGTTAAATACACAAATGCAATAATAAAAAATGTGGTGAATCTTGCAAAAGGGTTTAGGGTTCTGGTTTGAATTTTGCTTCTTGTCGACCATCTGAGGCAGTACTATGGGGGGGGGGGGGGATCCTCAAGTTTTAAAAAATAACTAAACATGAAAGTGTGACTGAATCATGAATGTGTCGATTTATAGAACTCATCTACTATAATTAATTGCAGTCAAGAACAGTTCCATTACAATTATTTGCCAGGTGCATTTTGTTAATGATAACGGTGTATCCAAAAATACAGTTTGTTTTAAAAGTTAAATTCTAATCAAAAGTTGGCAACCATAGACATTCTTTGGAAGCTCTTTGTTAATACAAATACAGTAATAAAAGAGGTGTGAGAAACTTTCAAAGGGTTTAGGGTCCTTCTAGCTTTTTGAGTCTTGTCGACCATCTGAGGCAGTACCAAAAATACAGTTTCTGATCTGAAAGTTACATTCTAAGCTACAGTTGGCAACTTTATATATTATTGAAATGCTCTGTGTATTTTAAATACAAATGTAGTGATAAAAAGATGAGAAAATATTTTCAAAGGGTAGTTTAGGCTTGTTTGGTTCTTCTTAGTGCTACTCGACTATCTAAGGCAGTATCATAGGGAGTTGTTGGGGTCTTAAAGTTTAAATAAATCTCCGTAACATGGAAAGTATGACACAACACTAGATAGAACTTGCTTTTTAGAATTGATTGTAGTCACTAAAAGTGCAGTTAAAAATATTTATAATGTGTATTTTGAGAATGTTGATTTGCTTAATCATAACAAGGAATGCCAAAATAAGTTTATGCTCTAAAATTTTTATTAAAAGCTAAATTTGAGCATCTTTATGATTCTTTAAAAGCTCTCTGCATATAAAATAATTATCTAGGACATAAAATAGAGAAAAAATAAAGTACATTTGCACATATTGTTTTTCTTTACTTCTTGGCTATTTAAAAAGTCATGCTTGGGGGTGCCATACTTAAAGTACTGTTAAACCATGGTATATATAGTGCAATTCCATTAATTAAAGTATTTGTTTTTTGAAAATTAAAGTGTTTTTAAGTTCAAGTGTTATTTTGATCAATTAACGAGATTATCTATAAATCAATTTCTGTTCTGAAAATTTAATTTAAATCAACTAAATTTGAACTATTAATAAAATTTTTATATTTCTCTCTCTTTGAACACATTTGAAATTACCAAACATGAATTAAAGTGTAAGTTGATTTTTAAGTAATGAGTATTCAACCCTGTAAGATTCCACGTAGTACTACAATTAAAAAAGGAATTTGTACTTTTGGAAATATATTTGAAAGTAATTAAATATACCCCAAACTGGAATAATCAACTTTTTTTTTAACATAAATATAACCTTTTTACAGAAAAATAACAGTATAGTATACAAAAATATGCACACGGAGAAATACAATTTTTATTACAATTCGAAGCGATTTTGAACCTTTTTAAACAAAACTTTTAAAATGTTTATCTTTCACATTTGCGATTATTACATTAGCGATATCAAATCTGAAATGTTTTGTATTATAGCGAAAGTACTTTTTTTCTGTCAAGTTACATTTCAAAACAAACCGAGATTCAATGCTATAACCAATAAAACAACAACAAACTGCCCACGTGACTTTATGGTTTGCGGTTAGGGGATAGCGTTAGGGTTACGGTAAATTTCCGAAATAAGGGAGCGATTCCCTTAACCTTATCTCTACGCGCATTCTGATTGGTCGAGAGGATAAGGTTTGGGTTAGCGTTAACGTTACGGTTCACCGAACGGTATGCAAAAGCTCTCTAATATTCACCCCCCTCGCCTCCCGGAGTCCGGGTGGCCTAGTGGCTAAGATCGCAGCCCATTACGATAACAGTCTGCGCACTGTACCAGGTGCGGGTTCGATTCCCTCCTTTGCCCTGGGTGTACTTTATCTCTCCGTGTTATAGTAAAAATTCTGTCTGTGCATGTGTCTTTTTACTTGATGAAGGTTTATAAGCAGGGCCGGATTTCTAAATAGGCTAAGTAGGGTGTAGCTTAAGCGGTGAATGTTTAGGGGCGGCAAATTTTATAACCAATTAAATTGATGGTTGGTTTTGGATGGCAACCAGGAGAGCAGGAGTTCGAATCCCACCTACTGCCAGTCATTGTATAAATCGGATCTCTTTACTGGAAATAGTAGAAAAAAATCCTTAATTCATCACGGATGGGCCCGAGTACACTGATGGGACAGACGTGCTCGTTTAAATCTGTGGGGTCCAAAGTCCCGACGGCGTTAGCTTATGATGAACGAAATACCTTTTTTTTTTGTTTACCTTTTACTATTGTTATGCATTGAAAGAACCTTTTTATGGCTCAACCTTTCATAATAGTTACGCGTTGGGAAAATCCCACATATGGTTCATCCTCTCACCATAGTTAAGCAATTTAAATAATACTATTTTATGGTTCAACCTCCCACCATAGTTGCGCAATTTAAAAATACTGTTTTATGGTTCAGCCTCTCACCATTGTTACGCAATTTAAAAATACTGTTTTATGGTTTAACAGTCTACCAAATCATGGTTTAAGCAAATTTGAACAAGATTTTGGTTCAACCTTGAAATATTATTTTTAACAGTGACACAAGATCATATCCTAAACTGCTTATAGAACTAGACTGGGACGAGTACATTCTTCTCCTTTTTTGGATTCGGACTTCCTAAATGCCAACGGATTTATTGATCTGGTCTGACTGTCAAACCAGATGGGAATTAGCAACAACAACAACTCTTTTAGAGTGGCGCATTTATTACAACAAATGAGCCATCAAAATTTGATATCTTTACCTCCAATACTAAAACAGAATTTTGTTTGCGGAACCATATCCCATGAAACACGACATCGTTTAATTATTTTCCAATGCCGGAATATGTGAAGCATTCAAAAGTATTTTAGAAAATGAAAAGACGATGGTGTCATTCAAACTTATTAATAGTGTATGTAATGTCGGTATTTGCTCGTAGATGTTTTCAAAAACCAATGTCTTCCACATAACCAAAAAAAAAGCAATGCGGTAGTTTCATTGTAAGTGCTACATTTAATGTGCTTGAGGAAGCCATTAACAACTAGTCTACTATTCCATTGTCGCCTCAAACATATATTTTTCTTACACTTTGAAGCGTTTCCAAACGGACAATGCAAACGAAACCGATAATTTGTTTCTAAAGTGAACTGTTTGTTGACCGCTATGCATGCAATTTACAGCTAGAACGGACTTCGAACCAAATTAAATTGTACAGCAGGTGTAAAGCCTTGTGATATATTGGGTGTTTATTTTGTAACTACTTGCCTTATACCTTTAGCGAGAATTTATTCTCGCGGTGAATTAACCACAATAGCCCGCGACTGAAATAATAGGAAATTTGTTTTGGATTTCCGCATTTTCTGATAAGTATTTCCAAATTCCATGAGAGGAATAATGATAGTTCTCGTAATGAGGGTCTTCCACAAATGGATTTTAGTTTTTCGTTTTCATTACTTTCCTCCATACTATTTCTTTACGTAAGTAAGAATGTAAAAAATATTTTATTCAAAAAAAAAATATAAGTCACATACTTGTCAAACGGTCAAGCAATTTTTTAGCAGAATTTCATTCAAACTTTCAAAGATCTTAATCTATTACCATAATCAATACCCGATAAACCCTTAATCATTCTTGTAGCCTATGCTGAACTTTTTCAAGCAACTCTGTATCTTTTCTGAGGAAGGTGGGTCAAAACTGAACAGCATATTCCAGATGTGGAATTACCAATTCCATATACAATGGCAAAATGATCTACTTCGATTTAGATGTAATACTTTTTCTAATACATCCCAAAATTCGATTGCCTTTCTTACTTGCTTCAACACATTGTACTCTTTCTTACTTGCTGCAACACATTGTGCTCTTAAAAACTTGCTTCAACACATTGTACTCTTTCTTACTTGCTTCAACACATTGTACTCTTTTTTACCTTCTGCAACACATTGTACTTTTTCTTACTTGCTTCAACAATTGTGTCTTAATTACATTTAGCCTCTTCACCTCAGAAGTACACAAACGTGGACCTTTTGTATAATTCACTATAGGGCATTTCCACGCGTGGCTGACACTACATCAGAACGATTTAACCAATTTCGCTTGCATAGTTCATAATTATTTTCTATTTATTAAACAAAAAATATTGTTTGTCAGTATACCCCTGAGCATATAGTATTTTTAGCAATCAGTAAAATTTCTTTAAATTTAATATTTAACTAAAAAATAATAAAAATGTCTTGATGTGACTGACACTACTCAAAAGTTCGTAGATTTTTGGCTTTCATAAAAATTCCAATTTCTTCTGATTGTGCAGTAAATCAGCATTCTACCACCGCTTATTTTAAGCATAAGGTTTGAGGCTAAATATATTAACTGCAAAAAAGTATTGAAATACCATAGGAAATAATTTATTAACATTTTTGTGCGTGACTGACACTACATTCAATTCGTGACTGACACTACATTGAGAATTGTATCACAGATGTGGAATTTTAAGCAATAATAACACAACATATGTAAATAATTTTGAACATGGTAAGTTAAAAGTTGCATAAATGGTAAAATTATCGTTAGAAAAAGTTACACAATGTCCCCTAAAGTATGTTTCTGGTAATTTCTTAAACTCTAATTTCTTCTTCAAAATGCAGTAAATCAACATTTTAGCAGTGCTTATTTCAAGTATAAGGTTTAAAGCTAAATAATTTAATTGCAGAAAGTATCGAAATATTATAAGAAATAATTTCCTAACACTTTTGTTCGTGACTTACACTACATTCAACTTGTGACACACTACATCATGTGAATTGTATCACAGAAATGGAAATTTGGGCAATAAAAACATAACATATGTAAGTAGTTTTGAACATGGTAGAATAAAAATTGCGTACATGGTAAAAAATATAGTTAGAAAAAGTTACACAGCGTCTTTAATGTTGGTTTCCGGCAGTTTCTTACTTCTTTCTTCAATAGCATTTCCCGAAAAACCTTCCTTCTCAGGCCACGCAAAAAGACTTCCCGACCATTCAGATGTTTCAGTTTTATTGAATAAGCATCTTTACTTGACATTTGCCCACAAAATATTTAACGATAATTTAACTACCAAAAGGAAATAAAGCTCTTTTTCCAGCATCAAGTTCATTTTCAGAATTTTGTTTGAGAAGTATTTCTTTTTACAGCATTTAAATTTATTTAATTAGCCGTGTAGTATTTTGGGGGATGTAATGAAACATTGGCAGTTGTTTTAAGTAGGTATTTGTTTAATTAAAAAAAACGGAGCAATTTTTGAGTGTCTAGAATAGGAAAGTATATCTGAGCGTATATCATTTAATCCACCTATTTTGCTCTTTTCACAGTTGTCAAAAATGTATAATAGTGATATATTTCAGCAGATTTCTTATACCAAATGAAAAAATCTTTAGCACAATGTGTCAAATTTCATAGAAAGCGTGATTTATTTTATCCCCTCCTCACTGTATCACGAAGTCCATCAATTGGTCCTTTACCATGACTGAAGGCAAATATGACCATGACTTTTGGAAGCGAATTGCCACCCAAGGTTGTCAAACAGTTGGAGGATTTCAATATAGGTGGAAGACTTTAAATTAAAGTGTTGTCCGTAAAGTGGTTTTTGCTTTCATTTTCTTTAAATTTTTGAAATTTATCCCATCTTAAAAACTTTCTATTTGCTCTCCTTTTTCTTTTAATGGTTGATATAGCCATCTTAAATCAAAATTATCAAAATTTTAGACATCCGCAAATATTATAGCTAATCTAAAACATCTAGATCAAAAAGAAGTTGTGAGTGACACAACATTGTGACTGACACTACAAAGCTAAAATGTGTTCTAAATAGAGAAAATGATTTTTATTTTAAAATGAAAAAGGTGTAAAATTACACAGAGGTTACTATAGTAAGAAAATATTGCAAAAAATTTGAAGTAAAGCGCCTTATTTCAAAAAGTTATAGAAACTTTCATATATTTTGGTGACTGACACTACAGTCAAAAAGAAGATTTTTATCTTCTTAATTAAGTATCGTTTAGTCATAAATACCAATTAATAATGTGTTTTTAAGGTAGTTTTGATAGTGTGTTTTAAGGGGTCTAAGGAGTCTTAAAAATGTGCAAAGAAGGAACTACAAAGTATAGTTTGATCTGTCATGTAATTTTTTAACTACTCAATATACAAGTATAATTTTTTTATATGTAATTCTACAAGATTTATTTATTATAAAACAAATTTTAAAATTTATGAAACTTTAGGCAAAACTAAAATAAATGATATTAAACATAAAGCTATTTTAACACATTGTGATTAGGCTTGCGCGGCAAATTTTGAGGTCAAAATTGAAAAAATGACCAAGAAAATGACTTTATATTGTACAAATACGTACAAACTAGGACTTATACCTAAATTCTCAGCTCAATTTTAATTAGAAATTATTTAAAAATGAATTCAAAATCAAAATTTAAAAAATTTTATTAATTTTTTTAGAAAAAAAGTTTTAAAAATAATTTCTAATTAAAATTGAGCTGAGAATTTAGGTATAAGTCCTAGTTTGTACGTATTTGTACAATATAAAGTCATTTTCTTGGTCATTTTTTCAATTTTGACCTCAAAATTTGCCGCGCAAGCCTAATCACAATGTGTTAAAATAGCTTTATGTTTAATATCATTTTTTTAAGTTTTGGCTAAAGTTTCATAAATTTTAAAATTTGTTTTCTCTCTATATTAAAAAAAAGTAAGCTTTTTTGATCTGTACGGCGCAATTTTTGGAGTACAACTCCAATTTTTTTACTGAAGGTCTCAATTGGTTTAAGTGTCATGTCCACAAAATAATTAAAAAAAAATCCAATTAGTTTTTTAATTAAAAATTAAAAAGGGGCTTTTTTTGACTAAAATCGAAAAAAAAAAAATTGGTCTCTACGATTTTTCTGAATTTTTGGTATTTTGTAGACTTCTTATGTATGAACAAATTACTAATTACATGTATGTTCAATATATATTCGGTTTGTAAGTTATGGGTTTTTTTTATTTTATTTTTTGTTATTTACTGTCATGCTTTTTGATCTGTACGGCACAATTTTCACCAATTTTCTCCCATTTTTTTACTGAATGTAGAAAAGAGTATAGGTTTTTTGTCTGCAAAGCATTTTTTTAAAATTCAAATTAGTTTTTTTAATAAAAAATAGTTTGTAAAAGGGCAAAAAAGGCGTTTTTAGCCTACATTGAAATAAAAAAAATTGGCTTCTACGATTTTTCTGAATTTTTAGTATTTTGTAGACTTCTTATGTATGAACAAATTGCTAATGCATGTATGTCCAATATATATCCGGTTTGTAAGTTATGGGTTTTTTTTATTTTATTTTTTGTTATTTACAGTCATGCTTTTTGATCTGTGCGGCACAATTTTCACCAATTTTCTCCCATTTTTTTACTGAATGTAGAAAAGAGTATAGGTTTTTTTTGTCTGCAAGGCATTTTTTTAAAATTCAAATTAGTTTTTTTAATAAAAAATAGTTTGTAAAAGGGCAAAAAGGCGTATTTAGCCTAAATTGAAATAAAAAAAAATTGGCTTCTACGATTTTTCTGAATTTTTAGTATTTTGTAGACTTCTTATTATGAACAAATTGCTAATTGCATATATACCCAATATATAGCCGGTTCGTAAGTTATGGGTACTTTATTTTTTTTTTTTTGGAATTACAGTCATGATTTTTTAATCTCTACGACACAATTCTTATAGTACAACTCCAATTTTTTTTTAGAACGTAGAAAATGGTCCAAAATTTATCTCCACAAAATATTTTTAAAATATTCAAATTAGTTTTTTTATTAAAAAATAATAAAAAAGCCAAAAATTGCATTTTGCCTACCAAAATTTATAAGTTTTCAACCAAACCAAACATAGTGTTTCGAAAAATGTTTTATTGGTGTAATTTCACTTTAAATGATACCAAAAATGAAAACTTATATTTTTTTTTACAGTTGTAACTGTTATATGTGCTTTACAATAGTTTGAATTATATATTTTTTGTCATTATTGAGTCGCTGTAGTGATGGGTCGTTCCAGACGAGACGAGGACAAACTATGGCGAATAATTTCTTACCATTTGTTTAACGAATGGCAACACCATAATCGTAAACAAAAACAAACAGAGCGTTATTTTTTTTAAATAAGTTGTTTCTTTATTGATCCAACGAGATTGATCCCCTACTCTCTTTTCACTTGGATAATGTCTGGAATAAGCGCCCCTAGGGACAGCAAAATCCAGCAAAACCACTACCCAACAACAACAACATAAGTTGTTTCTTTTGAAACTTTTCAAGGCGTTTTTTAAATGTTTACGTTACTTTTATTTTCAGAGTGTGTGTTTTAACTGATTTTATTTTTCTAAATTGTTACGCTCACGGCACTGATGATTATTTTGAGAAGTGGTTGGTTTTGGTTCATAGTAATTAATAGTGAAGTGAATCTTTTCTTATGTCTTTGTTGTCGACTACAAGAAGTAAGTATACCAAATCTTTTCGACGGTGAGTTGTTGGCATCATAGCTTAGGTATTGTTGCGAGTTATACTGTCGTATCTGCTTTAATAAAGGTGTAAGCTGCAGAAAATTTGTAATATAAAATCTAAGAATGTAGTCTGGTACAACCACGAATGTATACCAATTCTAGAGATTAGCTGTCGTGCTTATTTTACACCCTGGGCTTAACAGTAAAAAGTTTTTTCGTCCCTGTGTATAGCACATTCGTAATTTAGTCATTTGACCGACGATAAATGTATCATGGAGGATCTGGCAATAGCTTCGCAGTCTTGTTTTCATTTTTCTTGAATTACTTTTGTTTTGGTAGGTTGGTTGGTCGAGATATATTCAGGTTTTTTTCGGTGACCAAGCACACTAACCTGAATATAAATAACTTTGGTCTGCAAAACAAAAGTAATTCGAGAAAATGAAGGCGAGACTGTGAAGCTGTTGCCAGATCCTAAGTGAAACAACCCCATTTATTTATTACACTAATATTGCGTGCAAAATACTTCTGACGGCTAATTAACGTTGAAAAGTTTTGACCAAAAAGTAGGATTTTACCTGTAATTCCATTAATTTTCAAATAAAATTATAATTTCTGTACTTTATGTTGTCATATGAATATATTTGTACTCATTTACGCGAAAGTTATAGGTAGGTACTTTTGGTTCGTCGAACTAACCTCTTGCGTTACATAATTCGGGTTTTCAATTATTTAAAATTTGAATCTGTAGCCAGTCTGTTCTTTTCCTCTGAAAAAAAAATACAAATAATACATTCTGAAATTTCCTAATTTGAAAAAAAAAAGTTTCTGGAGCTGCTGGGCTCGGGTTCGAATCCCGGCAAAGGCATGGATGGTTGTGTTTGTCAATAAATGGGGGGGGGGGGTTGTTATTTGTCTATGTGTTTGTGTCGTCCTTTGTGTGTCTCTTGCGACTGTCTCTTCTGGCGAGCTGGGTAATGGGCTATAAAGCCTACAATCTCCCTTCTAGAGGGCGCAATCACTGTCGTATCTGCTTTAATAAAGGTGTAAGCTGCAGAAAATTTGTAATACAAAATCTAAGAATGTAGTCTGGTACAACCACGAATGTATACCAATTCTAGAGATTAGCTGTCGTGCTTATTTTACACACTGGGCTTAACAGTAAAAAGTTTTTTCGTCCCTGTGTATAGCACATTCGTAATTTAGTCATTTGACCAGGGCCGGATTTAAAGATTTGCCGCCTGTAGGCTACGATCGATTTGCACCCATATACCACCCGATATAATCGTTGTGACTATTTTTTTCTTTTTACATATTAGAATTATCTATGTACCTTTACACTCTAAATCGAAAGTGAAATAATAGGCAAATTTTTTAAACTTTTATACTATTTTTCTTTCAACTACCGGACTAGGGTGAGAGCGTGCAATTACCATATTTACTACTAAATATTAATACAATATATACGTTTAAAATTTACGCAATAATGTAAATTATTTGTTTTCTTTCTTAAAAATATTAGTATCATTATAATATTTTTTATGCCGAATTCCGCTTTAATTGGTAGTAAAATTTGCCGCCCCCGAAAATTTGCCGCTCTAGGCTGCAGCCTACTTAGCCTATTTAGAAATCCGGTCCTGCATTTGACCGACGATAAATGTATCATGGAGGATCTGGCAATAGCTTCGCAGTCTTGTTTTCATTTTTCTTGAATTACTTTTGTTTTGGTAGGTTCGTTGGTCGAGATATATTCAGGTTTTTTTCAATGACCAAGCACACTAACCTGAATATAAATAACTTTGGTCTGCAAAACAAAAGTAATTCGAGAAAATGAAGGCGAGACTGTGAAGCTGTTGCCAGATCCTCCGTGAAACAACCCCATTTATTTATTACACTAATATTGCGTGCAAAATACTTCTGACGGCTAATTAATGTTGAAAAGTTTTGACCAAAAAGTAGGATTTTACCTGTAATTCCATTAATTTTCAAGAATTTTACTGATAACATTAATTCTTTATTATCCAAAGTAAAAGGAAAATGTTCTTTAATTAAAACCATCTTTGTGGTCCGGTGCTTGGAAAAAATTATTCGAATCACTCATTAAAAAGTGGCTAAATTTTTTACCAGACCCTAAAGTAGGAATTTACCTACAGTTTATGTCGACAACTCCAATTTTTTTACTGAAGGTCTCAATCGGTATAAGTGTCAGGTCCACAAAGTGTATGGTGGCCAGCCATGTCTATTCACTAGCGGTTTTTAAGGCATTGAAGTAGAAATTGAAATGTAACGTGGGTAAAGTTTGGTTTGCTTTTCATTTTAGTGTTTGGTTTTTCTTTACGGCCTCGAGGAGGTACCAGTGCGCAATCTACTAGCTTGCGAGCCTAGGGGCGAAGCCCCTACGAAGATTGCACAGCAATCCAAGGGTGCGAACCGAGTTATTACTCGCTTGCGAGCCTAGGGGCGAAGCCCCTACGATGAGATTGCGCAGCAATTGAAGGGTGCGAGCCGAGTTATTACTCGCTTGCGAGCCTAGAGGCGAAGCCCCTACGATGAGATTGCACAGTAATCCAAGGGTGCAAGCTTGGGAGCTGAGAGAGATTGGGCAGCGGGCGAAGCCCCCTACCGGTCTCAAAATTCTCAAAACTAAACTGTATTTGTTAAAAGTTCACCATCTTTAACCGCAACCAGGTGTTTACCTCTTTGTCTGTGCAAGCCAATCTTGGCGCGCGTATCGCCCGATTTGGCGACCAGATCTTACAGATGAGCATTCCTGCATTGGCAGTATCCTTTTAATAGTCTTGCATGTTTCTTTGTGGAGCAAACAAAGAGAAATTGCGTAGCAATTCTCGGGGGTTGTCGAAAGGTAGCGAGCAGGGGGCGAAGCCCCCTGCCGGCCGCGAAGCGGCCAATGGAATTGCGCAGCAATTCCGGGGGTTGGCGAGCGATAGCGAGCAGGGGGCGTAGCCCCCTAGTATAATAAATAAATCTTGTAGAATTACATATAAAAAAATTATACTTGTATATTGAGTAGTTAAAAAATTACATGACAGATCAAACTATACTTTGTAGTTCCTTCTTTGCACATTTTTAAGACTCCTTAGACCCCTTAATAATTTTACCAAAAAATCTGATAAAATGTGTTTCTTTTCTTAAAATTTAATTGTTCAAAATGATGAAAAACACGAGACCATCCTTTCACAACAAAGCAGCCATTTTGAAGCTGCTGTGTTGCCAAAGATGAAACAATAATAGTTGTTGATACAAAAAATATAAAATTCAAACCTTTCTAAAGCAAATATAAAAGTTACAACTGCAGAAAAATTGTTTTTTTTTTGCATTCGTGGTCTCTTTTGACGTGGAATTACCCTATATAACTTTATTTTATCATTTTTCTTAATACTTACTTTTAGATAGGCATATTTTACATCAAAGCAAATGTTAGAATGAAGTATAAATTACAAAGAACTGACACAGCTTATTTATTTTTTCGTAACGCACAGAATGTGCATTTTTAACGCTCAAAACCCCGAATTCCATGAAAATGATGTGCCCATTACTTTTTAAAGATTCTTACTTACGTAAAAAAAAGTATGGAGGAAAGTAATAAAAACGAAAAACTAAAATCCATTTGTGGAAGACCCTATATAGTACGAGAAGATATCATTATCCTCTCATGAACTTTTAGAAGTACTTATCAGAAAATGCGGAAATCCAATACGAATGTCCTATTATTTCAGTCGCGGTTTGTTGTGGTCAATTCACCGCGAGAATAAATAATTGCTAACACATTATTCAATTAGCTACATAATAAACACCCAATTAATTACTAGGGTTTACAGATACAATCACCAAGACTTGGAAAGAGAGTAAGTTTGTTGTAATTCTAAAAGGTAGCTTTATTTTTCAATAACATAATTTGCAAATTTGCAAAGTAACTTATAAGCGAAGAAACAAATAATTAAGTCTACCCAAGATTATAACCACCAAAAGACATAGGAAAAGAACTGATGTCCTCTTTTTGGGGCTCGTCTATCATCATTTCGTGCTGGAAGTTTTAGAATTATATGACCTCTATCGAATTGAAAATTTTCAGCATCTTTTTCATTGTTAGCAAATTCATTCGATTTTTCAATATTTTTGAAGTATTCTATGTTAAATTCATTACCCTGTACTTCAATAATATTCGCCATGTTATATTTGGCAGTTGTTTTCGCCAAAAACATCACTAAAACCTTTTTTACCTCTTTGGTTTGTTTTCGTAGAGGGTGTTTTGAAAGAAACAACAAACACTTTATTAAGGGGACCGGGGAGGCAAATTAATTTTTTTTTTTAAGTTACAGACCGAAATGGATGAAATTTTTTTTATAGCTCAGGGACATAAAATGTAATGAAAATACAAAATAATAAAAGAAAATATGCAATAGTTTTTTTATTAAAAAATATTAATTTTTTAAACTTTTTTTAAAAAATGCTCCTTGCGATTCAATTTTTTTTCTAAAATATCTAATTTTTTATACAAGACATTTAAATATATGTTAACAAAACTGTGCATGGATTTTTTATTTGTCCTATTGGTTAATTAATTAAAATTAAAAATTTGTGTTACTTGGAAATTTTTGATTTTTTTCGTGATATGCTAAAAGTAAAACTGAGTAAAATATTAAAAAAATTTATCAGATTTCAAAATCCATGCACAATTATGTTTGAAAGATTATCAATATAGCGATTTTCCACAATTTCAAAGCAATACACAAATTTTTGAATCGCAAGGAACAATTCGAATGTACTACAAACCACTAAAAAACACTAATGGAGAAAAAGGCAAGTAAAGAAAATAATAACTTCCACTTAACGTACGATTTTCGGATTTCGGCGTTTACGAAAACTCCACCTGTATTTCGAATTCTTTTCGGATCGTTAAAAGTAAGATATGTTCTTAAAGATAAAAGTTCCCCAGGTACCGTACAACTGTTCCAAAGCTGAGCACTTTTCCTTATCATTAAACATTTATTAAGCTCAATAAATGTTTCACCATTATTTTTTCAAAATTCATTACACAGCATACTTTTAAATCTCTAATTGTTTGAAAAATATGTTTCGATAAATATTATATGTGTAGGATGCTTATTGGAGTGAAAAGGTTGAAAGATACAAACAAAATATAATACAATACAAATACAAAACAGCATTTTTGTAATTAACTTTTAATCAATTTCATAAATTAACTAGTGTGAAAAAAATGGACGTAAGGGTAAGGACGAAAAAAAATCCTCACAAACTAAAATTCTTACAATAATTTTAAATATATCATTAAAATTAACCTTTGCTGGTTGGTTGGTTGGCTGGTTGGTTGGTAGACATATTTTCAGGCTTGTGTGCTTGGTCAATGGTCAGGTCAGAGACCCGCTTATAAACCTTCGTCAAGTAGGACAGACACAACACACACACATACCTTTTGTTAAATCATATTGTCCGAATTTCATATGGGTATTTTTTACCATAACCACACTACAATATTGCCATTCAGTTTCAAGAAATTCATTGAAATTTAGGCCTGTACAAAAGAGTAATTTTGATGAGAAAGCTTTTAAATTCCTCACCGTAGTATGGGGGAAAATTGAGCAAAGAGTTGGTTTTGTAGCCTGGAACTTAACGTGAAAGTTTATCAGCAAAGTAAAATAATTTAAGCATCTTCAAGCTAAAATGGGCAATTTTCTTTTTTGAGTGGGAACAGAAATGTTAATGTCCCTTTAAGACCTGAGCTACACAATGAAAGAGAAAGTTCAAGCTCTTTAAAAATAATGATACCGAGGCAAGTGATTTGTATCTTGTATCAGTCATTTATTTGTATGAAAAATGACGTAGTTCTTAAAAAGTAGCTGGCATTGATGCTGTTTAATGCAACTTTTTCGATGAATAACTCTTAATATTTAGTCCTATAACCTTAAATCAGCGCTATCTGAAGGAGACGTAAAGGTATATGGAGATATATTCTTTCTCAAGTTTTTATTGACCCCATACCAATTGATTGCACATCAAGCAATTGGCGCCTCAGTCATAGCTGTCAGGCAGCTTCAATGTTTCCAGGAGAAGGTCATAAAAATGGAAATTAATGTCATACTAACCATAGTCTGAGACCAACCTAGGTATGTGTTTCATCATGCCCCGAGTTCTGCTTTCATGTTGATTTCCACGGATATGCTTCAGTTTCACATGTATCTATACACACAGGGCATACAGGGCCGTCTTAAACTATGCTGGGGCCTTTGGGCTCCTAAGAATTTGAGGCCTTTTTTAAAGTAAAAAAAGCGAACTATAATGAAACTTTTTTACTGAGTATGACCATTTATTATATTTAATCAAATACAGTACGACCTGCTGGTTTTTTGATTACGATAACGGTTTCTTTCGGGATTTCTGTTGAGCAAAATCTTTTATTATGTCCTCAATTCAATTTTTTGAAGGATATCACTATCTATGCACAAAATTGACAAATTACTCAACCGTTCTTGTAAGATTGTTGTTCGCAATTCATTTTTTATTCGCATAAACTGCGAAAATGTCCGCAATGGTAAAACGCCGCAATAACAAAATAACGCCACTCTTTTCTATCAGACTGAAAGTTCAATACATCATTCAGGGATTCCCCAAACCATAAACAAAGTCGACATTATGTTATGCGGTGTCCTGACTACGACATCAAACGACAACACCTGCTCGCGCATGCATATACAATTTGTAATTGTATATGCATAGAAATTTTCGGTCCTTCGGGCCCCCTGAGAATGGGGGCCCTGGGCACGGGCCCCGTGTGCCCTTATGGTAAAGGCGGCATTGAGGGCATGGATATATGCCCTTGATTTATGCCATGCAGTGCCATCGTGATTTCCATTGAAGCTAACTGGAAAGAAGATGACACAATGGAATTCGAGCGGGGTCTGTCTCGGGGGAACGACAAGCAATTTCGCGATTAATGCATATCCCTGCAAACGGTGGCAGCCCACGCGGAAACACGAGAGAGGATCTCTTTCAAGGGTGCCACCGTGACTGCCGTGTCACAGTGAACCCGAGAAGAAGCAATTTCCCACTTGAGTGGCGCACCGAGGCACCAAGGGGGATCGGAGGTCGAGACGAGTACGGAGGTACTACCAGGCTTCTTGTGGATTTTGTTGAACTTATATGTTGCACATGGACTTCATTGGGGCTATTGGTGACTGGTACACTCTTAAAACAAAAGAGTGAAATCCACTCCAGTTGGAGAAGTGCATTTTCGACACTGGAAATGATTGAATATTAACTCAGACTGAGTTAAAATCACTCGTTTGGAGTGATTCTGTCGGAGGCTTAACACACAAAGAATCCACTCCTTCTGGGTAAGTGCATTTGCCAGACTGGAAGAGTGAAATGAATTCAGACTGAGTTAAAATAGCTCGTTCGTTTTAAGAGTGTAGGTGATTGAATCGAAAATTACGAATAGAACTCACTACCAAGGGAAGCTACACTCTTTAAACAAACACTCCCAATTTACCTCAGTCTGAGTGGATTTCACTCCTCCAGACTGGAAAATGCACTTCTCCTTTTGGAGTGGTTTCTTTGTGTGTTAAACCTCCGACAGGATCACTCCAAACGAGTGATTTTAACTCAGTCTGAGTAAATATGCATGCCTTTAGGGTGTCGAAAATGCACTTCTCCAACTGGAGTGGATTTCATTCTTTTGTATTAAGAGTGTAGTAGGCCCTCCTAGGGCACAAGGGGATCGGAGGTCGAAACGAGTACGGAGGTACCAGGTTCGTTTTGTGGATTTGGTTGAACTTATGTGTAGCACTTGAGCTTCATCGGGGCTATTGGTGACTGGTGGGTGATTGAATCGCTAATTTTGAATAGAACTCACTCCCAAGGCAAGCTACACTGCTCAAAACAATTAGGGGAGCGCATGGTTTGAACCCTTTCACCCTCAATGATTCCATTTTTTATCATCAGCTTCCTATTTTTTTTCTCATTAAGTTGAGCTCGCACTTATGTATCGATAGAAGGTAGAATCATGTATTTTGAAAAATTAAATAATGTTTGTTTCAATTAAATGAAAACATGAAAACATGGTGAAATAAATTTCACTCCTAAAATATTTTATGAAATAAAATGACCGTAAATTCTTTACACTGGCATTCTTAAATGTGTAAAAAATGGATTTTACTTTTTTTTTTTACAAATAAAGTTTTGAAAAAATTATTGTTATAATAATTTTTTTTAAATTTATAATTCAAATATTTCCCTCCTTAAATTTTAGTCAAAAAATTAGGATTTTTGTTTCTCAGTTTTTACCATTTCATTCTGGATGCATAAGGAGTCTATTTCACAAATTTTAGATTCTTAGAATAAAAAAATAAGAAGTTAGAACTGAAAGGGTAAACAAAAGTACGCAAAAAGTGCTCCCCTAATTGTTTTGAGCAGTGTATAAGTAGACAGCCGGAAAACGATTAAATTACTAAGGAATAGAACTCTAGTCTGAGAAAGAGTTTACAGGTCGACTCGGGTACGAAATTATTCTAGGTTCGTGTTGTAGTTTGGGTTGAAGAACTCTAGTCCAAGACACAAGGAGATGACAGGTTGACTCGTGTACTTAGAAACTAGTTTTTTTGTGTGTGAATTTGGTTAATAACATGGCACGAATTCTTCATTGGGGCTATTGGCGGAAAGTGGTAGTCTAACGGTCGTATTCACCAGCCACGATTAAGCGCGGTTTAATCTCCTATCCGATTCTAGTGCTGGATTAGGGGCAAAACGGTATCCAAAAGCATTTAATCGCGAGACTAATCCTGGATTTAATTCCCAAAAATATTAACCCCTCTCTAGGTGGATTAATTTTGGATTATATTCTCTCGACCAATAGCTATCGAGCATCATTTTAGTAAACAAGAGGAAATTGGCGGATCGGAACTAATACAAGATGTATAATTTACAAGATACAATACAAGATGTACATTTTTAATAAATTCCTTTGCTTTTATCTATTGAATTTAATTAACTTAGGTCTCTATAATTAATTATTATTACACAGTGTACATGTCACGTACATTGTGTCTTTTAGAGGTTGTAATTGTCGAACACATATAACCATATTTGTTTGTTATGTGTTTGCAATCACAGCTATCATATATTATTTCTATATAAATGAATCTATTCTAAAAGACTTGCCACAGTGTTCAAATATATAAAACTGAATTCTACTGTAATAAATTTTTTATAGTATATTATTGTTATTTTGTTTCTTATCTTTAAAAATGCAAACTATTTAAGATATTAAAGAGAGCTAGACTACCAGTTTCTACTGCTGGATGGGAAATATTAGTTTTGAATGGGAAAAACCCAACCCTGTGTGAGCTTTAGTTCAGATACACATGCCACATAATCATGTGACATGCGAGCCGATGGTTGGTTGGTTGGTAGACATATATTTTCAGGCGTGTGTGGTTGTTCAGAGACCCGCTTATAAACCTTTGTCACGTAAGATAGACACTACACACACATAAGCGATAGATGCTGAATGCTGCCATCTATCGCGCGCCACCTGCACAAGTTAGACATGTCCCTGAAGGAGAGGGAAACAGTCTCCAGGGTCCTGCACCCGTGAGAAACTGCGCAATGACCGCCCACAGGACTTTCAGGCCCAACAGATTTAACGAGCACGTACTCCGCATTACTCGACAAACACCAACATCCATGCCTTATCGGGATTCGAGCCTAAATCCAGAGGCTCCAAAGGCTAGCTCCGGAGCAGATGATTTTCCATTCTAAAAATCTGCTGACTCACTAGGCGGGTTTACATATGAGCAATCGAATCCATGGATTGAAGAGCAAAATCAGCAATTTTTCCCTCTTGGGGATTTTCTCTCAGACAGAACCGGAATTGCAGGGTTTATCGGGGGTTTCGCAAACCCACCAATGAAGGAGGGTTTGATGTTTCATACCATGGATTGGGCCACAGACTACACTCTCAGAAATAACACTTTCATTTTTGACGATTCATGAATCCACAAGCCTCATTTCGTTAATTTTGAGGATTGTTTCGTCCAACTATCACGTGAATTTTGAGTAAACGCGAATCCTCACTTTTACGATCGAGATTTGACGATTCTGTATATTGATTTTGAGGAAACTGAATCTCATTGTTGTACTCACATGCTCAAAAATGACGAAATATTTCTTTAGATTAGATGACATTCAAATCCTCATAAAATGACGATTCAAATGTCCTCACTCAAATGTCCTCAACTCGGATCATTTGCCAGTAACGGAATCGTCAAAATTAAGGAAAATTTCGTCGTTTTTGAGCATTCCTTTTTTAGTGTGTATCATTTTGGTTAGAAATCCTGCTTGACCTCTTTTTACCCTAATGGGGA
The DNA here is from genome assembly GCA_023701765.1 of Hylyphantes graminicola. Taxonomy (NCBI): domain Eukaryota; kingdom Metazoa; phylum Arthropoda; class Arachnida; order Araneae; family Linyphiidae; genus Hylyphantes; species Hylyphantes graminicola. The sequence goes on along the minus strand of CM043115.1, from coordinate 7,175,429 downwards.
TTTTGGCATTCCATGTATTCGATGGCTCATGTAAACGCGCCTACTGGGGCTCGAACAAACCTGGGAAGACAAAATACGTGGCATGACATCCCGACCCAGATGTATCGCCTTCCTTTAACCGAAACATTGAGCTCAATCAAAGCTCCTTCTACACCAAGTTAGGACTCACCATACATTCAATCGGAGCCAAGGTTTTTCCCGCTAGAGGCGCTGCGATACGCTGAAGGCCGAAAATGACGAAAAAGCGTTATGTTCCGGGCTGCAAAACTGGATATAAAACTTAAATTAACTGCCGATTTTCCTTGTTTAAGGCACCTAATAATGAAGAGGATCTTAAATTACGACACAAGAATATCCCCAGGAAGGATCGTCTGCTGAAAAGTACCGAAATGGTGATTTTTTTAAGGGGAAGTCCAACACCTCCCCTCCCTTTTCTCTTCCCTTGTTAAGTCTATGGGACAGTTTTTAATGCTCACTGACTTTCTCCCGCTAGAGGCGCTGCGATACGCTGAAGGCCGAAAATGCACCTAACCAGTTGAGCCACTCTCTCCCATAGACATCCCGGGTTATGTCCCAACTTGGTGTAGAAGGAGCTTTGGCTCAATGATCATTTTATCTTCCAGCAATGATATCTGAGTAGAATCACAACTTGACCTCTGTGTCACTGTACGAGTGTTAATTGTTGTTAAAGAAAACAAATACCTGCTGGTATATTTTTAACTCGGAGGTGACCAATAAAAAGATATATCTCTGCTTCTAAACCATAAATAATCCTCAATGTCTATTGTGAATCCACCGATATCGGATCAAGTTATAGAGTTTAGAAGTAGATGGAGATGCTTCGCGCAATAGAGTGAAGCCGCCAGAAGGTTGCCAAGTAACCCTAGTAAGCCCAAACAAACAGCTCACTGAGCGTTAGTTCAATGTAAAATGCATAGTTTTATTCTTTAAAAAAACGTTGATTTTAAAAAAAGACAATTATTCTTTTTAAAAAAAACGTTGATTAAAGTCACCTACTATATACCTAACTTTATACAGTGGTGGAAATTGATTTATGAACTAACATTCTTTTCACCAGATATCGCTTTGTATTAAGTGCTCACAATTCGAATTTTGTGTGTTGTATATTCAGAGTATAATAAAGGATTTTCGCACATAATTTTTTGAAAAAACTGATATTAAATAAAAATATAGATATTTTTAGTTTTTTAGCATGTCAAATGGTGGAAATTGATTTATGAACTCAAATTTATTTTGATCCCAGGTACCAAATATTTTAACTAGTTCTTCATTTAAACGTTAGGGGAGCTTACTATCATCGTTTATAAATAAGATTAAGGCCAAATATGTTGACATTTATCTATTTTATTCTCATTTTACTAAATAGGAAAGCTTGCGGGACTGCCTGAAGCCAAAAAGGTAAAAAATGACCCTTATTTAATATTGTAACAAATCTGTAAGAGAAATTGGCATATTAATTGAAGGATCAATAAATATAATTCTTAAATATTTGAAGAATCATTCTAACTTCGGCAAAAACCATCATTAAAAAAGGTGTAACCCTCCGTGGGACGAGGGACAAAAGCAGGATTATTGGACTTGTATCCCAAAAAGTTACCATTTGTGTCAGCATTTGTGCATTACAGGGCGAATTTATTATGAACAATCACTTCCTGTAACTCCCAGAAGAGTAGGACAAATATTGATATCGTCGTCGAACTTGAAATGCTCCAAAATGAAGGCTGGTCCAAAGCTTACTCTTCACCATAAGAGCGGGCTACTTAAATATAGTAGTAACTACATAAAAATGGATTGGGTGGGGGTGGAGGGAGAGAAATGGGAAAAAAGTGACATTTGCTGATGAAAAAAGTTCAATTTGGATGGACGTGATGGTTTAAAATGTTATTGAAAGGATCTTCGGAAATAACCAAGATCTGTCTTCAGCAGAAATGTTAGTGGTGGAAGTTTGATGGTTTGGGCCCCGAAATCTTATGATTGAAGAAACAAGGTTATGTTTCTGAAGGGCTGACAAACATCACTTTATTGCAGATAAGTTCTAGGAAATTCTTTAATTCCTTTTTGCATGGCAAAACTATGCTTTTGATTAGATTTTTATGCATGATAATGCAAGTATCCGCATTTCAAACGAAATGGAAGACTGGTTAAATGAACTAAGTGTTGTTCATTTAGGTCATCCTGCCAATAGCCATGACTTAAACCTCACGAACAATGTGTGAGATCAATTGGTTTGAATAATTTACTCAAATGGAGTATGGTTTTAATGAAGTGTGCATCAGTTATGGAATATAAGGACTTAATCATTAAAAACTGCAAATTGCTTGACCGAAACTTGACCCAAAGTTTTGTGTTGTCTATGAAAAACAAAATCAAGGAAGCATTAGCGACAAAAAATAGTTTTAGCAATTTTTAATTGAGATTGAATGTAAAAGTTCATAAATCAATTTCCCTATGCTAAAACTAAAATATCAACAAAATAAATTGTTTACGAATTTATATAAAATTTTATTTACGTGTATAATTTATAATACAAAGCCTGTATAGTATATAAAATTTAAATCGATAAAAATGCATTTAATAAAGAAATACTGTTAAAAAACTGTCAGTTCATAAATCAATTTCCACCACTGTACCTAACTAGCTGTAAAGCTACTTTTGAGGGTTACTGTATAATAATAATATTTATTTAAACAAAAAAGAAAAAGGAAAAACAATATAAGAGTATTATGGCAAGCTATGGGGGAAACATTCCCGTACAGGCAAACTCCTCTGTAAAATAGCGCCAAATACATCGCTGAGAGCAGTGTTGAGCATGAATCAATTAATTTGTCAATTATCTTGTTAATTGACAAAAAGGTAATTGCAATGAAATAAATTAGATTTAAATTAAACTTTTGATTGCACCTTGCAATTAAATTAATTTGGATTAATACGTCAATTGTAATTCACAATTAAAATAATAGCAATTAACTTTTTCAGTTGATATGAACAAATAAAACTAACAATTAACTACAATTATGTATGAAATAGAAATAAGTAAAAATTAAGGAAAATTAGGCTGTAAGTCTTAGACTTAAATAATTTTAATTGTTATTTTTAATTGAAATTCACAAAATAATTGAAAAATTGATAATAATTGAAAATTAATTCATTGTTCATTGTAACTACTACAGTTAACAATTAAATAATTGTTAATTGTAATTTTCCACAATTGCAATTGATGAATTGTTAGTTGTTGTGGTTACATTTACAATTAATTAATTGTTAATCTTTAATTGTTCTTGCAATTTAAATTTGCCCAACACTGGCTGAGAGCGTATGTTTGGGTTTACTAAAACGCAATCGACGGCTTCACTGGGCGAACTGGTTTTTGCATTGGTTTTTTCCAAACAGCATCTACTCCTTCCTCTCAACTCTAATGGATGAAGTTCAAATGTCCCAGTCACTGATCACAGTGTTACTGTAATTGAATGATTAACCGCGAATTCTAAAAGAAAAAAAAAAGGTTCCAATCGCTCGATTAAATACTAAATAATGGCGAGCAATGAGCATTTAATTATTGTTCTTCGAATATATACTAGTTTCTTACTGTAATCTAATTATCAACTGAATTCCAAATAAAAAAGGGTTGTAGTCGCTCGATGATCACTAAATAATCAGCAAGCATTTAATTATTGATCTTCTAATATATCGCATAAAGACCTTAACAAGCAACCGGGTAAAATAAAAAGGAATTAGAAAAGTAGGAATGTAGCATGTGCTCTGAACCAGCGACTTCGGAAGCAAAATACTCAAGACAAAGATGCGAAAATAAACATCAGGAAAAATAATCAAAATATCCTTATAAGTACACAAATACTTCGTGTCAATTCGTAAATGACTTCGTAAAATGACTCTTACAGTATAAAGGTTTAGGAAAACTCTAAAATAATGTATGGTCAAAACAATTTGTTTAAAATAAATTTCAAATAGCGAAAACATACACGCGGTTACAAATTCCACACCATTTTAAGCAAAAAAAAAAGTGTTTGTTCTTCTTATTACTTTTTCAATTCGATATTAACAAGGATTGGAATCCGAAATATCAGAAATTGTATCTACTGTCCATAGTTATGGAATAAATGATAAATGTTATTTTGTAATTAAAAAATTCTATAGTGAAAAAAATTATCCTCAAAAACACAGCAAACACTTTGTTACAAAAAAAAAAATATGTCTTTGCACATAAATTCTGGGGAGCCTAGTATGTAAGTCGTTTGCCTTGCATGCGAAAGGTTTCAGGTTATGGCTTGGACATTGCGAAAATAACTGCCAACCTACGAATGGCTTGTGCAGCTAAAAGTCTGACGGATACCTAGTGCACTCTAAAAAATGAATGCTTAAAAACGACGAAATTTTCGTTAATTTTGACGATTCCGTTTACTGGCAAATGCTCCGAGTTTTCGTTCCCTCAAGGTGAGGAAATTTGAATCGTCATTTTTATGAGGATTTGAATGTCGTCTAGTCTAAAGAAATATTTCGTCATTTTTGAGCATGTGAGTACAACAATGAGATTCAGTTTCCTCAAAATCAAGATACAGAATCGTCAAATCACGATCGTAAAAGTGAGGATTCGCGTTTACTCAAAAGTCACGTGATAGTTTGACGAAACAATCCTCAAAGTTAACGAAATGAGGCTTGAGGATTCATGAATCGTCAAAGCAATGAAAGTGTTATTTCTGAGAGTGTGTGGTTGAGGCAGTGAGCATTAAATATATTCCAAAAAGTCATGGCGCCGCGTACGATGATGGTGATGATGACTGCTTCAGCGATCTGCAGGCAGTGGTCCTCATAAAGGTCTTCGTAGGGCGAGTTAGTGATTTGCTGCAATTTTGCCAGGATGATTGGCAAGAGACAAGATTTTTTGGATCCAGTTCCGAGTCGGGGCAGTTTCAGCAGCAGGATTATTTCCTAGTTCCATCTTTTTGGATTTCCATCCCTTTGAAGTGGCCTCTCCTTAATCTAGTTAGAGTGGTCGCAGTAACCTTATTGATGTTTTCCTCGCAGATTTGATGTTTAATTTAATACTTCTGCTGTTAAATTTTATTTTGGCCACTGAGTTATTGTCATTAAGAATGATTTGGGGTGAAACGTCATGTCATTAAGAATGATTTGGGGTAAAACGTCATTGCTGAAATTTCTTGCTTCTTTTGTCACAATATATGCAGACTCGTTTCCATCGATAACAAAGTGTGCCGCTTATGATGTCGCCCTCAAAAGTTGCGTTGGGTGACTTTTCACTTGTCTGTTGACTAGTCACTTGACTGATGTTCTAAATTGCGACACACGTCGTCAATAGCCCTCGTGCAACTCTAATGCGACATTAATTTATCTCAACTTTAAAAAAAAAATGCTAGTAAAGCTTAAAAGGGCTCTTAAAAAAGAATGAGGTTCTTGATATTACAAATCCACAGATTTTTTTTCTTACCTTTTCGTATATAGTTGTCAAACTTGAGATGATAAAACAGGTGACGATTACGATTTTTTTTATATTTGGTATAATAAAAGTTTCTAATTTTCTTAAATAAGTCTACCACGTTTTAAAAGTGTAACTATATTTTTCAAAAAATTTATTATGCATTTTATGCGGAAAGGTTGGATAAAAATGCAAATGTATGAAAACTTTAAATGTGTTTTTCTCTGTGTTCATTTTTCCTTGATGACAAGTTCTTTAAAACGCTAAGGCTTTTTAACCTATTTATAAAAGTCTAATGAATTTTGTATATAGTCTGTCAAATATGTTAACATTAAGAATTGGCATTGAAATTGTTTTAAAAAATAATACTTCTTTATAAAAAATTAATGAATTCGAAAATTTTCAAGTATGCTAAAATAAATTGGGATTTTCTAAATATATATTTTTTATATAACAACTACTGAAGACAAATCAAATTTGGATGCCAATTTTTATGTAAATCAGTACACGAGAAAAAAAATGGGGTTAATATATTCGTATTTAAAAAAGTCTTAACATTTTAAAACTTATTTTTTGTTATATATTGTTTTGGTATATAGGTTGAACTAATAAAGCATCAATTTTATAGTGAATATGTCAAAATTAAATATTTTTTTGAAAGTGGTACCGTGCCCTCTAAAGTTTTAGTTCGCACTCAGATACGTTAAAAACGGCACTTAAAAATTAAAAAATATATATACTTAACTTTATGAAAGAAGTTTATGAAAAAGAAGAAACTTTCTATCTTTAAGAGGACGCGGTACCCAAAACACTATTTCTATAAATAATAACATAGACTTGTAAATTATAGTGTTTTTATATAATGTTCACCCTAAATAAACATTTCTAGCAATAAAACCAATATTAAAGAGTACTTTTTCATTTATTTCGGAACAAAGTCGAAATTTTGAATTTTTTTAAAACGCTACTCCTCTTTTAATTTGAGAATAACTCCACCAAAATTTTATAGTTTTTTTTTAGTACTATTTGTTAAAGAACTGCTCGTGGATTTTAAAATGTGAGCAACAGTTAAAAAGTAACACGCATTTATACTGAAAATCTTTAAAAAATCACACAAAAAATTACACATTATTGAATAAATTTTTTTAAAAAGCAACTACAGTAGACCTTATTCCATGCACAATTTTGTGCACCATATATGTAAGAGCACAGGTTAAAAATTTCAAAATTCTAACTTAATTAGCAAAAAAGCCTTAGGGATTTATTAAACACAAGAATTGAAAAACGCGAAACAGAGAAAAAAGATTGAAAGCAGACGAAATACGTATTCAAACCTATAGGAATGACTCCAGAAAAAAAAAAATATTTTTTTTCTACAGAAGATATCAATATGAAACTTTCAGTAAATGTTCAGAAAGATAGTGTTTCAATAAGAAGTAAAAAATTAAAAATCTATAATTTAACCAATTTTTGGGTACCGCGTCCCCTTAAAGGATGAAATAATGTTAATTGGAATATGAGTCATTCCACGTCAAATCGACCAGCTCAAAATCTTCATGTCACAGAATTCAATCTTGATTTTATTCCAAGTACTAGAGACACATTCATTAGACACGTATTTTTTATTTTTTCAAAATTTTAAGAATTAAGAAAGTTATGATTTTTTGAAACCGAAAAGTTAAGCCTAATTTTTTCTCATTTAGCATTGCGGTCTATGGGAAATTTAGTATTTTCGAACGAGTATAACTGAAAAGGGTAACCTGGGAACAACTAGCAAATTTTTGTATGGAATACTATTACTAATGGTAACATTTTGGTAAAGTGCGCTGTTGTTCCCAAACCGCCTTCTACCAAAATTATTTTTTTAAAAGTCAGGGGAGAATAGCATTAGTTCCAATGGAGAAATGTGTACAATAAGTTGGTGTTTATGAAAGAATATGTGCAAGCGACTAGATTTTTTTAAATGAAGTATTAATATTAAAATTTCTCATATGATAGCAAACATTTTTTAAATACTTCGTGTTATTGAAAAAATTTAAGTATTTTCCTCCTTTCAAATTTTAACTTATATTTATAATATTTTTTTTATTTAATATAAATATTAATTGAAATTTCAAAGGTACAAGAGACTTAAATTTTTCAATAATACAAAGTGTAAAATATTTGCTATGGTATTTCAACGCGGTATGGTATTTTAACGCTTGCACATATTCTTTCATAAACGCAAACCTATCGTACCCATTTTTCCATTGGAACTAATGCTATTCTCCTCTGACTTTAAAAAAATAATTTTGGTAGAAGGAATTTTGGGAACAACAGCGCACTTTACCAAAATGTTACCTTTAGTAATAGTATTCCATACAAAAATTTGCTAGTTGTTCCCAGGTTACCCTTTTTAGTTATACTCGTTCGAAAATACTAAATTTCCCATAGACCGCAATGCTAAATGAGAAAAAGTTAGGCTTAACTTTTCGGTTTCAAAAAATCATAACTTTCTTAATTCTTAAAATTTTGAAAAAATAAAAAATACGTGTCTAATAAATTTGTCTCTAGTACTTGGAATAAAATCAAGATTGAATTCTGTGACATGAAGATTTTGAGCTGGTCGATTTGACGTGGAATGACTCATATGCTCAAAACAATTAGAGGAGCGAGTGATTTAAACCATTTCATCCCCAATGATTCCATTTGGAATCATCAGCTTGCAATTTTTTTTCTAAGTTGTAATTTTTTTGTAAGTTGTTGTTTGTTAGTTGTATATAGCAGGGTGGAGTGAAAAAAAAAGTTTTTTATTTAACATTTCTAATACTGAAAAAAGGTTGTTTCACGTCTTACTGAAACATGATATGTAATTTTTTTTTAGTTTAAGTTGAATTATCAGGGTCCACAATGAATTTATAAGTACAAATATGCTGGCTATATACAGTAGTGTAGGACGAAAAAAGTAAATTTTTGAGTACTAACTTCTAATAGGGCTCAATAGTTGCGTATTGTAATTTTGATTAATGGAAAAATAATAAAAAAAATTCCCAATTAATATTAAGTGTTGCCGCAAAGCTGTTGAAGTTTGAAAAAAAATTCCAAAAATCGACTTGCCGCCAAAATTTACTGATTGCATTTCGAGCTAAAAAAAGAAATTATATCATTCAGTTATATATCGTTATTGCAAAAAATGTAATAAGAATTCTCTTTAAAATTTTAAACTCCCGAAAAATTGTTTAAAATACACGATTTTTCTTTAAAAAAAACCTATTTTTTCGCTCCACCCTATTGCATAGTTAGATGGACGAATCAAATAATTTTTGTTCGAATTAAATGAAAATGTGAAACACATGGAATATAACATTCACTCTAAAACATTTCTATTAAATAAATTGACCTTAAATTCTTGTTTGCATTTTAAGATGTTTAAAAAATTATTCCATCTATTTTTAACGAATAAAGTTTTGAAAATATTATCGCTATAATGTACTTAAAAGTTAGGATTCCATTTAGAATGAAAAAAAAGTTGAAATTGAAACAGTAACAAAAGAAAGCAAAGTGCTCCCCTAATTGTTTTGAGCAGTGTAATTTTTTTTTCCAAAAATGTCACTTAGCACGTTCTTTCACTAAGCTCTTCAAATGTTCTTAATGCTCATCTCATGCTCTCCAAACGGGGCAATAATGCGCCAAATGCAGCACCCTTCCGTATCCCACCTTCTTTTTCCCGTTACATCTCCCCACGGGCTGTTGACCCCGGAATGGATGGATGTTCGAACACCAAGATGGCGGCGGAAGTCACGTGACTCCCATCCCTCGACGATTCAAGTTCAGGGCCGCGTTCGATCCAACAGGTAGTCGACTTTCGGAATCGGAAGCGGCAAGCAATCCTCTTCCTTCCTTCCCGCGCTTCCTTCGAGCTGAGTTGTAAGGTGCCTGCTGCTATAGATTATCGTCTGAATGAAACCGGCATTTTTTATTTTTGTTCTTTTACGGTTGGAATAACTGTTTGTGGAGAAGGTTTTTTTAGGTGGTATATTTTTTGAAATTTGAGAAATTAGGTGAATATTTTTTGTTGAAATATATATTTAGAAACTTTTTTGGAAATGGGGAATTTCAAGAAATGTTTGAGGATATGCCTTAGTGCTGCGGTTGTCTTGGCTTGCCTGCAAAACGCATTAGCAAATGGTAAGTGTTTTATTAACTTTTTTTTCCTAAATATATTTTCAATTGCACTGTATTTGACATGGGAAAAAAGTTTGCCGCAGTTTAAATCAAATACATTACAAAGTTAGAAATTAACCATATATTGCAACATTGTTACGATGTTATTACCAATATAACGTTATCATTAACAGTACCACGTTATAGATTGATGTAGAAAAATACAGAATTAAGTTTCAATTCAACTCATTTTATTTTATATTTTTTTTCACACTTAATGTATTTACTTAAACTATTTATTTAAATTATATAACTTATGTTTATGTGTGAACAAGGATAAGAACTATTTGGTATTTCATCTTGGCCAAAAAATATTTTAGAAAATTTTCAATCTGAATGAAGTTTTATAAAAAAAAATTATATTCCACAAAATTGCCAATTTCGTTTAAATAAATGCGGAATTTAAAAAAAATCTAACTCTTGTTTAATAATTTTTTAAGTGTCATGGAATTCAATGCTTAAAATTTTAAAAGCTAAATGCACTAACCAATATTTTAAGTAGTTTATGAATTCAGTACAAGTAGAAATGAAAATTTAATCTTTATCTTACCAAAAACAAATTAATTCAATAAGGAGAACGTGAAGAATTCTCAATGCTTAGCATTTCCGAAAAATCGATGTTAGAAAAACATTAATTTAAGTATTTATGAAAACAAAAATATAAATATATTGCATTAAAAAAAAATTTAAAACTGAACTGTGGTTAGAAATTGATGTAGTCTTCTTTTTATGATATAGTCAGGGAAGTAGTACTAAAGCAAAAAAAATTGTTTTTTTTTTTAAATAAATCTAAACCTTTACAAATATTTATTTAAAAAATAATTAATATCACATTCAGTTTAATATAAATATATTGCATTAGAAAATTTTTGAAAATTTGTGTGAAGAATAATAATCTGACTTAATTTTCGGTGAGATATTACAACAAATATACAATTTTTTTCCTAATAGAAAATTGTAACTATAGTTACGTAACATATAAAAAGTAAGAATTTTAAGATTGAAAATCACTATAATATTAGTTTTGTAATTGCATTTCGATAGAATGTAGTATTACTTAAGCTGAATAAAAAAGCGTTCAAATTTGTAATGTTAAAGGGGAATGGGCGCGCTTAATCGCGGTTCTCCAAACTCAAGTGCATCAGTATTAATCCAAAGGCGAAAAACCTATTTTCGCTGCCACATTTCTCCGGCTGTATTGAATATTTTTGCAATCTGTTTTTTTTTTAAATAATTAATGTAGATAACTTACAGGTCTCTATAGTCCCAATTTTTAAAAATTGCTGTATATGGGGTGCTTATGGGGTGTATATGGGGTTATATAGAATACTTTTTGTAAAATTATTCAATTATTCAATTATTATTCAAAATTAACAAAAATATTCGAACCAATTTCAAAAAGTGGGATTGTCGGGACCCGTAAGTCAGCTACATTTATCACATAAAAATATCCGTTTGTAAAAATATTTAACACAGCCGAAGAAATGTGTCAGAGAAAATATTTTCTTCTCAATTTTATTAACACTGATGCACTTTGCTTTGGACATTCTCCCTTAAGAAACTGAGTTCAAATATTTAATAATTTAGTATCTTTTTATCAAGTATAAATTAGGAAAATTAAGTTACTCAGAAATCTGTTGAAAAAGCGTCCAATATAAGTTGAAACTTATACTAATTGTTTGTAATATTTAGATTCAACGTCTCTACATAATTGTTCTTTTAAGATGAAAACAAGCAGGTTTGCAACAGATATTGCTACTTAGAACTGATTCTAGATCTAAGTTCTATAGTAAGAATTTGAAAGTTTAGCAAACTATTCTTCATCGAATATTCAATCATTATAGCTTATCATTTGCTAACTTTATTTAAATTTCAAAGAATAAATATGTAATGTTGATCTCATTAAAAAATAAGTAAAGCATTTCATATTACCTACAACTTTGAAACTATCTATTAAATTCAAAACATAATTGAACGAATTTATTTTTAAAAACCATAAAAACAGGAAATAAAAAGTTTTTCCAAAAGTAATAATTATTATTTAGACGCCATGATTCATTTGTAAATGTAATGAAAAATTCTCGTCTTGTTATACATTTTAACTGAGTACATATAATTTTGAGGATGTTTTTTAATAATTGAGGTACTTCAAAGTCATTTTTTTAAGATTTTTAATGTCTTCTAATTTAGATGTTCTGAATCTTTTGACGTATAAAACTTATCTGTAGCATTTGTTGCTTGCGCTATGAAAGTGGATGACGGGCATACGTAAGGACGGAAGGACAATTCCTTGAAAAAGCTTCCACTTTTTACAGTACAAAAGTATATTTAAGCTAGAAACAAGCACATTATTCTAAACCAAGGCTTATTAATTATTAACGAATAAAAAAAGGGCTCTCTTCTTTACTTAAAATTTACAACAGTTCATATATAAAGTAATTTAGTGTTATATTTGTTTAGTGAAATTAGCGTCTGAATAAAAGAAACCCACTTTTACTCGCACTAATTTAAATTAAACAATATTTTTTTTTAGCGTAAAACCTTAAAAAACTTCATTTTGATTTGTTAGTTGTTACCTAGTAAAAATCTTTTCCGAATAGCCAGTAAGCACTGAACACCTTTATTGGTCCGCTAAAACACTAATCCACTGTCAAGTGTACTTCCTCATTCTATTTTATAATTTCATTCAATAACTCATTTCATCCAACCTAACTGTGACTATATTCGCAAATGTTCTCGGTATTCGACAACACTTCCGGTAGCCAATTTCTTTAGAGAGAGCTTTAACACAGCCAATAGGGGAGATGTATATCAAACCACCTGTGACACTTTTGGCGATATCTGTGAAAACGAAACCAGAAACGTTTTCCTGTAAAAAAAATCTTTTGTTCATTTTCTATTCGCAGGCTTTCGCACCGGAAGCGTTCGAATAGAAAGTTCGAAGCATTAAAAACGGTAACCATGACTACATTTCATGTTGAATTTTTTTTCCTGACGGAATATGAACATGACAATTTCCAGATATACGTTTTTATTTGGCATTCATTTCATAAAAATATTTACGCTTCCGAGGATTTGGATATGTTGTATAAAAATGTGCGACAGTTCCATGTGTTTTCATTCTTTTTGTGTGAAAAGGTTAGTGACCATTTCTACTTTAGGTGTGGCAACCGTTTAATTTAATCTGCAAATAAATTCATCTTTTAAAACTTCATAACTTTTTATATTTTTTCCCTTGATCACTTTTCAGTCCACTATTGAGATATTTTTTTCGAATAAAATTGCCGTTTTAATTTATTATAAGTTATAGGTTTTACTGTTTGCGTCTGAGTTCTAAGCCCATTATATACTCCTTGCAAACTTAAGTTGGGTAAATAGAAATATGCCGTGGAGAAGATCCTTCCGCGGGTGTAAAGAGATCCATAAATTATTTGTGAATCTTTCCATGTTGAAAACATTCATTTCATTTAAGGTCTAACAGAATTGAATATTATTCGAGAAAATTTCGTAATTTTATCAGAATGAAAGTGTATTTTGGTTAAATTGTACTAAGATCATTTTGTATGTAAATATTACCTTACAAGAGTTTTCAAATAGTGGACCAATCGCGTTCCCCTTTTCCCCTTGCCTTTTTACTATTTGTTATTACCCAAGTTAGGTTGGCACGGAGTGTAGAATATTCCATCCCCTGTTGAGACGGCAGATATTCAAGATTTAAAAATTGTTGGCGCTAAAGCAACATTCAATCTAGGAGGATAACATTCAATTTTACACTCTTAAAACAAACACTCCCAATTTACCTCAGTCTGAGTGGATTTCACTCCTCCAGACTGGAAAATGCACTTCTCCTTTTGGAGTGGATCCTTTGTGTGTTAAACCTCCGACAGGATCACTCCAAACGAGTATTTTAACTCAGTCTGAGTAAATATGCATGCCTTTAGGGTGTCGAAAATGCACTTCTCCAACTGGAGTGGATTTCACTCTTTTGTTTTAAGAGTGTAGGATTTGATTTAAAGTAAAAAATGTTATTATTTTTTTAGTATTGTATATGTGAGGAAAATATATTAATTATTCATTATTGCAGGGTGATCTAGTAATCACTATGGCTGATTCTATGCCAAATTACAATTTCTGTATTGTGAGCACGTGTTTTGAATGCTTGCTTTCACTTCAATTTTAAATATTAGATGAAAACAATTTAGCAGAATATTTTATTTACACTTACTGCAACAAAATAATGTAACCTGTTTTATTTAATTTCTATTTTTTTTTCATATTAAAAAAAGGCTTTTTTAATTTGTGACTTACATAACAAATTAAATGGAATATTCAGTTAACCCATTATAAGGCTGTGGGAAGTATACTTTCCAGCAACTTCATCAATTTTGATAAGTGCTGCCATCTCCTGATAACTTCAGAAAACACACAAAAAAATACTATTGCAGGATTCCTATGAACGATATGTTTGAATAGCTCCCAGCGGGCGATGGGAAACATACTTCCCACCATAATAAAATGGTCTTAATAATCAAAATTAATTTTTATATAATGAGCTAAATTAATTTCTTTTTATAAATTAATCTCAATCCCAGAAATACTTTAACGTAACATTACTAGAAAAAAGTGGCTTTATAAAGGGTTAAATGGAATTACCCCCCCCCCCCCCCCTATTGGCTAAAGGTAGGCGAATACTCAAAATTCCCCCTATTTCTAAAATTTTTACTGTTACTTTAATCTTTTCCCAATTTGGCATAGTGATTTCACATATAATGAATAATACTATTTAGGCATTTTTTTTAATTTAAATATAATTTATTTATTTTAAACGGTGTTTTTCTACTAAAAAAGAGGTTTACGCTAACAAGTCTACCACATTGAATTTTCATCCTATAAACACTAATTATGTGTTAAATTTTTCGTTTTGAACTGATGCATGCAATGACCCTCTAGAGTTACATACAAATTACAAGAAATGAAGTTATTAAGAAAAATGTTATAAATTAACCACACAAAAGAAAAGATTTTTTTCGATTAACTTACACTTGACATTAAAAAAAACCTTGTATATTTACACCAGATGTTAGAGGTTCATGGCACAGATATATATTGAAATAGCATCTGTAAAAAATGTCAGGTAAATTAATTTAAAACTTTTTATGCTAGAAGTGTTAGCGTAAACCCCTTCTTTAGTTGAAAAACGCCGTTTAAAATAAATCAATTTTATTTAAATAGAAAAAATTGCCCCAAAAGCATTGTTCATTATATTTGAAATCACTATGCCAAATTTGGGAAAAGATTAAAGTAATAGTAAAAATTTTATAATTTTGGGTACTCGCCTACCTTAACATGGGAAGTGGAGAAAAAAAGACTCTCGAGCCAGACATGAGGAAATCCCTCTGATATCATCTCTAGGTCACGAAGAAAACCCATAAGATTCTTTCCACCGATTCATCATAAAGCCGAATTAACTCAACCGAAATCCAGACTAAATCTTATAAAGAAGATATTCACATAAACTCTTTCACACAAGAACGGGGAAATAAAGTGATTCAAAGCTTAACAGAAGGAATGATCTATTTATCAAGATGTATTTACACATTGTTGCATACATAATCTTTTCGATTCAAGTTCACGTCTCTATGAATCGGTGTAAAAGCGTTGTAAATATAACTAAGCGTAAGTTGTACTGAATTTTTACAATGAATAAATACTAATTTCGTTTAATGACGTTTTCTATAGTGTTTTTACATTAGGAACGTAAGTTAATCATCATAAATTCGGCGCGATATTCATCACACATAAAAAATATTTATATATAAATACAGTTTTTTATGATAATTAAAAATTTTACTTTCGAAGTGTGAACTTTGATGAAATTCCTCTAAAAAAATTAGAATGAAAAATGGTTCGAATCAACTTCTAACTTTGAATTAAAAGATTAAAAAAAAAACTTGCTCTGAAGTCGGAACAATATTTGAATCGGTGAGTGCAGAAACCACTTCAGTCAAAAAATTCCGAAAACTCGTTTTCAATGAAAATACGCGTAGAAAGGCAAGATGCGTGTTGGGTGCAAAAACTACATTAGTCTGTTGAGTAGTTCCGTAAATACAGGACGTTTGTTTTGAGTGTTTAGTGCAGAAATAGAGGAGGATTTATTACGTTTTTTCTCCCTCCTGAAAAATTTGAAATTTGTGACTGACGTTGTTTCTGCAGTCACCGATTCATTTGTGGTTTTAAAAAATAAGTCTCAAATTATAAAAGTTCAAAAAAAAAAAAAATGTAATAAGTATTAGTAAACTCTAACAATAATCAACCTAGATTCAAATAATTTGTTCTAATCGAATACTTTATACACTTCTCTTGGTTTCAGTCCGTAGTTTTACAAGTAATTGCAATTAAATATATGGGTAATTCCACGTCAGAAGAGACCACGACTGCAAAAAAAAAATTTTTTTTCTACACTTGCAAATTTTATATTTGCTTTAGAAAGGTTTGAATTTTATTATTTTTGTTTCCACAACTATTATTGTTTCATCTTTGGCAACACAGCGGCTTCTAAATATCCGCTTTGTTTTGAAAGCATGGTCTCGTGTTTTTTCATCATTTTGAACAAATGAATTTTAAGGTACGAAGCACATTTTATCAGATTTTTTGATAAAATTATTAAAATACACTATCAGAACTACCCTAAAAACACACTATTAATTTGTATTTATAACTAAACGATATTTAATTAGGAAGATAAAAATCTCCTTTTTGACTGTAGTGTCAGTCACGAAAAGATGAAAAAGTTTCTATAACTTTTAAAAAAAAGACTTTACTTCAAATTTTTTACGATATTTTCCTACTTTAATAACCTCTGTGTAATTCCACACCTCTTAATTTTAAAATGAAAAACATTTTCTCTATTTATAACACATTTTAGCTTTGTAGTGTCAGTCACAATGTAGTGTGAGTCACGACTTATTTTGATCTAGATGTTTTAGATTAGCTATAATCTTTGTAGATTTCTCATATTTTGATAATTTTGATTTAAGATGGCTATATCAACAGCTAAAAGAAAAAAAAGAGCAAAGGGGAAGTTTTTAGGAGGGGATAAATTACAAAAAAATAAAGAAAAGGAAAGCAAGAACCACTTTACGGACAACACTTTAATTAAAAGTATTTCACCTCCATTGCAATCCTCCAACCATTTGACAACCTTGTGTGGTAATTTTTTTCCAAAAGTCATGGTCATCTTTGCCTTCAGTCATGGTAAAGGACCAATTGATGGACTTGAGGAGGGGATAAGAGAAGTCACACTTTCTATCGAATTTGACTCAAAATTTGCTAAAGATTTTTTTCACTTTGAATAAGAAATCTGCCAAAACATATCACTATTATACATTTCTGACAACTGTGTAAAGGGCAAAATAAGTAGATTAAATGATATATGCTCATCAAAGAAGATAAATACTTCAGATTCCCTGACACTCAAAAATTACTCCGTTTTTTTTTTTAAATTCAACAAATACCTACTTAAAACAACTTCCAATGTTTCATTAAATCCCCCAAAATACTACAAGGCGGATAAAACAAATTTAAATGTTGTAAAAAGAAATATACCTCTCAACAAAATTCTGAAAATGAACTTGATGCTATAAAAAGAGCTTTATTTCTTTTTATAGTTAAATTATCGTTAAGATTTTGTTGGCAAATGTTTAGTAAAGATGCTTATTCAGTAAAACTGAAACATCTGCAATGGTCGGAAAGTCTTTTTGCGTGGCTTCAGGATCAAGGTTTTTCAGAAAATGCTATTGAATAAAGAAGTAAGAAACTACCAGAAACCAACTTTAGGGGACCTTGTGTAACTTTTTGTAACTATATTTTTACCGTGTACGCAATTTTTAACTTACCATGTTCAAAACTATTTACATACGTATTGTTATTATTGCCAAAATTTCCATTTCTGTGATACAATTCGCATGATGTAGTGTGTCACAAGTTGAATGTAATGTAAGTCACGCACAAAAGTGTTAATAAATTATTTCCTATGATATTTCAATACTTTTGCTTGATTTGGTTGATTTGCTCCATTTTGAAGAAAAAATTAGAGTTTAACAAAATCACCAGAAACCTACTTTAGGGGACGTTGTGTATCTTTTTCTAACCATAATTTTACCATTTATGCAATTTTTAACTTTCCATGCTCAAAATTATTAACATATGTTGTGTTATTATTGCTTAAAATTCCATATCTGTGATACAATTCACAATGTAGTGTCAGTCACGAATTGAATGTAGTGTCAGTCACGCACAAAAATGCTAATAAATTATTTCCTATGGCATTTCAATACTTTTTTGCAGTTAATATATTTAGCCTGAAACCTTATACTTAAAATAAGCAGTGGTAGAATGCTGAATTACTGCGCAATCAGAAGAAATTCGAATTTTCATGATAGCCAAAAATCTACGAACTTTCGTGTAGTGTCAGTCACATCAGGACATTTTTATTATTTTTTAGTTAAATAATAACTTTTAAAATTTTTTACTGATTGCTAAAAATACTATATGCTAAGGGGTATACTGACATACAATAATTTTTTTTTAATAAATATAAAATAATTATGAACTATGCAAACGAAATTGGTTAAATCGTTCTGATGTAGTGTCAGTCACGCGTGGAAATGCCCATATATCTTTCAAAATTAATCAGTACTCCTTATCTATTACAGCACTTATTATTTTTTTCTGGTCGCAATTTTAATTTTCTTGGTTTTCGTTGTTTATTTTAAGTTTTTGTTTTTCTACTTTGGCAGCATTTTTTTTTTAAAAATATATTTTGATTTTATAGGCAGAGCGCTAGAGATTTTTCTGTTTTCATGCACATAATACGGAACTTTGTTTAATAGGGTATTTGATTAAAAAAAATATTGGCTTAAAATATGCAAATACCAAAAATGTTAGACTCGTACTTTTTCTCTTTTTTCCATATACCCAATAAAAAGTAAAAACAAAATGAATTTTAAAATTAGGACGACAATTTACCCCCGAAAACGCTTTGTGGCTGTCACGTGGTATCTACGACGTCAATAGTAGCTATAAACAAACTTTGAAACACCATTTTGAAATTTACTTTAAGCAAATTTGAACTACTGACTTCTGTAAAACCTCCTTCCATCATCTATATAATTCTTATTTTAATAGTACATTGGATTAAATCCAGTTTAATTGCAAGCAAACATCGCACCGTTTTGTTTATAAATATTATTGACGTCAGCCTAGTCGACGTGTTTCTGATCACGTGGGGTATAAATGAAAAATCAGCCATTTGAAAATGATTTTCTCGAATTATTTAAAAATTTATTTAGCAAGATAAAATACCTTAATTATTTTTGAGTTCAAACTACAATTAATTTAATATTGGAAGGTATTTTAGCGATAGTCAGGTACCCCATTCCCGAAACGGATTATTCTTTTAAGATCTTTTAAAATTTCTTTTGAATTTGGGAATTAATACGTATTGCTTTTTTTTTAAACTCTTATTTACAACTTCTTGATGTTAATCCAACCAAACCAACTTCAACATGTCGTGTTATAAAACTTCACTTGCGGAAGTAACTAAAACTTCTTGGGTAAAAAAAAAAGATCTTCGAACTTTTTTTGACGAAAACATTTCCTCACGTTTGTGAAGGCGTTATGTTTTTCATTTGCGTAAATCCCAGTGATAAACTGATGTAATCATTAAACTAAACTAATGGTAAAAAAAGATCGGGTCAGTTTGATATGCTTTCTAAATATTTTTAGTTTTACACTTTCTTTGTGCTTTACTACTTTCTGCTTTAGGTAGCTATGATATAATGGCTGGTCTGTTCATTTGTGACTTTTGGTGAGCTCGAAAATTTAACGTAGGGTTGTTATACTTGTCGAGTTGTAAGAAACATGAAGTGAAATGTTTACCACCTTTGAGCATTTTCGTTGTTGGAAACATAATGCAAATCGCCAAATCGAGACGGACCATTGCAATAGCTGATCTTTAACCCTCTAATGCATACTGCTGCCATTTGGCAACAAGTGACATAATCCACTTCATTCTATTAAAAGTAGAACTCCCTCTCGAAAAATCTGTGTTTTTTTCATCTATTACATTTTATTTTTGAAGTTTTAGTTGCTAATAACTCTCATAGATGACACTAGTAAAAGTGCATTCAAAATTAAACAGTGAAGTTATTAACTGTGAAATTACGTCTTTGGCAGTATTCAAAGTATAATAATATTAGTACTAAAAATTTTTTGAAAAAATAACTATAGTTTAAGAGGGTTATTTTAAAATATATTCAGTAGTTTTCTAATCATTCTTTTCAAAATTGCAATTTTGTAGTTGGCTTTTGTCATATGGGAAAAATTTTAAAATTGAAATTATTTAAATTCCAATGCAGTTAATTTTTTTCAGTATTTTTTCGATAATGTATGAGTATTCTAGACACAAATATGTTTTTTTCGGGATGAGAAAAAATTCATGCACTACATGGTTAATGTTGCGGATAGTTATAATTAGACTGAAAAATCTGTACTACGGCACTTTAAAATGAATGTTATAATTTTGTTGCACATAATTTTAAAACAATACAATTTACAGTCTTTGATCCACCGCGCTTGGATATATTCATCGTCTCCTCTCGCGTAAGCAAAGTCATTCTTATATTGAACCAACACAATATTGTAATCTTGTTATTTTTTACACAATTTTATTTTTACACAATGCTTGTATTCCATTTGGGCTGTTTGAACATAAGTTTTTTCTGAGTATAAAATAGGATTTTTTTTAATGTTACAAAAGAATGAGAATGGTGTGTTATGGAAAATATTTTGAGTACAAGGGGAGTTATCATAATGCTCTTTTAATTAGATTTTCAGTATTTCATTATTTTGTTTTAAATTTTCAGTATTTCATTGTTTTATTTTTAAATTTTCAGCATATCAATGGTTTTGCAATTAATTTTCAGTGCTTCATTGTTTTGATTAAAATTTTCAGCATTTCAATGCTTTGCAAATAATTTTCAGTGCTTCATTGTTTTGTTTTAAATTTTCAGTATTACATTGTTTTTTATTTAATGAATTCGCGATATTTCATTGTTTTTTATTTAATAAATTTAAGTATTTCATTGCTTTTTATTTAATGAATTTTCAGTATTTCATTGTTTTATTTTAAACTTTATTCTTTTTTCCCGAACGCGGTGAATGTATCCATTCAACACTATTTTTTTTCTAGTATCATCTAAATAAAAGTTGAAAAACTTGAGAACTTTTTTGCTAATTTTGAGATTTCACCTCAACTTTCCACTATTTAGTCAGGTCGACAATCACCTACTAACAAGTGGGAAGTGACTTTTGTCGGTGACAAGGCTTAAAGGAACACCTACGATTCCTTGAGGTCACGGTCGTAGCCCACTTCCTATAACTGCACTTGCACTTATACTTTTGAATGTTAAAAATTAGCCAGTTATTTCCTTAATTTTCGTTGAAATTCAATTATTATTCCTCATCGCTTGCTGAATGCAAGTAGCATTTATTGCTTTTAAATAGAAACAAAAGTTTTACATCAACATAGAACAACATTAAATTTATATATCACTTAAAAACGTAACAACACGGAGTTATTTATAAATTCAATTTAAAAAAATAAATATGAATCAGTAGTTTGAAATCAATATGCCACAATGAGATTATCTGATTCTTTTATTCTTCGTATTATTTGTTTAGAACGAAGTACAAGATGTTCTATTTTTCTATTTTAAAATAAGACCTAATTTTACATTTTTTAAGCATTTATTAATGAATAATAACGTGAAGTAATTAGCTAAGCACTGGAACGAGGCATTCTATTTTTCTATTTTAAAAGCAGACTTAATTTTACATTTCTTTAAGCATTTATTAATGAGTAATGACGTTTCAACGCTAATTATTCTTTTTGAGGATGTTTTTCAGTGTTTCTTTTTTTATGGCATTCAAAAATAAATTTGATTGGGCAATATTGCATATTCATTCCTCGAAATACATTTAAATTTATCTTACTATGAGTAATAAATGTTTGTTGTATTTATTTTAAACCTACACTCTTAAAACAAAAGAGTGATATCCACTCCTATAGGAGAAGTGCAATTTCGGCATTGGAAAGGAGTGAAGATTAACTCAGACTGAGTTAAAATCACTAGTTTGGAGTGTTCCTGTCGGAAGTTTAACAAAACAAAAGATTGAAATCCACTCTTATTGGGGAAGTGCATTTTCGACACTGGAAATGAGTGAAAAATTACTCAGACTGAGTTAAAATCGCTCGTTTGTTTTAAGAGTGTACACTCTTTAAACGAACGAGCGATTTTAACTCCGTCTGAGTTAATTTCACTCCTCCAGTCTAGAAAATGCACTTCTCCGAAAGGAGTGGATACTTTGTGTGTTATACCGACAAGATGCTCCGACAAGATCAGTCTAAACGAGTGATTTTAATTCAGTCTGAGTTAATCTTCACTCCTTTCCAGTGTCGAAAATGCACTTCTCCAATTGGAGCGGATTTCACTCTTTTGTTTTAAGAGTGTAAATGTTTAGGTTTAAACGTAGCGTGGAAGCTGAAACTCTGGGAAAATCTGGGCGAACAACCAAACGAACCTTTAATTAGCACATTAAAAATCCTCAGTCGACCCGTCATACACTGCCAATTAGGACTTATCCCTTATTAAAAATCGAAAATTATGAATGACAAAATGACATGAGATTAAGCTTCCAAACACGATTTCAGAAGCCACTTTCTTCGACAACCAATACAAAAGAATCAATTGAATGGACAAAATTAAATGAGAAAGATGAGCCTACTGACAAGCCATTCATACATAACTCCCCTTTCTAATCTCACCATTCAATTATGAGAGTTATTGAATACAAACATAAGAATTAAAGAGTTTAGGTGGGAAGTTTTATCCAATCGTGCATCTCAACCAGCCTTTTGTTGAGGTCGTTTAGGAAGCGATGTCTGTATTTAATATTTCCCTCGCCATAGCTGAAAAGATAAGTATCTACACTCCGTGCCAACCTAACTTGGGTAACAAAGAGTAAAAAGTGTGATTGGTCCTATAGTTGGAATCTCTCGTAAGGTAATATTTACATACAAAATGGTCTTAATACAATTGAATCAAAATGCAGTTTTCATTCTGATAAAATTGCCAAATTTTCTCAATTAATAATCAAATCTGTTAGACCTTAAACGAAATTATTGTTTTAAACATGTTTTCTGTATGGATTCGCAAATAATTTATTTAACTCTTTACATCAGCGGAAGGATCTTCTCCATAGCAAATTCTATTTACCCAACTTAGGGGTTGGCAATTAGTGTAATCTCACCATTCAATTATATGAGAGTTATTGAATACAAACATAAGAATTAAAGAGTTTAGGTGGGAAGTTTTATCCAATCGTGCATCTCAACCAGCCTTTTGTTGAGGTCTTTTAGGAAGTGATGTCTGTATTTAATATTTCCCTCGCCATAGTTAAAAGGATAAGTATCTAAACGTGCTCTTCAACGTAAATAATTTAGTGTGATGGTGTTTCAGCGATTTGGCTGGACAAATTTATTGTACCTTTTTAAGGAAGTCTTTTAATAACTTTGTTGCGATCTTGAGGGTTTTAAGAGCGTTCAATCTTTAAAAAAGGTTTTAGAATACCTTTCTGAATCCCTTATATGTTACAATTATAAATGACTTTACTGAGATCGTAAGGGTTTTAAAAGTGCGTCCAATCTTTAAAAAAGGTTTTAGAATACCGTTCTGGATGCCTTATATGTTGCAATATTAAGTTAATTGCGAAAAATTATCTGTTTTTTCTTTTCAGCTATTAATAGGGATTCAAAATTTAATGAGAAATTTATAGTCATTTCATGGTTTTTGCAACTTATTTGAATACTTTTTTATGTTTTTGAATTATATCAAACTCTACGAATTAACTATTTGATACAACTAGATGATTATCAAACTACTCCCTTTAATTTATGATGGCTTAGTACTTGATGTTGGGCAATTATAGTACTGGTTACGTAATACATCATTGAAATTTAACACAGAAAGTATAACCACAGAGTATTGAATTATCAATAAGTTAATTGAAAATAAAATTATAAAAAACGAAAGTTAATGACACTATTAAGATATACCAATAATCTCTACATCATTAAACACCTCGACATTTATCAAATTGACGTTTATGATATGAAAGAGTCCAAAGGAAATATTTCTCTTTTAAATTTTTTGCGCTGTTTGCTCGGTATGTACTAGTGTCATTTTAGGTCTTTGAAATGCTAATTGTTCCAAAGGAGACGCCGCGCCGTTGGCAATCCTGCCTCCTTTTGATTCTCCACCTTTTTACAAAGTGGACGCTTCCACAATCCAAATATTTGAGATGCTATAAGAAGTGACAGCACAGGAGATATATAACTTAATTTTTATTTTGTAAATACTAATCCATTTTTGGACTTGAACATACTCTGTACTGGGATTAATTACGATGTGTTGCGCTTTTGTGTGTTCCGTTTCGACTATTTCAATAAATCTTTAGCAGTATTGGTGCGGATCTTGATGTTTTTGCAATGGCTTTAGAAGTTTTGAAATCTAAATGTTGTATTCTTTTACATTGTTAAAGTTTGTTAGTATTTCTTTGCTACTTTAAAGTGTGTTTGTCTGTCTGTTGTGTAACACAATAATAGGGTACTTGACTAAATTTTTTTATCGGCTTAAAATGTTCTTATGCCAAAAATTTTATACCCGTATTTTTTTTTTCAATTACCCCATAAAAAGGCAGAAAAATGAATTAAAAAATTAGGACGAAAAATCACTCCTGAAAACGCTATCTGGTTGTCACGTGGTATCTGTGATGTCACTATGAACATAAACAAACTTTGAAACACCTCATTCGAATCGATTTTAGGCAAATTTGAAATATACGCTTCTGTAAAACAGCCCTACGTTTTCTCAATATTTATTATTTCAATAGTAATTAGATTAAATCAAGTTTAATCAGAAAACAAAAAACATCACGCTGGTTTGTTTATAGTTCATAGTGACATCATCCAAACCAACGTGTTTGTGATCACTTGAACAAAATGCCTTTTTAAAAAGATGTTTTCAATGATTTAAAGATTTATTTCGCAAAAATTATACATGCATTTGTTATTTTTTTTACTTTCAACTATAATTTAAATAACATTGCAAGGTATTTTAGCGATACAGTCAAGTACCCTACCCAGGTAGCACAACAATGTTGGCCGACATTCTACCGACATCGTTCAACATTGCGAAGGTCGTGGAATGTTGAACGTTGTAATCACGACATCTGTCAATATTGCGCAGATGTTGTATTTTTTTAAAAATTATTATGACTTTATATTCGTTTTATTTTGATATTGTAAGAATGAAACAATAATGCGGACAAGTTTTAGTCATTGTTTTTAAAAAATATCAAATTTTGAAAACATTCGAATATTGTGGGGACATTCTGGCGACATTGTGGAAACAACGTCGATAAAACAACATTGGCCGATATTGATCGATGTTTACTAGGTATAGAAGTATTGCAATCGAGTGCTTTAGGGATGTGAGGTTTTTTAAAAACCTGACGTCACGTGTGTGACGTCACGAAGCAAAACAATATGGCGGTGATTCGACGACAAGCAGTGTAGAATAATAAGGTTAGTTTCTTTAAAAATGTATTAAATTACAGTTTATCCTAGTTTTAATTTGTAGAAAATCGATATTCATAGGTTCTTCTTTCGATGTAGTATTTTAATGATCATAAATGTTGTTGTTTTTCTTAGTCAATTTACTGTGAAGGCACGGACTAGTCTTAAGTAAACAACGTGTAAACCTTTCTAAATCTATGGTATAAACCACAAATCTTTATGAATAACCACAGAGCAAAACCGAAGATTTCTCTTACTATGTGGCAAAAGATTTTCTTAAATTTGCATATCATAATCTTGATGTGGGTTTAATCATAAAATATAATCAGTTGTTTACTTAGAATTATAAGTTGTGTGTTTACAAACAGATCATTGATAGTATTCATTTCCTTGCCTCATTTTAGTGCATTGACAAATAAATAATCGAACACCATATTTTTTTATACAACTGATGCAGTTTTTTCATTTTTAGTAAGTATTAACATACTAATTTTCTATAGTTATCAGTACCAACTTTTGAGGTAAAATCCTAGTATCTGGCCTGACCACAAATTAAACAAATTTTGTGAGTTGTTAAAGAACAATGAATAAATAACTTTTTCTAGAAATCGTTGCTTGCATTCAGAAGCTGATCGAGACCAGTTTTACAGTTACCAAAGGAATCTCAAGCAAAGAGCTATCAGAAAATATGATTTTCAAAATTAAGCTTCTAATTTTTAAGTTTTCCAGTGTTTAATTTATAAGTGTTTAATACCTATATTCTAGAATTTCTATGCAGTTGAAGTTTCTTTGTATAAACTAATAAATGCCTCATCTTTCCAGCTGCTGAGTCATCTCTCAAGGAGCGAGGAACTATGGATTGACTGTGTGACCTACCTGCACACTTGGAAGTCTGCATTCTGAGCTGACATCTAAGGAGCTCCTCCTCGTAAGATTTTTCAATCCTTATGAACCGATTTCTCACTAAGTTAACTTCGGGGGTTGATGGCTACTTTTTTAAACAATCATTGCATTTTTGCAACCAGGGTTCGATTTATCGCATTATCGATAAATAATTGAACACAATTTTTTATTGTTGCAATGCAGTTTTTTTTATTCTAAGTAAATATTTATATACTAATATTCTTTACATATCAGAACCAACTTTTGAGGAAGGGACAAATTACAAAATGTTAAAAGGCAATAAATTTATCTAGCAACCGTGTAAACTAATCAAAAGAAGGGGGTATTAAACTTGCATTGCATGCATACTGAAGCTGATCGTGACCTGAGTTTTACTGTTACCGAAAAAATCTCAAGCAAAGAGCGTTCAGAAAACGAGATTTTCGAGATAATGCCAAGCTTGAAAAGTTGACGGGCCAGCAATTAGAATTAACCCTACTTTAGAATCGTTCAATAGTATATAATATTCGATATAAATAGATGTAATTTATTGTTAACTGTTGTTTGCTGTTAACTGCTAACATAGTTTCTGGAAATTAGATGAAATTATGCGGCAGAAAACACAATTGAATGAAAATGAGTTTTTTTATGCCGATACTAAATATCCGTCTTCTTTCCAGGTACTGAGTTATCTTTAATGTCATGCCCTCTTAAAAGTAAATATTTACATACTAATTTTCTTAATATATTCCTATCAACTTATGATACATTTACAATGCAACAAGTTGAATGCTGCTCTACTTTGCATAACAGTTTCTTATAACCATTATCACTCAAAGACACCAGTTAAGTAGTTAATACAGTGGATGAAAGTTAAGGAATAAATCAATATAGTGTAAAATAGCCTAATTTTTATATTTCATACATTGATACACAACAGCTTTTAAATTCTGTGTTAAAGATCTGTAAGTGTTAAAGGGGATTCCCCGTCCTACCTCGATCGGGCTAGCTAATGCTAAGTCTATGCGGAAAAAATGGTTTTGTTAAAAAAAAAAAAGCAAAGAAATTATAGGAATATTTTGATGCAGTTTTTTTTAAAATTCATAAAACTCCAATAAAGGTGTGCTTTTAGAGGTTATTTTTTTTTAAACGCTAATTTACTTTTTTTTAATCTAAATTTTTTTCGATTAAAAAAAAGTAAATAACGTTTTTAAAAAAATAACCTCTAAAAGCACAACTTTATTGGAGTTTTATGAATTTAAAAAAAAGAAACACATCAAAATATTCCTATAATTTCTTTGCTTTTTTTGGAACAAAAACCATTCTTTTTTGTGAAATTATGTCTTTGTCAGTATTCAAAGTATAATAATATTGTTTCTAAATACAAGTAAATTGTTCTGAAAAAATAATTATAGTTCAAGAGGGTAATTTAAAAATATTTATAGTATTTTTCTAGTCATTCTTTCCAAATTTAGAATTTTGTTGTTGGTTTTTGCCGTATAGCAAAATTTTCAAAAATTGAAATTATTTAAATTCCAATGCAGTTAAAAAAAATCAGTATTTTTCCCATAATGTATGAGTATTAAAGATACAAATGAGTATTAAAGATACAAGATATTTTTCGGGATAAAAAAAATCATGCATTGTGGGTTAATAAAAAACATAGCTCTATAGTTGATGTTAAACTAATTAAACCAAAGATAATATAATTACAATTTTTTAAATTGAAAGGTTATACTGTATCGATATTTTTCTAATAGGAAATTTTTTTCCTCATAATTTAAACAAGTTAACGGAATATTTGTTACATTTAATTATTAATGCCCCTATATGCATACTTTTCTTCGAAAACTTGCGAACTTTTCCAATGTTTATTCTAATTCTATAAATGTGTTTGATAGGATATGAGGTTTCCTCGAAAATATACTTCAGCAAACACAATTTAATTATTTTGTGTCTGAAAGGTTCTTTGTATACACTAAAAATCTTTTCTTTCCAGGTACTGAATTACTGAACTACTATCGGTTTGTCTTCAGAATCTTTGTGGGCTTAACTTCCAGGTGGCTTTACTTCCTCCCCCCTCTACTTGGAATGGTCATCATTTACAGCAGAGACTGTTTAATTATAATTTTGAATTATTTTTTTTGTAAAAGTCTAAGTATATTCAATAAAGAAAAATTATCTTTTAGTCCTGTATGTTCTGTTTCAATAAATTTCCATCTGACAATTACAGAATTTAATGTGTGTGTGGTTGTTGTTTTTACAAATGTTTACGAGAGAGAAGAGAAACTGTTGTGTTATGTTTTAATTATTAAAATCTATTTTATAAATATATATTGTAACTTACGGTAAAAAAATATAGGCACTTACAAACAGAATTTTTTTTTTCTGTTTTGTAAATACCTATTGTAACTTATGGCAAAAAAAATTAACATTGTACAAAAGTTAGTACAATTTAGCATTGTCTTAAATGATTTTTAAAACAAAGTATTCAATAATCGGTTCTTGAACTTTAAAAATTAAATGTTTAGTAATTAAAAATTGATTTTTACAATTTTCAGTATGTTTATCATATTATTAAATTGTTTTATCTTTATAATTTTCTAATATTCTTTCTACAACTTAAATAACTTACTATATAAGCTATAAAAAAGTTGCACAAATGATATAATTTCTTTAAAATATCAAATAATAATTTTGTGTGCATGTTATTTTTATTGCAGTAATATCTATATATTACTATTCGCATTAAAAATTATATAAGCAAAATTATATTCTTTGTGCTACTTATTATAACTTTCAGTGTAAGTTATTCAAATGTTTTAAAAAGAATATTAGAAAACAATAAAGATAAAGCAATTCAGCAAAATTCACGAGGGGGGATCAATTTTCATATCAAAATTTGATATAGTACAACATTGAGAAAAATATTGTCCAATGTCATAAATCGACGTCGTGGCAATATTCCCGAGGGGGTCCATTTTTACATTGGCCAATATTGCAATCAATATTGTACCATGTCGTGAATCGACGTCGTGGCAATATTCCCAAGACAGTCCATTTTTACATTGTACAATATTGCAAACAATATTGTACAATGTTTTTTTTCAACATTGGCCAATATTTCTGTGCTACCTGGGTATTGCATTTAATGGTTTAATTTATCTTCCACTGCCGCAGTTGCACTTACGCACACATGTAGTGACAAGAATGACGTAGAGATATTGGCAGATTCAAACCCCTCAAACAAGTGTCATTGGCTCATCGAGTATTCGGCATGGAATTCAATCCAAACTGTACCTCCTATAAAAATGACGTAGAGATATTGGCAGATTCAAACCCCCAAACAAGTGTCATTGGCTCATCGAATATTGGCTCATCGGCATGGAATTCAATCCAAACTCTACCTCGACCGAAAAAAACATCAACAAAAGTGAACTTTCCATCAATTATGTGGGCAACCTGTGCGTGGGTCCGTGCGAGGGTGTAGGGAAACCGGAGAACTTTCTGCTGCATTCTTTTGTAGCGATCATCGGGCCAACAAAAACCACCAAAAACTTCGTCACGATGACGGAGTCGCTGAACCGAGAACCGTTTCATACCCACTCCATTACCCTATCCGCAGAGAGATAAGGCACTTTGTTACTCCATTCCCTGAAGAAAGATTTCTGCGTGACAATGTATCAAGAAGAGTTGAGTTGGGTTCGTTGTTAGGTAGCAGCGATTTTCTGCATGGTAGAGTTCAGTGAGGTTTGTAGGATAAAATAGCAGCAAACCAACCAACACCCGTTTTCATTGAATATTAGCGGAACCTATATCGGTCCATACCCCAACTTCATTAGAATTTCCGTTCTAAGCCGTCGAATTTTAAAAGACTATTTTAATTTGAATTACCATAAGACAATATAAATATATCGTTTCTGCCTTTTCTCCTTATATCTGATGGTCTGTCCATACTATCAGAATTTTTGTGAGCTTTCAAGTAACACGAAAAGAATCTTTTCTAATTCTTTCAGAACTTCTTGTTTAACACATATAAAATTTAATGTTTAACATTATTCAATAAAATCGGTTTTTATTCAGGTTCTTCCCTAAGTATAGGTTGGGGTAATGGGACAAAATATCGCGGCCGAAATATCGCGGGCCAAAATATCGCGGCCGAAAGCGGCCGAAATATCGCCGGAACACATTATCGCCTCTCTGTGGCGCTTAAACACAGCCAATTGTGCCTTGTAACTTAGAAACCTGGTCAAGTGAAGTGGTCGACACCTGATCGGGTACCCGACGCATTCGTCGAGCAACATCGTACGTAAGGCAAGTCAGGACTCGCGACTCCACAGATTTAACGAGCACTTACGTCGCAGTGTACTCAAGACAAACAAATGTCAATACCCATATGGGGATTCACCCCCAGCACTTCCTGACTACCTTGCTAGCTCCCAAACTATTCAGCCACCCAGTATATAATACTTTGTTCACACATCCTTAGCTTGTAGTTTGACTAAAATATGAAGTACATTTCCATTTGTATGGGATTTGATCATAATAATTGATGATGGTTGATGTCGTTTTAGAGTGAGAAGAATTTATAATAAACAATATTTTATTTAGCTAAAGTAATCATACTATATTAAGTTTAATTTTGAAAATAATTAGGAGAAATGTGGCGAGCATGCCACTAGCAAGAAAATCAAGTCAAAAGTGATGGAGCTCGAGATAGTTCGATCTTTTTAGTTAAGTTCAGGCACAGGAGAAAATAGAAAAAAACATTCTGCCGTACACTCTCAAAAATAACGCGCGAATCCTCACTTTTACGATCGTGATTTGACGATTCTGTATCTTGATTTTAAGAAAACTGAATCTCATGGTTGTACTCACATGCTCAAAAATGACGAAATATATCTTTAGATTAGGCGACATTCATATCCTCATAAAAATAACGATTCTAATTTCCTCACTTTGAGGAAACGAAAACTCGGAGCATTTTCCAGTAACGGAATCGTCAAAATTAAGGAAAATTTCGTCGTTTTTGAGCATTCATTTTTTAGAGTGTAACGTCACACCGATACACGTAGGGCATCCTTTTGGTAGGCAACCAACACAATTCCAATA
Source organism: Hylyphantes graminicola (assembly GCA_023701765.1). Classification (NCBI taxonomy): domain Eukaryota; kingdom Metazoa; phylum Arthropoda; class Arachnida; order Araneae; family Linyphiidae; genus Hylyphantes; species Hylyphantes graminicola. Next base: position 7,144,062 of record CM043115.1, on the reverse strand, counting down.
ACTACCAATTATGTTTTAACAACAACAAAATCAGTTTTAATTGTATTTACGACCAGTTCAACAACAACAACTTTTGATAGATGTTCCCTTATGCGTCATCGTAACCCATTCCCACATATCCCATACACGACCCGATGAACCAAACATGGGTCCGTGAGTCGAATAGCAAGTGGCGTTGTGGCAAGCCCAAGGGCGTTGTGAGGTTCGCGCCTCCCCACTGTCCCAGGCAGTGTTGGGCATGCAATTGATCAATTGTCAATTGTAAGAGTAATTGCAATTGAATTAATTGCAATTAAATTAATTGCAATTGAATTTTCAATTGCACCTTGCAATTGATTTTTTAATTGCAATTAAATTAGTTGCAATTGAATTTTCAATTGCACCTTGCAATTGAAAGTTTAATTGCAATTAAATTAGTTGCAATTGAATTTTCAATTGCACCTTGCAATTGAAAGTTTAATTGCAATTAAATTAATTGCAATTGATTTTTCAATTGCATCTTCCAGTTAAGGGGGTATGGGACACTTTCAACTTTTTTCTTTAATATTGCAGATATCAATATAATTTTTTTTCCATAAATGTATACTAAATATACTTACACTTTTAAATAGTCAAAGGTATAAAATTATCATTATTTATTTTTTTTAAAAATAAAATGTGTCAAAAAGTGATGTCTCTTATTTTTGTTATAAGTCAAAAACTTATTTATTGGCAAACAAATGTTTAGCATTTTTATAAACAGAAAAATGTATTTAACAAACTGTCTTTACCGATTTTTCATATTTGCCATAGTTTTTTTTTAAAAAAAATATTGAAGTTTTTTTTAATAATTTCACAGGTTCACTTTTTTTATAAAAATTAATAAATAAAGAAATAAACTATTTAAAACTAATCCCTAAAGACAAATTAAAGATATATGTTTGAAAAATATGAGTAAAGAATTTTGACACTCTATGGGCAGTAGATTTTGAGTTATATCAATTTAAAGTCAAAAAATCATCGAAAACACGATCAATTAGAAAAACAGCTTTGAAGTTTATCACTTTCCTTACTGAAGCGCTCCAAACCGACCGAACAACTAGGGATTCGATAACGTTATTCCTATCTAATATTACGAGGAAGCAACGATTATAAACGTGGTTGGCCAACACAGATGTCATGACACAAAAAACTACACATCTCACGTTCTACTGCAGATATAAATAAAATTTTTGTTTTAAATTATTCTAAAATATTTGTGTTATTTTTTATGATAATAATAATTTTTTTGATTTTTTTGAGGATTTTGTGTCCCATAGTTGCAATTAACTTTTTTAGTTGTTAAATGAAACAATTAAAACTAATAATTAACTTTATATTAAAATAAAACTAGTTGGTTGGTTTGATTTGGTTTGGTTGGTTCGGTTTGTTAGAATGGTTGGTTAGTTTTTTTGGTTTAGTGGGTTGGCTGGTTTGGTGGGTTTTTTAGTTGGTTGGTAGTTTGGTGCGTTTGGTTGGTAAATTGGGTTGGTTAATTGATTGGTTTGGTTGATTGGTTTTGCTGTTTTTTAGGTTGTTTTGGTTGTTTGGTTTTGTTGATTGGTTTTGTGGTTGGTTTGCTTTGTTGTTTGGTTTGGTTGGTTTTTTGGTGGTAAGTAGGTTGGTTGGCTTGGTTACTTAGTTAATTGTCTTGGCTGGTTTGATTTGATTGATAGGTTGGTAAGTTAGTTGGTTTGATTTGATTGATAGGTTGGTTTGTAGGTTGGTTTGATTGGTTTGTAGGTTGGTTAGTTGGTTTGATTGGTTTGTAGGTTGATTAATTGATTGGTTTGGTAGGTTGGTTAATCGGTTGTTTCGGTAGGTTGGTTAATTTGTTGTTTTGGTTGGTTGGTTAATTGTATGCTTTATTTGGTTGGTTGGTTTGGTAGGTTGGTTGGTTAAAATGTTGGTTTGGTTGGTAGGTTTGTTTGATGGTTGAACAATTAAAATTAACAATTAACTTTAAGGGGAAAAGGTGAAGCCACTTCCGAGAAAAATGAAAACAAGACCGCAGAGTTGTTGCCAGATCCCACTAAATACAAGCCCATTACATATTTGAAGAGCTTAAAGGAAGAACGCGCTAAATGACATTTTGGAAAAACTTGAGATTTTTGTGTCAAAGAAATGAACATATAAGTAATTTCTTTAACGATAACAAGTTTCCCCTTCATAAATTTTAAGTGAAGTAAATTTTTTACTGTTTACAAGTGCCTTTTCTAACAGTTCTGTGTGCAAACGAAAATCTTTAAAGCTCATTTTTTTGTCAACACGTTCTTCCACTAAGCTCTTCATTTATTCTTTGAAATGTAAATTAATTTGAGCAAACGATAAGTAATGATTATTGAATTTTCGAAAGAAAATAAATGAAACTAAATTAAACTTTAAAATAAAAATTAAACTCTTGAAAAAATATTTGTTTTTGTAATATTGGATTGTCATTAATAGCACAATAGAGTTATTTTAATGGTTGATCATATATGTATGAAGAAATATGCATAAAGAATTTTAACTTTACATAAAGACAATTCAAAGTTTCGTTTTTATTTTTATAAAGCAGCAATTTATTAATTTATTATTCGAAATGTAAACTTTTAGTTACAGAAAGATATTAATTAAAAAATATATATAATAATTTTTCGAACTTCAAAAAAGAAAAAATAGATAGCATACGATAAAGATTATTTTTTAAATATGTAAAAGAAGTTCACAATTGAAAAAGAAAATTCACAAAGAAATTCATAATTGTTAATTGCAGTTTTCCGCAATTAACAATTGATTAATTGTTAGTTGCAGTTTTCTGCAATTACAATTGATCAATTGTTAATTGCAGCTTTCTGCAATTACAATTGATTAATTGTTAATTGCAGTTTTCCGCAATTACAATTGATTAATTGTTAATTGCAGTTTTCCGCAATTACAATTGATCAATTGTTAATTGCAGTTTCTGCAATTACAATTGATTAATTGTTAATTGCAGTTTTCCGCAATTACAATTGATCAATTGTTAATCATTAATTGTTTTTGCAATTAAAATTTGCCCAACACTGGTCCCAGGTCACACAACGCCACTGTCGCGTGATATTGCGGTAAGGAAGAAAAACGCCTCACTTTGTTAGTCGAATGCCGGGTTTGGTTTCGCTTTTTTACACGTCTTCTGTAAAACAAAAGTTTTAAAAGAGCACTTTTATTTTCAAGGTCATTGCGAATTTAGTGCATTGCAGGCGCGTTGTGAACTTTGCTTAAAAAGCTAATAGATGCTAACCTAAATTTTCGATTTCTTGACGATACAAAGATGAACCTTCTACAAATACTTGATCGCCGTGGTTAAGATATCTGTCAATAATAGGAAGATTGTGTGCCCTTATGTTTAACTGTTACATTTTGGGAAAGCATTAACAAAATTAACATTCTTTTATAACGTTCTGGAAGCAATAAACCTCAGTAGGGTAGACTCTTTCCAGTGAATGAACGTTTAAGGCGCTGCGTTTGCCAGTGAATAAACACCAAGACATAATGACCAGGACAACCAACCATATGTCAGATAGCTTCCTACTAGATGGGAGGAAGTCAGTGTTGTCAATCCCTCTAGTGGAATGATTTTCAATCCTTATTTTTTAATTATATTTACCAAATGTTCATTCACTGGGGCTTGTTCACTCACTGGTTAGTCTACCCTATCTCCCAGCTGAATTTAACATAGATATATCCTATTTATTTCTTAAAATTTATTCTCTTCTTATATTATCAGGTTGCAGCAGCGGCTTCATCACGTTCGAGCTGATCACCGGCTACGTCTACACTTCGCCCGGCGACACTTTAGAGCTTGTACCTGGCACCCTTCGCCTGACAGACTGCCTCAACCTGTGTTCCGGCAATGCCACCTGCCAGGCGGTCAACTTCGAGACCGGCCTGTGTGTCCTGTTCGCTTCGTCTGCGGCCCTCAGACCCGCGCAGCTCACGCCCTCGCAGTTCCCCGTGTTCACCATCTACGCACATAAAGTGTGTCTGCTCGGTGAGAACGGATTTCTTATATTGTTTTACTGTCATCATCAAATGGGCCAATTTGTTCTTTATGTTAACTTTGGTAAAGCTTTCCTCTGTAGTAACCCTTTCAGAATTTTCATCACAACCTCGCAGTTCCCCGGGTTCACCATCTACGCACATAAAGTGTGTCTGCTCGGTGAGAACGGATTTCTTATATTGTTTTACTGTCATCATCGAATGGGGCAATTTGTTCTTTACGGTAACTTTGGTCATTGGTACAAACTTTCCTCTGTAGTAACCCTTTCATAATTTTTCTCACGCCCTCGCAGTTTCCCTTGTTCACCATCTACGCACATAAAGTGTGTCTGCTCGGTGAGAACGGATTTCTTATATTGTTTTACTGTCATCATCAAATGGGGGCAATTTGTTCTTTACGGTAACTTTGGTGCAAGCTTTCCTCTGTAGTAACAATTTCATAATTTTTCTCACAACCTCGCAGTTCCCCGGGTTCACCATCTACGCACATAAAGTGTGTCTGCTCGGTGAGAACGGATTTCTTATATTGTTTTACTGTCATCATCAAATGGGGCAATTTGTTCTTTACGGTAACTTTGGTACAAGCTTTCCTCTGTAGTAACCCTTTCATAATTTTTCTCACAACCACGCAGTTCCCCGGGTTCACCATCTACGCACATAAAGTGTGTCTGCTCGGGTGAGGCTGTATTTCTTTTACTTGTAGTTCGGTGAAGTAAAAACGACACTTAAAAAAGGTTTAAAAAATATACTTAACAAGTTTAAGGAAACGGGGAACTACGAGACCGGCCTCTGCGTCATGTTCGCAACTTCTGCGGCTACCAGCCCAGCCCAGATCACCCCCTCGCAGTTCCCCGTATTCACCATCTACGCACATAAAGTGTGTCTGCTCGGTGAGAACGGATTTCTTTTACTTGTAGTTCGATGAAGTAAAAACGACACTTAAGAAAGATTTAAAATATATACTTAACAAGTTTAAGAAAACGGGGATTAAGGGATCATTAAGGGGTCATTAAGAATCAAAGACCAATCATAGTTAACTCATTGGCCTAAGCTGAGTTAACCATGCGTTTGGTTTTCATACACCACTCCCATCAGTCATTTACTAACATAATAGCCAGTTGACATGTAATAAACCCTCTAAAAACTAGCGAGTCAACAATGTGTAGAAAAGGTTCCTCCGTCGGTGGTCTTTCCCGAGACAGACCCAGGCAGTGGTAAACAAGGAAGCTAAAAGTTCAGCAAACAGCCCCCCGTAGTTCAGCTGCCCATAAGCCCAATGGTGTAACCAACGAAGAGAAATCATTCCACTTTGCCTCTAAAACACCACATCTCAGAACTGAAATTGTTTTTAAGTAATTAAGAAAGCTTGCAGGGCAAAACGGCGTAAGTATCTTTTGGATTAGGCCAGTCGTCTTTTGATTGCAGGTCAATTTATTGACTGAGAGATTCTGCTTGTGGGCTCATTGAAGCGTGGGCTCGATCGAGAAGAAGAGCCCCATATCCTTGCTCGACCGTGACAGAGGAGCACAACAACGGCCCAAAATACAATTTTTACAAACAAGGAGCAGCCAAGTTAGTTAGTCGAGGACCCGTTGCATTCCGGATGGTCTGTAAACTTTTCCGGTACATAAGCACTTTTTAATAGGGAAATTGTAAGGACAAATAAAGAACGTCGCAATTTTCAAACACGAAACTGAACACTGAAATGAAACTACATTACATTAGAAACAACTGTTTCCTAGAAAGCTTGTCTTTAGAGATAGAATAATCTACAAATTTAGATGATTCAATTGTTGATCACGTTTAGGTAGCACTGGACTTGGACCATTTAATGGAGCTATTATTTTATTTTACCTCCTATGCTCTTCTTCTACTTTTTGTTTTTTGTACTGATAATATCTTAACTATGCAATTCGTGATTTTAAACTTAGTATTCAGGGCTCTAACTGCAAAATTCACAATCTCTAATATTTTGAATAAAAAAATTACTTAAAAAATCTGATGTAGGCTTCTTAAGTTCACTTACCTAATAAAGATATAAACTTGCGGATTGTATTCAAATAAAATAACACCCATATTTTAACATCTATCTCTCTCACTCACTCTTTTTGAGGGCTTGGGGCCATTTCATGGGGTTCTTTATGTTTTTTTTATTTAATTTTTCAATCTCCTATTAAAATTATAAGCTTACTCTTCTTATTTTCTGCAGTAGAAATATTGAAATAGGATATCGTGATTTGCTACTCATTAAGTTCCCCATTTGAGGTTGTAACTGCCAAGTCACAGTCTCCACTTTCACAAACATCACAGTCTCCTAAGGTTCTAAATCTGTATGAAAACCACAAAAAAATACTAAGGAACTTTAGGCTAAGAGCCTATAGCAGGATCTGACTTGCAAATTGCATTCAAATCACATTTGCCTTACATTGACTTGAGACTCGTCACGTATAGGCGCATGAGGCTGCAATCGTTGAAACCCAGTCCCACTGATTCAGTGCGGTCTTCCTGGCAACTGCCCAGTTTGGCCAACCAAGATGGCGGTCTCTTTCTTTCAAGATACTTCGTCGCCATGTCAACCTTTGTAGACATCTCTTGCTTTTTCCTCCAGGAGACCATGTTAGAGCGATCCGTTCATTAGAATCGGGGCTCCTTCTTAGCACCTGCACATGGCCGAACCAATGCAACGCTTCTTTATGTCATTTGAAGAGTACAGGGGAAGAAGCACTTGATTTATTAGGAGTCATCACGTAATTGTGTCTGCTTGGCGGACATTGGTGACAGAAAATCGGTTTTTCTCTTTCTTCGTCGATTGGCATAAGTGTCGGAATCGTGCATCGCGTAAATCTGGGTTGGTAGAAACTGGTTTCCTTAAACCAGTTTAGGCGATTACCCGCCATCATCGCCAAAGAAGCCTGCTGAGGAAAGTTTTCTACGAAATTAAGCGTTTTTCCCCTATAGTCTTCATTTGTCAAGGAATTTTCTGCTGCTTCGTAGTGTAGAGTAATCGTTTCCAGCTGCCTATTTCTGGCCTCCATTGGGAGTCTTAACACAGCCAATAACGCATCGTAAGTAGACGCCGTCGGGACTTAGGACTCCACAGATTTAACGAGCACCTCTGTCCCAGTGTTCTCGGGCCCATCCGTCACGAGTTAAATTTTCTACTCTTCCCCAGTACAGATATCCGATTTATAGGATGACTGGCGGTAGATGTAATTCGAACCCCCGCACTCCTGAGGAAGCTGAATCTTGAGGCGAATGCCTTAACCACTCGGCCACGGACGGGCCGCTGTTTCGTTATATGGATTATTGTTTGAAATTTCTTCTGACTAATAAATTTATATACAGGGTGGTTATAAAATAACGCTCCCTATTCGGAGTGGTCTGTAGCTTGAATGAATAATCCAAATGCAAAAAACTTTGAGACACTTACTAATCAAGAAGGGGGAAAAAGAATGGAATCATAAAAAACAAACTCGTCTCTTGACCAGGGTTCTAAATTACGAGGCGTAATTGGATGTGTTGGCCGTAATTAGCCATAATTGGCTACTCCTCGTAATTATAACCTTGGTCAAGAGACGAGTTTCTGTGTTATAATTCCATTCTTTTTCGTAATAAAGAAACTCGTCTCTTGACCAGGGTTCTAAATTACGAGGCGTAATTAGCTGTGTTGGCAGCAATTGGCCATAATTGACGACGCCTCGTAATTTAAATTCTGGTCAAAAGGCGAGTTTGTTTTTTATGATTATTCTTTTTTATGATTATTCTTTAGTATTCTGTCGTTTTTATGATTCCATTCTTTTTCCCCCTCCTTGAATAGCAAGTGTCTCAATTTTTGATGCATTCGGATTATTCATTCAAGCTACAGACCACTCCGAATAGGGAGCGTTATTTTATAACCACTCTGTACTTCTTAGAAACCCACACCTGGTTTTTAACACATACATTCGTGTGTCTAGGACGCAAGCGGTGCGAGCGCGACTGGATGTTCGAGCGAGTGAACGGACACGAGCTGCGCGGCGTGGCCCGCTCCTCCGCCATCGTGATGTCGCGCGAGGCATGCATGGAACTGTGCCTCAACGAGGCACAGTTCCGGTGCCGCTCGGCCAACTACAACAGAGGCACGGGCGAGTGCTTCCTCAGCGACAAGGACCGGACCTCGCTCAGCCCCGCGCACGCCGCGAGGCAGTTCGGGCCGGCTTCGGAGTCCGTGGACTACCTGGAGAGCAACTGCGTGGACGGTGAGTTTTTCTTCTCTCGAATTTTATCTGTACTGCTATTCATGTGTGACCGTGTGTTTGGTTGTCTTTCGCCTAATCTCTCCTTCATAAATGGAAAACGTATAGAGTACATGGGAAGAACCGCTTTATTTCGTAGAACGGTTTCCTTAGTAGCCTAAACTGGCGTAAAGAAGCCGGTTACTCGCTTCGTTTATTTTTCGCGGCAACCCTCTGGTCAGAGATAAGTGGATACGACACACACGTTTGTACCGCAAATGAAGAACCGAAAGAGAAACCGGTTTTCGGTCGTCAATTTCCGCCAAGCAGACACAATTACGGAAGGAATCTAAAGAAATAAAGCTGTTCTTCCCGTGTACTCTTCATATGAGAAATGTGTCAGAATACAGGGGATATAACCGAACCGGGAAAGCTATTCATCTTTTTTATATTATTTTTCTCCACCAATACATATATATAACGACTAGGTAACGTTAAAGCTAATGTAAGTCTCCCATGTATTGCTGTTTTTTTAGAGTAGCGTTGGGTCCAGCTCATGTGTCTGCTTCGTCACTAGGCCGTGGTTTAAAATTAAGGGACTCGCTCCTTATGTAGCTCTCGTTTAGCTCTGACGTTATTCAGCCAAATTAAACTAACTTTTTTTTAGAGTGAAGTGAACAATGTACTACTTCAATTTTCTTAAACGACGAACTTAGCTTCCTTCTAATAACTGCTAGCAAAACAAACATGTTCGCTTGTACAGCACAATGGAATGTATGCGTTATATGAAATTTCAAAGCACAGTCTAGGGACAGCAATTCTATGAGCACCATGCATTGGTAAATGGACTTATCAATGAAATTTCACTAAAAACGTCTAAAATCTTAATAAATGGGAGAGCGACATCTCTTTACCTTTGCAACCATCTTGTTTTATGACAACGTAAATGAGGAAATCTTCTCCACTCCTTGCCAACCTAAGTTGGGTAAATAGAAATATGCTATGGAGAAGTTCCTCCCGCGTAAGTAAAGAGTTCCATAAATTATTTGTGAATCCAACCAGAAAAGATGTTTAAAACATTAATTTCGCTTAAGGTCTAACAAATTTGAAAATTATTTGAGAGCATTTGGCAATTTTAACGGAATGAAAGTGTATTTTGTTTAAATTGTATTCATATCTTTTTGTTAGTAAATATTACCCCATTAAGAGTTTCCAACTAACGGAACAACCGCGCTTTTCCCTCTGCCTTTTTACTCTTTGATTTTATCCAAGTGTGGTTGGCACAGAGTGTCATTGTATCAATTTCATACACTCTTAAAACGAACGAGCGATTTTAACTCAGTCTGATTTATTTTCACTCCTCCAGTCTGGAAAATGCACTTCTCCCTTTGGAGTGGATCCTTTGTGTGTTAAACCTCCGACAAGATCACTCCAAACGAGTGATTTTAACTCAGTCTGAGTTAATATTCATTATTTTCCAGTGTCGAAAATGCACTTCTCCAACTGAAGTGGATTTCACTCTTTTGTTTTAAGAGTGTAGTCTCCTCATGTAGCTCTTGTTTAGCTCTGACCTGACGTTAACAAAACAAAAATGTTCGCTAGTACAGCACTATAAAATGTATGCGTTGTATGAAATTTCAAAGCACAGGGTAGGGACAGCAATTCTATCAGCACCATGCATTGGTAAATTGACTTAATAACCCTCATAAAATTTCGTTATTTATCAATGAATAAATCTTAGAAAATGGGAGAGCGACATCTCTTTACCCTTGCAACCACCTTGTTTTATGACAATGGAAATGAGGAAATCTTCTCGATATACTAATAACATATAACCACCCAACTCTACATTAAACTAAAATTGCAAAAATTGTCACATCTCATCCAAAACACTAGTGCCTTCCAAACCCCAAAAACACAATGGATCATAAGGGTATGACATCAAAAAACCGGGTCGACGTCAAAGATGACCCGTGAATCACTGGACCCTCCTCACCCGGAAAATCCCCCAGAAAACACTCCCGCCAATATCGGTCACTCGATCAAAAATAAAAAGGAACCTTATAAAAACAACAATGGGAACGTCTTAATTTATTTCTTTTCTTGGGAGAAAACTGCCCATCCATCATGTACTAACTCCTTCACCTCCTTTGGCCCAGTGACACTGAAATTCAGAAAACTGGACAACCCCATCAAATGGAGAAGAGATCTTTTATTGTTCTCTGGGCTTGGTCTGTGAATCGACCTCTGGAATGGGAGGGAAGCTTGTTTTTTTTAGAACAGTTGTCATGCGTTCTTGTTAACCCTGCAAGGCACATTCTAGGTAGTGCGCATTCTACTGGAGTGGGTGCGAGCTAAAGTTCAGAGCACTGTATCCAGAAAGAAATTGCAGGGGAGAGTGTTGTACCTTGGGACGCTTGTACCTTGGGACACTGACAATTTCTAAGAACCTATTGGCAATATTCATACATTGTTCATTTCTAATAGTAGAATTAACCAACAGACATCATCATAATAACATTTAACACTAGCATCATTGAATTGATGAATTGGTGACAAAAAATAATATTTCATTACCCCAAAGTAAATATTTTTCTCATTCTAATATAATTTTTTACCTTTGTACTTTTTACAAAAAGTCAACTGCATTTTATTTTCTTCATAAAAGAGAAGATTTTAAAATATTTTGGTTATGAGAAAATAATGCTATTTCATTTAGATTGGCCACTATCTTGCTTTTATTTAAACCATGTAGTGTGTTGTACCTCGGGACAGTAAAGCGTATTGTATCATCATATAATGTTGAAATAATTTGGACTTGCAATTTTGCTGTATAATTTAAATTATTCCTGAATTTTGAAGTTTTATTTGTATATTTCCTTGAAAAAAAAACATAAAGTTTGTTTCCTGACACAAATTAGTTCAAGTGTATGACTATTGACTGAATTATAAAGTATGTCCCAAGGTACAACATCATATTGTACCTTGGGACAGTTTATCCTCTCTACTTTAAATGAGTGGCAATTTTTTAATTTCAAGCTGCCAGAATTCAAAAAAATGTATATTATCGAGGAATACATTGGTGTGTTGAAATGCTGCTTTTAAATTTTTATTTTGACTATAATTATCGATGACAAAAATTAAAATGTAAAAATTGTCCCAAGGTACAACACTCTCCCCTACATTAGAGAGCAAAGGCTGAAGACAGTATCATTAGCTCTTTAAATATCGTAAAATTAGAAGACAGATTACAATTAAAAGTTTTTTAGAAGGTGGTTGCCTTAAGAAAAAAATTAAATGTCTCTATATTTTGCCAGTTCATATGTTATCAGTCATTTTGGAAACAGCCTTATAATTGATAGAATCAAAACATTGGAAATTCAAATATAATTATAAAATAAAAATTAATTGAAAATCAATCAATTAATAAAATAAGATAAAAGGTTTCAATACATAATTAAAATTCAGCGTTTTTCAATCGGTCATTAGCTTCGTCTTTAGCAACTGTAAAACAAATTCACGGCAGATTGTGTACATTTCCCTATTACATGTTATCAGTTGAAAGTAATTGAAAATCAATCAATTAATAAAATATGATAAAATATCTCAGTATATAATTAAACTTCAGTGCTTTTAATCGGTCATTAGCTTCGTCTTTAAGCAACTGAAAAACAAATTTGCGGCAGATTGTGTATATTACCCCATTTTGTGCTATCAGTCATTGTCTCTTCTATTATAATTGGGCAAAATCAAAACATCTTCAACTGAATAATTAAACAAGTATTTTTACTAAGCCATTAGCAGCTAAAAGAAAACTAACGATAACAGATCGAAATTCGACCGAACAATGTCTGGTCCGGAATCGGGTCACCATGCTGGAAACAACCCAAACATGAGCAATCGGTCTTGCCCGGTGAACAAGCGACGATCAAAACCCTTATTCAGTGGTGCATGTCCGAATCGCTTAGACTCAAGAAACTTTCAAGTCATTACCGAAATCTTATTTCGTGGCCATGGGCTTAGCCGCATTGTTTTCTCCATATTCGGAATAGTATTCCGAAGACAATATGTCCCTCATTGCCAGAAGTCACGAGACCTTGGAAGGATTTTTGTTGTGGTTAATATCCATGAGTTAATGGAATTTTCTTCCGCGTTATCCCAGTGGCCGAAAATGACCACGTTCCGATGGACACTGGCTACTTTCAATGGATTTACAGGGTGGTTATAAAATAACGCTCGCTATTCGGAGTGGTCTGTAGCTTGAATGAATAATCCAAATGCATCAAAAATTGAGACACTTACTAATCAGGAAGGGGGAAAAGAATGGAATCATAAAAAACAAACTCGTCTCTTGGCCAGGGTTCTAAATTACGAGGCGTAATTGAATGTGTTGGTCAAGAGACGAGTTTGTTTTTCATGATTATTCTTTTTTAAGATTATTTTTAGGATTCTGTCTTTTTTATGGTTCCATTCTTTTCCCCCCTTCTTGATTAGTAAGTGTCTTAATTTTTGATGCATTTGGATTATTCATTAAAGCTACAGACTACTCCAAATAGCGAGCGGTATTTTATAACCACCCTGTACACTGCTAAGTTTGGTGTAGGGTTGGTTGGGTTTGCTTGGTATACATATATTTTTAGGCTTGTGTGCTTGGTCAGAGACCCGCTTATAAACCATCGTCAAGTTAGACAGACACAACACACACGCACACACACATACGTGACAGATGTTGCCATCTATCGCGGGCCACCTCCACAATTTAGACATGTCCCTGAAGGGGAGGGAATTGGTCTCCAGGAACCTGTACCCGTGGGAAACTGCGCAATGACCTCCCACAGGACTTTCGGATCCAACAGATTTAACGAGAACGTACTCCGCATATACTCGGTGGGTTTTCAGCGAGGACTCGATCGCGGGACCTTCCGATCCGTAGATCAAGACACTGACCACAGGGCGCCTCACAGCCCTTGGTGTAGGGTTGGTTGGTTGGTAGACATATTTTCAGGTTGGTGTTGGGTTGCACCGGATTTCTGGAACTTTCTAGGTGCCTCTACCAGTGTTCGAAATTGGAATGAAAAAATTAGGAGCAGTCTGTGCGGCAAACTTAAAAAAGTAGGCGCAAATGCGCATTACCTTTGAGAATTTTTTTTATAAATTATGAAAAAAAAATCCATGATATTTTGGGGTCTACAATGCTGGAATTGCCGATTTTATGATCGCCAGACTTGCGTGTTTGTCTCGCGATTTTATGAAATGACAAGAGTTTCGCCATTTTAGGATAATTACCAAAATATAAGAAATCGAAATTTACTACAGCCGAAGTTTGTGGATATTACGGTTGTCTGATTAAAAGTTTTAGCCAGAGTTGCTTTATTTAACAATCACCACAATTTGTGTATTTTACAATAGCCTCAATTTGGAGATTGAAATGGCGAGAATTCTTAGTCCTACTTTGAAGAATATGAGCTTTGCAAATACACCCTTCAAAAATAATCTTTAATTAATAACTTTGGAACTTTGGTTTCACCATGGGGAATAACTTAGGTCAAATTAAACACAGTTCAATAGAATTAACATATAAAGTTCGAAAACCATTTGATTTTGTAATTTTTCATACATGCCTGTAAAATTCTTAAAATCATAGTTTTTTCCTTAACCGAATGAATTTTCATTTTTTTTAAAACTGAAAACACAAATGAACTCTATTATTTTGCTTGAAAAAAATAACTGCAAATGTAATAAGCAAATATTAACTATTGAGGGGGAAGGAGCAAATAGACTTTAACCTAAAGGCGGCGTGCTCTTAATCCTAGGCCAGGGGTGTGAAGTGGTTTACCTTTAAGAATAACCAAGGTATAGAATTTACTTAAACATTACTCACCCTTCCACTCACAGTGATGCCATTTGGCATCATCATTTTCCTGATCATGATCCTTAAAAATAGTATGGCTGACATCTATTGGTATTAATAAAAAAAAATTCTAATAGAAAAAGTTTGACGAATCGAATGATGTGCTTTTTGATAATAACTATAGACGATCAGAAAAGAAATCTAAAATGATAATGCCGAATTGTCATAAGGACTGAAAGTGTGAAACTTTAAATAGTTAACTGTTATTTTCTTCCATTTTTTTTATTTAAAAAAAAGTGACCTATCAATCCTTACAAAAACAACTTCTGACACCAGGAATTTGAACTAGCAGGTTAGTAGGAGGCAAAGACGGTAAAAAAACAAGACCATAAAGAAAAAAGGAACTTTAGGCCCTTATATAACTTTGGCGAACTTGTTTAATAGCTTTTTTCTTTGATACTATTACTGTTATTATTTTTTTTCTCGTTCGACCCGTGGGCAGACATTTCCGTTCGTGAACTTTCCGTTATGTTTTATTATGGTTTTTTGAGGGTGAACGCATAGTGGGGGGAAATATAGGGTGAACCGGTCCAAGATTGTCAGGTTCAAAAAGTATTTTTTGGTAAACGTGGCTGGACCGCCCACTTTGAATGGTCGAGTTTTTACCTCCATTTATATGATTTAGTTGCAGGAAAGTTCGATTCTAACAGCTTGATGAATCGCCTTTAGAAAAGTAGGAAGTGAGGATTTTTTTCCTTTTGTGTAAGACGTGGCAAAATAACCCTGATTATTTAGGTCTATAGAATGTATTTTATTGTTTAATATTTTTTTTAAATTTAAGTTACTTATTTGTTTTGCTTTAATTGTGTTGCTGGAAAATGATTCGACAACATCGAAATAACTAATTTTAAATAACAGTCTCTAATCTGTAAAATAAATAAAATATTCGCAAATTGAGATTTATAGTGGCACATACCTGAAGAATGTCTATACGGCGAAATATATAAAAAAGTTTAAAAAAATGATATAGCCTATTAAAATAATTGAAAAATGAAATATCGAAAGCAGCTGTAAATGGCCTTATTGTCGCTTGTTTGCCAATGTGTTGTATCATTTAAAAAAGCAAACAAACAAAAAGTTTTAATGTATAAATGTACTGCACATGTTATGCTGATTAAAAATTAAATTAATATAATAATGCATTTCAAGAAGCCTCAATCAATGGTCCAAACCACTCGGATATCCGGACCCTATTTTTATGAAATTCTGTTATTTTTAATTTCCACTTCACCTTTAACGCTGTCACTCCCAAGGATTCCATTTGGAATCATCTAGTGTAAATTAAAATAGGAAAAAAATTGATAAAAGTAAAATTCACTCCGAAACAATTTTATTAAATAAATTAGCCCTCGATTCTTTACTTCTGAATTTTTAAAAATTTAAAAAATTAGTTTAACTATTTTTAGCAAATAAAGTTTCTAAAAATTATTGTTTATAATTTCTGAAAAAGTTATGATTCCAAAAAAAAAAAAAAATCAAATCTGTAAACTTTAGTTATAAAATTAGGGTTTTTTTTCCTGCATTTTCACCATTTCCTTCTGGATGTATTATGAGTCTATTTCACAACTTTCAGATTTTTAGAATGAGAAAAATAAAAAGTTGCTACTGAAAACATTAATCCAAAATCCAATTGTACCCACAAAAGACGTATACAAAACACGCCTTTGCACCCACGGCTGCCTCCCTTTCACACGTGCGTCTTAAAAAAGAAACTCGTGTGTGAAAGGGGCAGCGATGCAGGTCAGGTGTAGTGAGGGGGGGTAGGTCAGCTCCGAATCTTGATCACTAGACCTCCAGGTCACTCGGTGGATTGACCTCGCGCGAGGTTAAGCCGCGCCACCCTTGGCGAAGCTCCCTCGCTTCTTCTTCGCAAAAGAAAAAGGGTTGCTTGGCGACGGAAAGAGGTTGCCAAATTGACTTAGATGAAGTACACTCCGCGCCAACCTAACTTGGGTAGACACAAAGAGTAAAGAGGGAGATTGGTCCGTTAGTTGGAAACTCTTGTAAGGTAATATTTACATACAAAATGATCTGAAAACAATTTAACCAAAATACACTTTTCATTCCGATGAAACTGTCAAATTTTCTCAAATAACATTCAAATACGTTAGACTTTAAACGAAATTAATGTTTTAAATATGTTTTCTGGATGGATTCACAAATTATTTATGGAACACCTTACATGAGCGGAAGGATCTTCTCCATAGCATATTTCTATTTTCCCAACTTAGGTTGGCAAGGAGTGTAGTGAAATATTTTTTATTGTAAAAACTAAACTAAAGTCTTTTTCGCAACAGCCCATTAGTGGTCCAGATTCAGCGTGCCCAATTCAGCTTTCGTGCCAAGGCCACTGGGGTGCTCTTGCCATCTGTCCCGGTCAGGTGGTCAAATTCACGCGGGACCCCCCCCCCCCCCCAATGTTTAGTTCCCAAGCATGCGTGGTTCTCATTTTATCGACCCAATTAAGGGATGAAAGGTTGAGTGAACCCCGCCCAATCTGGGATTCAAACCCCGGATTTTTAATATACTTTCCTTTTTTTAAAAAAAATTCTAGCTTTTTTTACATAAAAAAGCAGTAGGTATTTTCATGCTGGAGACATCCGTCTGCCCGTTCGTAGATACTTCCCTTTCAAATATGGTTCAATTCTTCGGATATATTAAAACTTCTTGCAGATAGAAATGACGCTAGGTACCCATATTTTACTCTATTTCCCGTCGGTTTATACGTTTTTCCGTCCATCTGTCCTGTATAAGGTGGTCTGTTAAGATTATGTTATTATTATGATTTAAGTTCTATACATTCTATTAGAAAAATGTAAAAAAGCTATGACATGATACACCTATCTTTTATATATTGTGTCTGTCTGTATGATATTTGAGGAATGTTTTCTTCACTAGAAGTGATTGGATGGCACCTGTGTATTCTGCTTAGCCTGTATTGTTGTATGATATTCACTGATTATTTGAAAGTTACCGTTTTGATGTTGCGTAACTCACAAGAATTCCAACCATCCATTTTTTCTCTCTAATGAGGCTGCAACATTGGCGGTCAAGCATTTGCAGGCTTGGCATATTCCCCAGAACTGAGAGCCATTTCCAACAAATAGTTAGGCCCACCATCCAGAAAAAAACTAAAAAGCCAAACCGAGCAACTTCAAGCCAAATCTAGCTCAGCAGCCTGTTTTGGCGATTACACCGATCTCACCCATCAGGTGATGAGCCAGAAGAAAGGCTTTTCCAAACTCATTAATTCGGCGGATGGAGTTTAATTAGGGCTTTGATGTTCCGCTCGGCCTTTTACTCGGAGGAGAGGGGGAGTGAAAAAAAAATCGCATTTCCTCATTCTTTTGTACGCCATAAAGAGTTCGATTAGGGGCATTCCAGAATAAATGTAACACATAATTTCCTCAATTTTGAATTTGCCGAGGGGAGAAAATAGAACTTTTTTATTACTGGTTAAATTGTATTTTAGTTGTTTAAGAAAGCTTCAAGCTAATTTCATTTTTTTAGATGGTAACAAAGCATATTTAATTTAAAATTTTCCGTACTGCACTTGTTTCGTGTCAAAGGGGCCCGGATGACAGAGTGGTTTGGACTTAAGCTGGAGTATATATGTACTTACCCCTACCCCCCCCCCCCCCCCTCATATAAAAAAAATTGCACAGTGGCTTTATATGAAACATCAAGTTCCGTAACAGTTTTATTCAATTTCGAAATGTAATTAGTATCGAGTTGAGAAAATCTGATCCAATATAAAAAAAATCAAAAAAAATTTAAAATCTATATTTAAACAAAATAATAATATTCAACTTAAACCCACGTGCATTTGAGTGTTTATACTGATTTTTCGCTCGCGATGAAAGCGATGAAATTTCTTTCATGTTGGAAAAGCAAAGTATAAATATACAAATTTTTATAAGAATGCATAATGCTATTGATATGGCGAACGAAAAATTAAAAATATTTTAATTTTTTTAAATCAAATATGAGAAACTAAGCCTCAGGTACACATGTAGGTATTAAAAGTTAATCTATATTAAAAATTTCGAATTTCTGAGTGCAGTATATCTAGGCCTTTCACGATCCACAGACTTACACACAGACTCTTTCTTTTTTTTAATCAGTTTGGAATATCGCCTTAGTATATATCAGAATCGATTTCTTTTGTTGGTTGATTTTATCTGTATCAAGAAAAATGCCACAAGGAGTGATTTAACTTTGAACAAACAGTCTCTTAAGCTTCGCTTCTATTTTCAGAGCATCAATTTTACTAAACATTTATTCTTAACTGCAAATTAATTTGATAAAAGACCAAATATATTATTCAATTTGCAGTGCAACACAAATTAGAGCAGTTCTCAACCCTTTTGTTGACTTATATCTTGAAGCCATTTAAACCGATTTCACGGTCGGTTAATAACTGCTCAAGGAAGCGCTCCCAGAAAGGGTGAAGAGGCAATTACAGGAGAATGGAGCAGTAAAAAAAAACTACCGCAAATAACAGGGCACGCTTCTTCAAATGATCGGCG
Organism: Hylyphantes graminicola; assembly: GCA_023701765.1. Taxonomy (NCBI): domain Eukaryota; kingdom Metazoa; phylum Arthropoda; class Arachnida; order Araneae; family Linyphiidae; genus Hylyphantes; species Hylyphantes graminicola. The sequence continues at coordinate 7,125,370 of CM043115.1, read as the reverse complement.
GAAACAACAAAGCATTTGCACCCCGCACAGTAACGGATGGAGGGACATGAAAAGAGTAGAAGAAACATTTAAATGTTGCGTAAGATCGGTGCATTAAACCTATTGTTGTGTAGGTATGTTTGAATTGAAAGATATTGTCTTTTGATTTTAATGGAATTGGTTTATCCCTATTGATGGGATTCTAAAAATGTGCGGCATTGCTCCTTGGTATACTGTTACCAAGATATGCATTCGCACCCTGCAGAAACGGATGGGGGGGGGGGGACATGAAAAGATTAGCAGAAACATTTAACCGTTGTATAAGATCAGTACATATAACCTATTGTTATGTAGGTATGCTTGAAGATATTGTGTTTTAATGGAATTGGTTCAACTCTATTGCTGTTATTCTAAAATTGTGCGCCACTGCTTCTTGGCATATCGTTACAACCTCAATCCTCATAGAGGAGACATAAGGCTTCTTATATATTTTTGTCATGAATATTAAAAATTGGTAAATAGTTATATATATTTTAATTTAGTCTTGGGTTTACATGGAGTTACAAGAGTAAAGTACAAGATTACCATTGACAATCTTAATTTCAAGAAGGGAAATACAGACGAATCGAGCAATAAAGGGATTCCCGCAAATAACAGGGCTCGCTTCTTCGAATGATCGGCCGAAACAAAACAAAAAATTCGCACCCTCAGAAACGGACAGAAAAGAGTAGCAGAAACATTTAACAGTTGCGTAAAATCGGTGCATTTAATCTATTGTTATGTAATTATATTTGTATTAAAGCTATTGTCTCTTTTTATGGAATTGGTTCAACTCGATTGCTGGGATTTCAAAAATGTGCGCCAATATACTGTAACGTCATCTCTCTTTTATATTGTAACTTATTTAATGAAAAAGTAGTAAATAATTATAATGGTTTACTTTCATACACCTAATAAGAAATCTTAAGTAATGAAGGCATTGCGATGAGGAAAATCCGAAATAAGAGTAGCAGATGATCGGCCGATTGTGTTTTCCATGCGTTTTGAAGGGTGCTATTTCTGGAAAAGTGGTTCTAGAGCATTGGTCCATCTGTCATTCTGTCTGCATGAAAACCACTCGATATCTCGAACTATACTACCTTTAGACTTCAAATTTGGAATGCGAGTTCCTAGTTACTGCTCGACGTCAGAATAAGATTTTATAGTAAAAATCACTCAAAGACAAAGAGTAGCTTCCACAGATTTTTTTTTTATGTTACAAAGGTATTTCTGCAAAACGAAAACAGACCCCTCATAATTAATTATTGTATGTTATTATAAAAATTACATATGCATCCCCAAACTGCTCCTCTGTGGGGAAAATACTCGCTCGACTTTTCTAGCTCTTTATATTAGCTATTACAAATAACCGTTATAATAAACTGAGCAACTACAGAGATTAAAAACAGTCCCGAAGAGGTAGTTAATCTTCAGACTTAAGTTCTTTTCTTTCGGAGCATCTATTGTGTTGTCCGCTAGGAGGTCAAGTTTGAACGTATCGTTCGGGGTCTCTGGGGTAAGGTTTGATTTTTATAGCCCATGGTTTGTGTGGGAAAATATCCATGGACACATCGTGACTGAACTTGAAGCTTGATCCAGAGTTTGACGAATAAATAAAGTATGGTGATTGGGCATTGTATGTTGCAATTTTAAAAAAAATGAATGTAAAACTCCAAGTAAATTAATGAGTTTGGAGGAATAATATTCAGGGATTCCTAGTCCTCGACATTTTTTCAGGTAAAACCAAAGCTTTGAAAACTACATCAGGCGTTAACCCTTTCCTAACTGAAACGGCCCACGATGGCTGAATGACAAAGGATTCAATAATGTTATTCCCATCAAATGTTTCGAGGAAGCAAAAATTCTTCGTAAGGAAAGGGTTAAGAAAGCAGTCCTAAAATGGAAATTTAGTTTTTAATCCTAATTTTATCTTCAAAAAAGTAAATGACAAGAATTAGCATTTTTTTCTTTTGCGAAGTAAAACTTCTCCCATTAGTCAATGGAGTAAACAAAAAATAACAATTTAAAAAGCTTCTTTTAAATGTAAGTTAATGATTGTGATGAAAGAGGGCGAAAAATGTCATAAGTTATATCCTTAGGATGTTTATATCCTTCATTCATCGTTGTAAGACAACCCGATCTCAAAGATACACCAATCATATATTCGGTTCGTTTATCTTTTATAGCAACGATGTCACATGTCACTTAAAAATTACCTTCTTTAAAATCCTTCTTTTATTTTGAAAATGCCAAAAATAATTTATGCCGCAACATGAAGGTCGCTTTATTTATCAGTTCATCAAAGTTTAATAGCATTTCAAAACAAATTGTTTTAATCGGTAACCTCAAATAAAATTAAGCTTTTTATCTATTCAAATTCTTCTAAAAACGTGTTCGGAATAAATTACACCCCATCAAAAAAGTTCACGGAAACAAATTGATTCAATCAAATGTTCCATCTTAACCTTTTTTAGATTACCCCTACTCAAAATTCTTCCAGACGCCATTGAAATTCTGAGTGACGTCACAAAGACGGAAGAAGTCGATCGCTGCCACCGGCTAGGACTTAAACTTTCGCCCGATTCCCCAAAAAATCGTAACAATTTCACAACAGGGTTTCGCACACAGCCCGAGGGAACTTTTGTTGATTCACTCGGTTATGGTTGCAACGCCTCCAGAAATTGACTTGCTTCGTTTTGACAAAATTGCAACTCATGGTTTTAGTCAAAATGAGTTTTATATTAGTATCGATACTAAGTTCATCAAATTTTGGTAGAATGCTTATAAAAATCATAGCAAATGGCTGGCTGGTTTATAAACAGTCAAAATGCCAGTTTTATTAAAGCAGGTCTGTGTCCGCTCGCCTTAAAAAATTTCAATTTTTCTTAATTACTAAAACTTACAATTGATGAGCTTTGTGGAAGAAAGTGCTCAGTGACATTTTTTGAAAATGTTGAGACTTTTGTGTCAATGAACATGTTATTCCCTCCTCTTAAGGACAACAATTTCCTCCTTTTCATAAACTTTAAGTTAAGTATATTTTTACCTTTTGTATGTGTTGTTTTTAGTGTATCTAAGGACAAGTTTTAAAGCTCATTTACAAGTTTCGAAGCTCTCGTCTGTAAATAAAAGTACAATGCCGATAAAATATCTCCGTGCCAACCTAACTTTGGTAAAAATAAATAGTAAAAAGGCAGGGGGGGGGGGGGGGGAAAGCGCGATTGGTCCGTTAGTTGGAAACTCTTGTAAGGTAATTTTTTCATGCAAAATGATCTTAATACAATTTAACCAAAATACACTTTTCATTCTGATAAAATTGCGAAATTTTCTCTAATAATATTCAAATCTGTTAAACTTTAAATGAAATTAATGTTTTAAACATGTTTTCCGCATGGATTCACAAATAATTTACGGAACTTTTTACATCCCCTGAAGGATCTTCTCCATAGCATATTTCTATTTACTCAACTTAGGTTGGCAAGGAGTGTAGTTTCAATGTACAAAGAATTTTACATCATACACGGGTCTTGTTGGCACTTTGGAACAAAAAATAGTACTTAATTCAATTTCGAAAAAAAAAAAAATGAAGAGTGAAACTTTTTCAGTTTATTCCTCAGTTAAAGTTTTGTCAAACTAATGCACTGATTTAAAGGTAATTGGAGAAACAATCATTTTCCCATAAATAAAGTCCTTATTCAAATACCTCCTCTGGGATATGAAATGCGATGTTTGAAAATGAACGTTTCCGACTGTCTAATTTCCTTCCACTTTACCGAATTTCACCACAGCCACGTGACGCCTCGTAACTTTCATGCGAAAATGGGATGTTTGCGTGTGTCACTGGGCTCCTTTGTTGCCTCCTGAATCTTCGGGTCGAGCTGAGCCCTGTAGCGAAATGGTTTTTTCACGGTGTTCAGGACCGTTGATAATAATCCCCTTTGTGTGCATACAATGGATTTAATTTCGGATTAGAATGAAATCGCTTCTGATGTGTGGAGGTGAAGGATATTAACACAGTGCTCGAATGCATGTGGCCCAGTGTTCTGAAGTCTGACCCGGCTGTCATAAGTTTATATGGCTTATTTTATTATGCCTTTGGGATTTATAACTTCTAATGGTATTAATTAAAGCTTTTGAGAGATGAATAATTAGTCCTAATTCTAAACTTGTTGTTACTGTATGAAATTGAATTATAAATGTTTTATTAAAAAATTAAAAATCAAAACGAACACATTGCAAATTAAAAAAAATAATATTTTTATGCGTTTTTTAAAGTTTTCTCATTAGTATCAACCTTAGCATTAAGCATAATTTTATAAAATATAGGGAGAGTACGGCATATTTTTTTCGAATTTGTTTTTGTACCATGAAAGCAGCTATTTCAAGTTCTTATTTCATGTTATGTAAAAAGAAAACTAGTTAAGTTTATTATTAACCTGCACAAGCATTGTTCTCCATAACATTTTAGCTTCTAATTAAGAAAAGTAATTATTTGCTTCAATGTGCCCCGATAGGAGTAGATTGATCCGACTTGCAAATTCAGGGGCCCAGGGCACAAACAAATTTGGGGGCCCCATAACATACCTCTATTGTATATTTGCGTGTATTTTCCAATTTTACAGTGTTAACAAAAAAAAGCCAAAGTAATTAGCTTTGTAAGCATGCTTAATCCCCCCAAAATAACTATTTTTGGTGAATTGTTTAATTCAGAGTTTAAACACGACTTCATAGTCAACTTTTGTTCAGGATTTTTTTCTCAAACTTCATATCAAACAGTTTGGGGCATTTGTATTAAGCGTAAATGTTCAGTTTCCAGCAACGCAATTTAACCCTGAAAATTGAATTTTTTTTTCACCCCGAAAAAATACATATGTATCTTTAATACTCATACATTATGGGGAAAATACTGAAAAAATTTAACTGCATTAGAATTTAAATAATTTCAATTTTAAAAAAAATATTCCATTTGGCAAAAACCAACTACAAAATTCCAATTTTGATACTAATGACTAGAAAACTACTAAATATATTAATAACCCTCTTTAACTATTATTAATTTTTCAAAACAATTTATTTGTATTTAGTACTAATATTATAATACTTTGAATACTGCCAAAAACGTAATTTCACAACAGTTAATAACCTCACTCTTTAATTTTGAATACACTTTTACTATTGTCATCTATGAGGATTATTAATAACTAAAACTTCAAAATGGAATGCAATAGATAAAAAAACCCATAAATTTGTCGAGAGGGAGCTTTACTTTAATAGAATGAAGTGGATTTTGTTAATTGTTGCCAAACGGCAACAGTATGCAATAGAGGGTTAATCGAAATTATCAGCTTCATCTAACAGGCCACTTATAGATTCAAATCATATCATATACAATCACATAACTGTTTTAAATATGTCTCATATTTATCTCATGGTTATGTAATTAGTTCTTACAATAAATTTAATTGCCTTTAGATATGCATCCTCCTATTTGAGTTTAATTTATTCTGATTATTTTTATGTTATATTTTTTGTGTATATAACCATTGTTAAAACTACGGAATGACAAAACAAATTACTGCTTAAAAGAATTCTATTAAATTTTTTAGTGTTCCATAATGGAGCTAATTTATTTCGATAAAGACAAATGCTACGAAAACTTGATTGGAAGTGGTTGAATTAAAGATTGAATGATAGCACTTAAAATAACAGCATTAAAAAAATAACTGAAAATGGTATACACTTCTCGCCAACCCAAGTTGGGTAAATAGAAATATGCTATGGAAAAGATCTCTCCGCACATGCGAAGAATTCCATAAATTATTTGTGAATACATCCAGAAAACATATTGAAAACATTAATTTCGTTTAAGGTCTAACAGATTTGAATATTATTTGAGAAAATTTGGCAATTTTATCGGAATGAAAAGTTTATTTTGGTTAAATTGTATTCAAATAATTTTGTATGTAAATACTACCTTATAAGAGTTTCCAACTAATGGACCAATCGCGCTTTTCCCTCTGTCTTTTTTTCTCTTTGCTTTTACCCAAGTTAGACTGGCACGGAGTGCAGGTGGTTCAAAGCTATCATTGATTCCACGTACGAATGTGCTCTTATAGTTTAGTTACGCGTAAATGGATCTTATATAATAAGTAACTCTTTATTTTAAAATATCAAATTGCAAAGACCATTTCCCCCATTTCGGCAAATTAAAACTTTAATTAGTATTTCGGAAACCTAATTTTTATATAAAATGATCGATATTTTTTACGATTTAGAGGAATAGCAATCTTTAAAACTTTTTAATTTAGATCAAATCCGCAAACAGGGTTGTGAAGTATGTTCGATTATCCCTTACATTAAATATAAAATCATATCAAAATCAACAATCATATCAAAATCAATTATCATATAAAAAACCACTCTTATTTATTATTACCATTCTATTGAAATCATTGATAATTGACTATAAAAGTTTTTTGTAATTAATTACTTTTTTCAACTGATATATTTAAGAATCGGCATGATTGCGGTCTTGAGTGACAACAGAAACAATGAATGAATAAATTTTTTCTCGATAGATAAATCAATGTTACGTAAGAACATAGAACTACATCAAAACCGACCTTAAGTTTGCAGCAGAGAAATGTACTAGGCGGAGGAAACTGCGTAAACAACGCTGCTGCCGCCGAAATTTCGCCTGCTCCTATAGGTTGCTCCTTTGATCCTGATATTCGTGCGCCCTGTTACGTCAAAATCAAAGGAAAAAAGAATTAAAATTACATTCTAACTGAAGCTAAACTAATAAAAATAATAAATTTATGTCTTGAAATAACAAAATTGGTTATTGAATGTGAAACAAAATTTTTTTTTTTGGTTCGCGCACTCGAAAATGATAACTATTTACCCTTTTTCTCGTAGAACATTTGTATACTGCAAACTTAATGTCGGTTTAGGATTAGTCTTAGAACCTATCGAAGGAAATACAGCAATGATAGATTGAAGAAATCAGTTGCATCAAACGCATCAGTTGCCAAAACCAGTAAATTTAAAACCACCGTAACTTAAAATAACGCCAATGAATCAGGAATCACCAATTCGTTAATGATGATTAAAATTAAATAGCAAAACAATTGCAGTAACTATAGTTAAAATAAAATAAACTGGGCGTGAGAGAGCATAAATAGAAACTGTAATAATAACTAACGCCAATGAATCAAGAATCAACAATTCGTTAACGATTACTGAAACTAAATAGCAGAACAATTGCATTAACTATAATTAAAATAGACAAACTGGCCGTGAGCGAACATAAATAGAAACTGTAAGAATTAAAGAATTAGTCAAGAATCAACAATTCGTTAATGATTACTGACATTAAATAGCTAAAAAATTACATTAACTATAATTAAAATAAAATAAACTGACCGTGAAAACATAAATAGAAACTCTAATCGGTTTAGTAGTTTTTATATCAAATGTTGCAGAACTTTTGTAAACAATTACACTCGAAACATTTTATCTTAATTCCCTAGTGTTTAAAGTTTATTTCTGTTGAGAAGCAGTTGAGCAGAAAGAAACTCAATGTAGAAAAAAGCCATTTTAATTAAGTAAAACAAAAGTTACAAGTCACTTTAAACTTCTCGCTACACCTCTCCTTGACAAAATGCAGGTTGGGTGCAGAGTTAGGATAGGTTACCGCTAGAGGGTGTTGTTGTCTTGACTTAGTCCTGTTCGTGCCCTTTGGCACATAAGACCTTAAGCTTTTTACAACAACTCCTGCTATCTTGTGCAGCAGCTCTTGCTTCTGACCAGCTCGCCCATCCAGCCTGGTTCCTCTCGTCTTCCACTATTTTTCTAAATGTTAGTTTGGGCCGTCCTCTTTTTCTTTTTCCATCGGGGGCCCATGTCAGTGCTACTGCTGGGATTTGACATGTTGGCATATGTAGCACGTGACCAATCCATTTCCAAATTCTTTTTTTAATATATTTAAAAGTTACTTTAAACTTCTCGCTACACCACTCCTTGACAGAATGGAGGTTGGGTGCTGAGTTAGGATAGGTAACCGCTAGAGGGCGTTGTTGTACTAGCTTACATATGACATTTATATTTTATATGCCATGATTGGTGTCATTTTTTTATTTATAAAGTCTGACATAGTTTTCGATATAAAAAATAAACTTCAAATTGTTTAAAAAATCTACAATCAATGAACTGTTATTATAACATGGAGGGGGTTACACACAATAGATTAAATTTCGTTTCTCATTAATTTAAAGGTAAAGAGGAGTGCAAAAATCACCTGATATTTTTAGGGAGAGGAGGGGTCATGACGAATATCATATCACCAAATCTCAGTTTTTTTTTGGGGGGGGGGGGAGGGGGGATGGGTGGTCTCGTCGAATATCATTCAGTTTTTCCTCTAAAAAGTCAACGTAAAATTACCAGAAAATGGAGTTCTTATACTTTCTAGAAAACTTTTTCAGCTGTAAATTTATGAAAGATTTTGCATCAAAACAATCAGAATGGACTGTTGATTTCAAGAAACTGATAAAGCTACTTTGCTTATTCATAGCACAGCAAAATGCTTATTTTTATCTCTCCATATACCTCAAATTCTACTAAATTGATGTGTTTCTCGTCAAATGTTAAACGTTAATTATTTCAAATTTCCTAGCAAAACCAACTTTGAAATATAATTGTTTGAAAATTATGTTTTACTATAATTGTTTGAAAAAAATGTTTAACTATAATTGTTTGAAAAAAATGTTTAACTATAATTGTTTGAAAAAAATGTTTAACTATAATTGTTTGAAAAATATGTTTAACTATAATTAATTGAAAAATATGTTTATATAAAGACCAGGATTACTTTCGGGAGTGAAGAAGGGTATACACTCTGAAAACATAAGAGTGAAATCCACTCATATAGGAGAGGTGCATTTTCGACACTGGAAAGGAGTGAAAATTAACTCAGACTGAGTTTAAATCACTTGTTTGGAATGATCCTGTCGGAATTTTAACTAAACAAAAGATTAAAATCCACTCCAATAGGATAAGTGCATTTTCGACAGCGAAAAGAGTGAAAATTAACTCTGGCTGAGTTAAATTCACTCGTTTGTTTTAAAGAGTGTATAATTTCCTTTTAATGTGGCATTGATTTAATGATCGGTAATTGAAAGTAGTGTAGTCTTTCACACCTGTTCACGAAAAGAAAAGTAAAAAAAATCTGTGTTTTTTCCGTAATCACCATTTATAAACAAAGTTTGCATAAAAAGAAAATCACCGTTATTAAGGGTACACCTGCGTATCGCCGCCGGGTAAATAAAGCTAGTAGAGTAGAGTATATATAATAATTTCCTTTTTTGAAGATGGTGTTTTGATTGAGTGATAATTGAAAATTGTGTATTGCTACACACCACTAGTTTAAAGTTCGTTTTTGATGACAAAAAAAATAGGTGTGTCTGTAAATAAAAAGAAAGGTAAACATGTGCCTATGACTGAAAAGAAAGGTAAACGTGTGCTGTAAATGAAAATAAAGGTAGGATAGACTAACCAGTGAATGAACGTGTAAGACGTCACGTTCGCCAGTGAATGAACACCAGGATATAATGACCAGGACACAACCAACCTTTGTCAGATAGCTTCCTACTACATGGGAGGAAGTCAGTGTTGCCAATCCATGTGATTTTCAATTCTTATTTTTTTTAATTATATTTACTAAATGTTTATTCACTGGGGCCTGTTCACTCACTGGTCAGTCTACCCTATGTGTGTCTGTAAATGAAAATAAAGGTAAACGCGTGTCTGTAAATGAAAAGAAAGGTAAACGCGTGTCTGTAAATGAAAAGAAAGGTAAATGTGTGTCTGTAAATGAAAAGAAAGGTAAACATGTGCCTATGACTGAAAATAAAGGTAAAGATGTGTCTGTAAATGAAAATAAAGTTAAACGCGTGTCTGTAAATGAAAATAAAGGCATGTGTGTTTGTAAATGATAAGAAATGTAAATGTGTGTTTTCTTCCCTTTAGATCCCGTCCGTCTGTGCGAGTTCCGCAAGCTGTCCGGCAAGCTGCTGAAGACCGTGGACGCCGTCTACCAGGACGTGGAGTCCTTGGACGACTGTCGCCAGAAGTGTCTGTCCGTGGACTACCGTTGCCGGTCCTTCGACTACGGGGACCCGTCGCAACACGTGTGCCGGCTCTCGCACCACTCCGCGGCGACCCTCACACACATTCAGGACCCTTACCTGGACATACCGGGAGTGACCACGTACGAGATATCGGCCTGCTACAACGGTTAGTGTCGAAGTCCATACACTCTTAAAGATGAATGCTCAAAGACGACGAAATTTTCCTTCATTTTGACGATTCGTTTACTCGCAAATGCTCCGAGTTTTCGTTTCCTCAAAGTGAGGAAATTTGAATCGTCATTTTTATGAGGATTTGAATGTCGTCTAATCTAAAGAAATATTTCGTCATTTTTGAGCATGTGAGTACAACAATGATATTCAGTTTCCTCAAAATCAAGATACAGAATCGTCAAATCACGATCGTAAGAGTGAGGATTCGCGGTTACTCAAAAGTCACGTGATAGTTTGACGAAACAATCCTCAAAATTAACGAAATGAGGCTTGAGAATTCATGAATCGTCAGAAATGAAAGTGTTATTTCTGAGAGTGTAGTCTATGTCTATGCTTGTGGTAATAAAGGTTCACTTACCTAGTACAGCTGGGGAAAAAAAACGCTCCACCCTTCGTTTCTCGGCTGCTATTGGTCAAGGAACTTTATGAAAGGTGTCATTTTTCAGGAAATAGCGTAAGAAATTCAGAACTGGCAACAAAAATTGCATAAGGGGTCGTCTACATATTAAAATGAGTACCAACTTTGAAAATTCCAATGGCAACACCCAATTTTTTTTACATAAAAATGTTCAGCACCTTTAAAATACCCCATGTATAAAAAAGTATTATCTAGTTTGCATTATTTGCTGAGATATTAAAGCATTAATTTTGAACTCGTTTAGGGGGAAATCTCTAAAGTGAAAACAGTAATATTTGGGTTGCGTCTTTTCAAGACAACAAACTAACTGGGTTAACATAATCTCGAAAACGGATGCTAGAATTTAACTTTCTTCACTAATATTGTGATTTTTTTAATGTTTTTTTATTTTGAAATTATAAATTCAGAAATAAAATAAAGGCTAGAAGATAAAAAGTTTTAATTTTAATTTAAGTCGCATATACGGTTATTTCTAACGAACAGATGGTCAAATGCGATTAGTTATAATCACATTGACTAACATGATTATTGCATTAATGTTTTACATTTTTTATGCAAATTTTTGTTTCATTAATATTGCTGCAAAAAGTTTGTTAAAAGTTTGTCGCCCTTTATCGGTAATATAAACCACGTATTTCAAAACGAGGGTTACAACCTTAAGGGGTCTAAGGAGTCTTAAAAATGTGCAAAGAAGGAACTACAAAGTATAGTTTGATCTGTCATGTAATTTTTTAACTACTCAATATACAAGTATAATTTTTTTATATGTAATTCTACAAGATTTATTTATTACAAAACAAATTTTAAAATTTCTGAAACTTTAGCCAAATTAAAATAAATGATATTAAACATAAAGCTATTTTAACACATTGTGATTAGGCTTGCGGGGCAAATTTTGAGGTCAAAATTGAAAAAATGGCCAAGAAAATGACTTTATATTGTACAAATATGTACAAACTTGGACTTATACCTAAATTCTCAGCTCAATTTTAATTAGAAATTATTTAAAAATAAATTTAAAATCAAAATTTAAAAAATTTTATTAATTTTTTTAGAAAAAAGTTCTTAAAATAATTTCTAATTAAAATTGAGCTGAGAATTTAGGTATAAGTCCTAGTTTGTACATATTTGTACAATATAAAGTAATTTTCTTGGTCATTTTTTAAATTTTGACCACAAAATTTGCCGCGCAAGCCTAATCACAATGTGTTAAAATAACTTTATGTTTAATATCATTTATTTTAGTATTGGCTAAAGTTTCATAAATTTTAAAATTTGTTTTATAATAAATAAATCTTGTAGAATTACATATAAAAAAATTATAATTGTATATTGAGTAGTTAAAAAATTACATGACAGATCAAACTATACTTTGTAGTTCCTTCTTTGCACATTTTTAAGACTCCTTAGACCCCTTAACACGATATTTAAGGAAAACAAAATAAAATTATTCAGAATGATTGGGCAATGATTTATAATCAAGGAAAGTGGGCACTAATATATTTATATAAGCAATGTGGTAACAATAAAATGTACTGAAAACCGAATTCCAATTATATTTAATCATATTTATTTTTGATACTCACTTCTTGAAATTGTATTGGAAATAACACATATTTAAAAACATAGTAATCGATATAATTTAAAGTTAATTCGACAAACAAAATACATTGCATGCACTTGAAATAAGAAAAGATTTTGCGATTTTTTTCAGGCATCAATAATTTGAATAAACATTTATCAACAAATGCTTTTCAATCACCAAACGATAATGCAAGTTAGGATCGAATTCGCCAAGTAATTTTTTACACGATCCCTAAAATTCGTCTTTTTCAGTTTTTTTACAATAACTCGGCAAATAATTGTTTTTGAATTAAAAATTTTTTGTTTTTGGTTCTACTTGATCTACTTTATCGATTTATGTAAAAAAAAATTGGGGTTGATATTCATGTTTTATTTTTTATTATTTAAATTTAAATAAAAAATTATTAAAACTGAAAAATTGATGAAAAAACTTGTGTGATTTGTTTTTGGAAGATTAAGAAGTATATAATGAAAAAAAAACTTTCTTTAATTCCTTTTATTTGTGGAGATATGAATAAAAGTTTATGAAACTTTTTTAACATTATGGGCGTTCAACTTTGAATGCTTATAGCTTAGCAAATAATGCAAAGTAAATAATTCTTTTTTACACATGGGGTATTTTGAAGGTGCTGAAAATTTTTATGTAAAAAAAATTAGGTGTTGCCATTGGAAATTTAAAAGTTGGTACACATTTTAATATGTAGACGACCCCTTATGCAATTTTTGTTGCCAGTTCTAAATTCCTTACGCTATTTCCTGAAAAATGACACCTTTCACAAAGTTCCTTGTTCAATAGCAGCTGAGAAACGTGGGGTGGAGCGTTTTTTTTTCCCCAGCTGTACCTGCCACTCAAGTCCCGAAACTTAACCATTGAGCAGATAGACAAGAGTATATTTTGTTTTTCAAGTCAATTGGATGTCATATTCATATCGTATATCATCATTAGTAGCATATTCGCGAATAAATGAATAAAAGTAATTATACAAATTAAGAAAGATTAAAAGTAATAAATCTTTTCGATCAATTTTTTATATTATTAATGATAAGAAATAAGTTGGGAAATGCACCATTACGGCTCTCCCACTATTCTTCCGCTACTCTCACACACATTCAGGACCCCTATCTCGATATCTCGAGAGTAACCACGTACGAGATCTCGGCCCGCTACTTGGAATCATCCCTTTCAATATTTTTTTCCCCAAATGTTTATGTCCGTTATGACATCCAAACACATATCATTCGATTCTTCACACTTTGTTCTATTAGACAATATTTTTCATTAGTCTCAATAGAAGTTAGAACTACAATTTTTTTTATTTAGAAAATAGCTAACAAGCGTTTCACCTGACTTTTCAAAAGTTCACTTCAGTTCCACATATTTAAAACACAATTTAAATAAAACGGTTAAAATAATTACTAATTTTTTTTTAATAATGTGGTCAGATACCTTAAAATATAAACTCGAAGTGTTTTTAGGCAATATATATTTTTTATTTTGTTGTTTTCCACAGTTAAAAAATGTTGGCATTATTTCAAAAACCATGTAAAAAAATTAAAATGTTTTTTGTTTTTGTTTTGGAACTCTTATTTTTAACCTAAAATAAGCTTATTTTGTGAATATCAGATGTTTCTGCAGTGTAGTAAATTTTTGGGACTGAAAGGGTTAACCGGCCATCCCTAAGTCAACATCAAAATACATCTACAACTTCGTAATTTTGGTGATTATAAAATAAACCAGTATCAGAAATATTCGGCGATTCTGAAGTGAATTATCTCCGGCGATTCTGAAGTGAGGAATCTCCGACGATACTGAACTTTTGGCTAACTTCCGCGATTCAATAATCAAGAATCTCTGGGGTTTTGAAATCTGAATTATCCGGTTATTCTGAAATTAGAATTCTGTAAATATTCTCAACTCAAGAAATTATTGGGTGTTAGGAAAACGGTAAACTGCGGTGATTTTATGATAGCAAAACTTCATCAATTAGAATAGTTAAAGCGAATTCCTGGCAATCATAAATTTTCGGGAAACTTCGTTTATCTTCTAAGATCGTGAGAATACGATCATGATTTCAAATGCCACTCAAGTCCTAAAAAGTTACCATTGAGTTTATAGGCTGAGAATTCATTAATTTAAGTCACTGAGATGTCTTTTTCATATCGCATATCATTATTAGTAATATATTCATAAATAAATGTTAAAAAATGTAATTATACCAATTCAAAAAGACAAGTTTCATCTTTTTTTTTATCCATTTTTGACATTCTTAATGATATAAATAGGGAAACCATTTCCGTTTTTAACGGTATCAAAAAAAACTGCAACTGTTCCAGACCCATCGCTGCTGTATGTCATTAGTTCAGCCATGCCCAAGAAGAATGAAGGCATTTGATATAAAAAGATGGCAACGGCAAAATTTAAACTCAATTTGAGTGAACGCGTGGCTTACCAGAGCATGAAGTAATTCCCGCCGAGAATCTTTCGTTGTGTTTTAGAACGTTTTGCATTTCTTTTATGAGCAGACGATTTAGAATAAAAAGAACAATTCATTTCACGGTTATGGATTGAAATTGAGAAAAAGTTCAATAGTTTAAGCTGGAATTTGATGCGATTTTAATTGCCTTAACCTTTTTTGGGGTGATTTAACGTTATTTCTTTGTTCAGAGTTCATTTTCAGAAAATTTAAACTAATGGATGCATAATGTTTTCATAAAACAACATTTATTTATACTGCTTAGCTTTGTTGGAACCTTTGGTAGTTGAGTAAACTAGCCTATTATAAAGTCGTTTTATTCATAAATTTTATAATTATTAAAAAAAATTCAAAAGTTTTTTCTGTTAGGGAAATAAAAAAAGTCAAAAACTGAAGAATCTTAAAAACTTTATCCTACACATCTAATTAGGAAGTAATAACTTTGATAAAGGGGTCTTACTTGATAATTGTCATTTTGCTTAAGGTTTCCGATCACTTTTTTTCAGCAAAAATCGACTACATATGAAACATTTGTTTTTTGCGTTTTTAATGTAAAATAAGCGTTCAGCTTTCTAAATCTGTTTTATTTTAGTTTCTAATTTTTAATCGAACCGAGGTAATAGCATTTTGAAGCCCTTTTTTTTTTGCTTGTTTTTGCATTTTTTCAAAACGCATTACGCATTACGCAAAACATAAAAACTAAAGTTCTTTATTATCAATTGCTTCCAAATTTTTACGGTAGCTCTGTAACAGTATGAAGAAGGTTTTGAACTAGAATCGTGTAAAACTATTAAGAATTGGATATTTTAAAACTATTTATATGATTTTTACTGTCTTGTTTCTTTGTGTTTTCGATATAATGCTACAAACTTTTGCATATAAAAAAAATTCGGAACGGATATCTTAATGATTTTAGTTCATGACCTATATTAATGTTGGTTAAGCATATATTTAAATTTAAACGATTAAAAAAATAAAAATTTGTAAAGATATCATGTTTTTGCGTAAGCGTGATTTTTGAAGCATATTTTACTATAATTTTCCACAAATACTGAAAACAATTTTTTTATTTACTTTCTTAAAACTATTTTTATATTCAGAACTAATAATAAAATCCCTCAACTTCATGGTTTTAATAGATTTTTCAGAAAATTGCTGACATAGGTGATCGGCCACCTTAAACAACAAGGCCAGGTATTCGTAATTTTGTCAATGTGAATTGACTTTCAATGACTTAATCAATACCGCAAAAACGTCCTATCTTGATTAAAAACTATAAATAAGCTGCAGAATTTCACTTTTTTTTTAAATATGTATTCTTCCCCCGACAAAAATGTTTCGAAAGTTGGATTTTATAAATTAAGCAAAAGTTTCTCCAAAGAACGGAAACATCAAAAGAAATGATTACCTTGCACCAGACCAGATAGCGACACTTGACCAGGGTTCTAAATTACGAGGCGTTATTGGCTGTGTTAAAACTCCTAATGGAGGCTAGAAATAGGCAGCCGGAAACGACTGCACTACACTACAGACCAGATATTTCATTTTTCCTGCCGTGCGGAGTTATTGACTATAAAGACGAAGCGCCAATTTAAAAAAAAAATGACAACCTTATTTACCATTAATATTTCGCTATGTATTCTCAATTATGTATATACTGCAGTTACTTTATAGAAGGAAGTAAAGTGAAACAATACGTTATCACTGCTATTCTTCCCATACCGTTTCTAACATACAGCTTCCGTTAGTAAAATAATTTTCCGCAAACGTACTTTCCTCTTCAACTATGTTATAATTAGCTAAACTAGAAAACTAACAAAAAAATAAGAATCACTGAAATACCTGGGAAGTTGTAGATGAAGAATGGTCAGTTGATAAACTCCAATCCTACTATGGGAATCAAAGACAATCGTCCGAATTCCGTCGAAAGAGGAATTTCTTAGCCTACATTAATTTTTTCTAAATAGTTTGATTTTTTAAATTCGATCATCTATCGGTTCGTACCCTCCTCCAAATTCCGTGCTAATTGTCCAATTAAAAGAATTTTTTTTTGTTTATATAGGGAATCAAGCATCAATTGTTAATAATTTTTGTCCGTCAGTCAGACTCCTATTTCGACATCTTTTTACTTGTTTGCTGAAAATTTGCAGAAAAATGCAAAAATTGTAACACAATTTTTTTGCATGCTTAATTATAGTGGGATTGCCACTCAGGCAGTTTTTACTTAAGGAAATGAGTTAGGCTAATGTTACGGTTACGGGGAGGAATTGAAGCATGTCCGGTAGAATAGTAAATGTCTGCGAATTATTCATATTTCCATACATCAAATGTAATGTCTTCTGGCCATCCATCAACATTTTTTTGTCTTCTTTTTTATTATTCTAATTTTAGTTCTCTTCGCGAGCTCCGGTTCTGGTAATTTTTGCCGTACTAACGGACTTTGCAGTGCCAATTTAACCCTCTAATGCATGGCTTCTTTTTTACTTTGATATTAATACCTTACAATAAAATATTAAATTAACATCTTGGCGCAGGAGCTTATTCATTTAAATTTTTAATACGTTAGGCATAGAGATAGATTTAGCATTGACGATGCTGCGTTAAATTACTAACGGACTTTGCAGTGCCAATTGAACCCTCTAATGCAGTGGTTCTCAACCTTTTGTAGGTGACGACCCCCTAATGCCACAAAATAACTTCGCGACCCCCCCCCCCTGTCCTACACATGCTGTACTCTTTATTAACTATTATATTTGGGCAATTTTTATTTTATTTTACTATGGCTGTCCCGTGGGAAGGTTTTGAGCGAGTTATTTGAGTTGCGATCTGAATTGCTGATATTTTTACAAGATGCTAACCCGGGGGGGGGGGGGGGGCGGATTTTTTTTAGCTCCCCAACTGGGCTATTTAAACTTAGCAGATATATTTGTGCACCTAAATGAGCCGAGCTACAAGGTAGAAATATAACAATAATCAAAACCCATGACAACGTAGCTTGTTGCAACGTTACACACTAGAATTAAAATTATGTAATAATAACATAAAAAAGTTGAAATGTAAATTAACCAAGATGTAAAAAAAATTTGGTGATTTTTTTTCTTCCATTCTAGTTGTAAAATTATTTAATAAAATGTTACTTAAATATAAGTTTTTATTAAAAAAAAAAAACTTGTTGCGACCCCCCTAGGATCCCTTCGCGACCCCCCAGGGGGTCGCGACCCACCGGTTGAGAACCACCGGTTGAGAACCACTGCTCTAATGCATGGCTTCTTTTTTACTTTGATATTAATACACTACAATAAAATATTAAATAAACATCTTGGCGCAGCAGCTTTTTTTTTAATTATTAATACGTTGGCATAGAGATAGATTTAGCATTGACGATGCTGCGTTAAATTTGGGAAAATTCTATCCTTTTAATTGTACACTCTTAAAACAAAAGAGTGAAATCCACTTCTGTAGCAGAAGTGAATTTTCGACACTGGAAAGGAGTGAATATTAACTCAGACTGTGTTAAAATCACTCGTTTGGAGTGATCCTGTCGCAGGTTTAACATACAAAGGATCCACTCCTATAAGGGAAGTTCATTTTCGACACTGGATAAGTGAAAATTATCTTAGACTGAGTTAAAATCGCTCGTTTGTTTTAAGAGTGTATACCACCCTTTTTTTTCTTTAAATTGTTTGGTTTTTCATTCTAAAACATTAATATAGCTTCCAATAGATGGCCAAACATCAACAATATTTTAAAGTCATTTAACGATCCTTACTAGAACTACTCGATCTTACAGCCCAAAAATTCATTAAGTAAATGATTGCTATCCAACTTTTCTACTTTCGAGACTCTCCATTATCCGAATTTCTGATTACCCGAATGCTGTTAAGTCGCGATAACTTCGGATATTTGGAGTTCTACTGTACTAGCAATATGATGGGAGAGCCCTCCCATTGAAATTGCGGTAAATTTGGACTTGACACCAACCGTACATGATCACTATACGAACCACCACTACCATCACAAATCCATTTATTGGTTGGCTATAAGGACCTTAACCCAGAAAATCTCGTCTACCATACAAACTCTATAACTATTACTTCATTTTACAGTCAAATTGTTGATATCGAAAGCTTTTCAACGGTGATATATCAATTCACTTATACTGTCTGCAAAATAAAATAAGCACTCTAGAGGCGGAAGAGATTTTTCATAAGCGGTCCATTAGTTTCTTTGCGAGATAGACGCCGAGATTTCTTCGGCCATTTACCATATCGTTGGTGTCAATCAATTCAGTCCGCTAACACACATATCTTTCGTATGTGTGTGCCGGTATAAAGTTCTGACAACTGCTAAAAGTTGTTGAGAGAGATGGCCAGTCTCATAGACATAATGCATTTTTTAAGGATATGCATCAAAGTATCAATTTAAATATAAAGCATTATTTGCCAAGTCACCATTTGCCAATACACCTTGGCTATTTTTCATGACCATTCACATGTACCAAACTATGACTAGACATTTTGGCGTATTTTCTATTCATAGTTTGGTGATAGTTTGTTGTTTCTGAAAATTCTAAATTTTGGTACCTCTAACGAGAAGGAAAGTTGGCCAAATTATGCTTGTTAGAAAATTTGAGATTTTTAGGCAAGAGGTTTCACTAATTTTTTTTTATTTTTGCTTTATTCAAAAATAATTGAGATTGAGCACTATTTTTTTAGGCCAGCTAGTTGACTCAGTGACTCATTTTTTTTTGTTTTTTTTTTGCCATTCATATCTTTTTACAGTGAAAGTTTTTAAATCTTTTAATGACGCCAAACGGGTGATAAGTCGCCAATTTCTGTGAGTCGGTTGGTTGGTTGGTTGGTTGGTTGGTTGGTTGGTAGACATATATTTTCAAGCTTGTGTGCATGGTCAGAGACCCGCTTATAAACCTACGTCAAGCAAGACAGACACAACATACACGACAGATGCAGCCATTTATCGAAAGCCACCTCCACAATTTAGACATGGCCCTGAAGGGGAGGGTAATAGTCTCCAGGGACCTGTACTCGTGGGAAACTGCGCAATGTTCGCCCACAGGCTTTTCGGACAAAACAAATTTAACGAGCACGTACACTCTTAAGACAAACGAGCAATTTTAACTCTGTCTGAGTTAATTTTCACTCCTCCAGTCTAGAAAATTCACTTCTCCTACAGGAGTGGATCCTTTGTATGTTAAGCCTCCGACAGGATCACTCCAAACGAGTGATTTTAACTCAGTCTGAGTTAATATTCACTCCTTTCCAGTGTCAAAAATGTACTTCTCCTACAAGAGTGGATTTCACTCGTTTGTTTTAAGAGTGTACTCCGCATATACTCGGGACAAACACAAACATCCATGCCTTATCGGGATTCGAACCAGAATACAGATTCTCCAAAGGCTAGCTCCCTATCCGTTACGCCGCCAATGTGCGCGTCTCCCTAAACGACCCTTTGTATTGCCGCCCCGGTGGCACAATCATTAGAATGCTAGCCTTTGGAGCTCTTGGGGTCGGGTTCGAATCCCGGTCAGGCATGGATGTTTGTGACCGTCAATAAATGTTGTTATTGGTCTATGTGTTTGTGTTGTCCTTTCTTTGTGTGTCTCTTGTGCTTGTAAAAATTCTTTCTGTGTCTGTCCCACTTGACGAAAGCTTATAAGCAGTTCTCTGCACAAGTACACAAGTTGGAATATACAGGGTGGTTATAAAATAGCTCTCTCGATTCGGAGTAGTCTGTAGCTTGAATGAATAATCCAAATGAAACAAAAATTGAGAAACTTACTAATCAAGAAGGGGGGGGGGGAAGAATTGAATCATAAAAAATATAGAATCTCGAAAAATAATCATAAAAAAGAATTATCATAAAAAACAAACTCGTCTCTTGACCAGAATCCAAATTACGAGGCGGCGTCAATTATGGCCGATTACGGCAAACACAGCTAATTACGCCTCGTAATTTAGAACCCTGGTCAAGTGACGAGTTTGTTTTTTATGATTCCATTCTTTTCCCCCCTTCTTGAGTAGTAAGTGTCTCAATTTGTGATGCATTCGGATTATTCATTCAAGCTACAGACCACTCCGAATAGCGAGGGTTATTTTATAACCACCCTGTATATGTACCTACCATACCATACCAAGTTTCTGAAATGTGCGAGTCTCCCTAAACGACCCTTTGTCCGCATATCTGACCCTTCCTACAACAATGGGCTCTTTCAATGTGTGCAAGGATTCAATTAATACCGCCATCCATCACAACGGCCCAACTCGATGAGAGATAAGCGGAAATCACTGTCCGCTACACGCCTTGGACTTGGTAACTGAATTGCTGAATGTAATAAGGGGTCATGTCCGTAGGTTAAGGGCGAATGAAACTGACTGACCGAGGGTCCCCAAACTAAGTCCCTCCGTGTTCATCCAAAAAATATATATGTTTTCTAACACGCATTTATCCAACTGGATTGAATATTTTTACAAACGATTTTTTTATATATGTAGCTGACTTACAGGTCTCTATAATCCCCCTTTTTGATATGGGATCGAATTTTCATTAAAAGAAGTTTTCGACAAAATATTCCAATGAATTTTAAAAGTGGAATTATAGAGACCTGTAAGTCAGGTACATTAAAAGGTTAAGTTAGGTTTGAATTATCGTCGCACTAGAACTACACGTGGGCTATTGGCGACTGGCGTCGTATTTAAGAGCCACAATCAAGTGACGAGCCGACACCTGAAAAGGCACGCAACGCAACCGTTAAGGGCGACATCATATGCAGTGTTAGGACTTAAAGGATATTTAACGTGCACTCTCTTACACGGGGTACTACTTGTCAGACATTTTTGGCTGCACGGGCCGTTTATAGGTCGGCAGTTATTTTGGCGATTCCCTGACCCGAACCTGGGACAATTCGCATGCTAGGTGAGTGCCTAACCGACTGGGCTCCTTAGCCCAGCTACATTAAAAATAAAAACGTTTGTGAAAATATTTAATACAGCTGGAGAACTGAGTCTTAAAAAATATTTTTCCCCATTGAATTAACACAGAGGCACTTTAGTTTAGAGACCCGTGGTTATTCGGTCTCATTTGCTATCATTTCCCTCCACGGCCTTTCTTTCAACTGTTTAGTGCGAAAGAAGAAGCTTGCATGGAAAAATCCCTATGGATATGACCCTTTATTTCACAGAATATGGTTAGTAGACACATAGATTCAGGTTTGTGTGCTTTGTCAGAGACCAGCTTATAAACTCTTGTCAAGTAAGACAGACACAACACACATAACATATACGTGACATATGCTGCCATCTATCGCACGCCACCTCCACAATTTAAAAATGTCCCTGATGGAGAGGGAAATAGTCTCCAGGGACCTGTACCCGTGGGAAACTGCACAATGACCACCCACAGGACTTCCGGACCCAACAGGTTTAACGACCACGTACTCCGCATATACTCGGTTGGTCTTCGTGGCATCAAGATTCGATCGCGGGACTTTCCTATTCCGAAAAGGAGGCCTTAACCACTAGGCTACCCCCGACCCCAAAATGGACTTATATAATGTTTTTGGCCTCTCGTCGGAGAAAATTTGTTATGGAAATTGAATCGCAAGTAAATTGCGTTATAAATATGATGAAATTCAGCTTTATTATTGTTTGTGTCCCGGGTTGTAAGGTTACAGTTGATAAAAAAAATGAATGGTTTTTTCGTCAATCATTTTTAATACATAAAA
Organism: Hylyphantes graminicola; assembly: GCA_023701765.1. NCBI lineage: Eukaryota > Metazoa > Arthropoda > Arachnida > Araneae > Linyphiidae > Hylyphantes > Hylyphantes graminicola. Next base: position 7,102,777 of record CM043115.1, on the reverse strand, counting down.
TTATGAGTGATTCAGACAAACGAAAGCAGTTAAAAAACTAAAGTTCAGTAATTATGTTTTTAAATTGATGGTTCTAGTTATGTCGTTCCTGATTTTTCCCAATACTAACAGCAAATTGGATAAAATGAACATAAAGCCTTTTATATGGTAATGATGTATAAATACGAAATTTTTTTGACCTTCCAAATCTAAATTTTTCGAGAGATATTTTATCATAAGAATAAATTATGTCTAAATTATGATTGAATGATTTTCGACAAGATTGAACTACTTCCCGGTCCGTTAACAACTTTTTAAAATCTTTCAGCTCGACAGTGAATGATGACTTTAGAAGAGTTTGGAAGCAATTTCGATGTTTTTATCACTTATAATTCATTAAACTAACGAAAAAGTATTTTACGGACTATTAAATATTTTCATAATTGAAGAGCTTAGTAAAGGAATGCGCTAAGTGACGTTTTTAGAAAATTGAGATTTTTGTGTCAATGAACATAATCAGACGGAACGGTCGTTCCGCCCGCCAATCTCAAAATGACGCCAAGGGCTAAACGGCAGTTATGTATATATACAGAAAACATTTCGCTATGTTAACAGCGAAATTGATTTTATTTTCTGCCAGGCAAACTAAACTTCGTAGAACAATAAAAAAAATACAGTAGAGAGATTTTGTGAGTTACTTTAAATAAAAAAAAGTTGGTTATTCTAGAGTCATAAACAGCGGAGAAAAAAATTATGGAAATTTTCGAAAATGAAATCTTTCGAGCAGTTTTAGTCAAATTTTGACCTAATTTTTGAAGAGACCTACAGCCATTACTAGGCCATAAATCTGGAAGCGGTTTTTACTAAACGATTCAGAATGCTCCAATTAAGCCCCTTTCATAGGTTTAAAGTTTCAAAAATAACTCTTTCTATTTTTAATTAATTAAAATCTATATTACCTTTGGCGGTATGAATGCGCGATAAACAAGTCATCCTAGCGGCCAAGTACCACCGAAAACGAGCCAAGGTTTACTGCATTTTCTTCAAAGAGCCGCATAGAAGCGTGTTAACTGTTGGATGATTATAACAGCTTCTAAAATATGCTTAATCTAATACTTGAATAGACAGATTGAAAAAAAAATCTAATTAATAAACGGAATACTTCATTTAAACTTTTTGGCGTTTTTATTTAGAAATTATGAATAACTCGAGTTTATCGATTGATTTCGAAATGTAAACAGTCATATTTGCCTAATTGGTTGCCATATTCAGTTGCCAATACCATTAAAAAAATTAGTCTGTTGTTGTTGTTTTTTCACAAAAAGTAAGAAATATATATATTTTTTAATTTACTGAGGAATATTTAATTATGCCAAAGTAATATTTTATAATTAAAGTTACATTTTTTGACATGAGCTGTTACTAAATGTTTGTATTGTAACACATAACAGTAACCAAATAAACGTATTTGGTTATTGTTTTTTCTTGAATAGGCTCGATATTTTTTAGTTTTATAAAAGAAAATTGAAAATAAATATGCCTACAAAAGTGAAAAAAAAACTAGGCATAAGAGACGGTAGAGGTACACAAAAAATAAAAGCTGCGATGTAATCTCGAAATGTGTCGAAAACAATGTATCGGGAATATAACGTCATCTATACCTCACCACAGTTTAAGTATGCAGTATACAAATGTTCTACGGGGATAGATAGTTCTAATTTCCGAGTGCTAGTTATATAATGGTTATATAACTCTCTATAAACATTGAAATCATGTCGTCAATTTTGTAGTCATATTGTGTCTGTATCTTTTGTTATTAAAAAAAACCTACTGATATCCCCCCAAAAAACTTCGTAAAAGTAAACAAACGCCAATCCCCCCAAAAAAACTATATATTTTATTAAAAAAACAAGTCATTATGAAAGTTGTGGCTAAAAAAGCCGTGATATAACATGAATGCCAATCTCTTGTGTAAAACTTCCTGGTCATAATAAATAGTTAAAAAAAGGGATAGATAGTTCTAATTTCCGAGTGCTAGTTATATAATGGTTATATAACTCTCTATAAACATTGAAATCATGTCGTCAATTTTGTAGTCATATTGTGTCTGTATCTTTTGTTATTAAAAAAAACCTACTGATATCCCCCCAAAAAACTTCGTAAAAGTAAACAAACGCCAATCCCCCCAAAAAAACTATATATTTTATTAAAAAAACAAGTCATTATGAAAGTTGTGGCTAAAAAAGCCGTGATATAACATGAATGCCAATCTCTTTTGTAAAACTTCCTGGTCATAATAAATAGTATAATTTAAGTTTTCCTGCCATAAAAAAATTGCACTGTTTGAGGTTGGTGCCCATCTTAATCCCCCTAAAAAAATAAATCACGCAAGTGAACTTGAATTACTAAATCAGAATAACGAATTATACTTTAAAAAAAAAACTTTGACAAATGTATGATCTCAATACACTTATATAAAGGTACAGAGGGTGGTTAAGATGGGCACCAACCTCAAACAGTGCAATTTTTTTATGGCAGGAAAACTTAAATTATACTATTTATTATGACCAGGAAGTTTTACACAAGAGATTGGCATTCATGTTATATCACGGCTTTTTTAGCCACAACTTTCATAATGACTTGTTTTTTTAATAAAATATATAGTTTTTTGGGGGGGATTGGCGTTTGTTTACTTTTACGAAGTTTTTTGGGGGGATAATAACTTCTTTAACGATAACAAGTCTCTCTTTTTTCATAAACTTTAAGTTTAGTATATTTTTTGCGCTTTACAAGTTACGTTTTCAACAGATCCTAGTGCACACTAAAAACTTTACGTTTTCAGCTTTTTCGTTTCAACTTTTTGTCATTTAGCACGTTCTTCAATATTCAATTATTTTGTGAGTCTGGTAATAACATTGCTTAAGACAGATGGTTTTTTAGAAGAATTTAAAATAAACTATAACAACCCCTTAATATTTTCGCGTGTAACTGTCCCATACACAAAATATGTACATTAAATTATTTCAGAAGCAGTATTCAACTGTTACATGTTCTTACCAGATATTGCATGGTGTGCGCAAAAGTAGTACAATCGAAAAAAAAGTCTTTTTTTTTAATCGTCTGAAGTTTTTTTTTTCTATTGTATCTTATATAGAAATGGGCTATGATTTTAAAATTCCGAATATTTTACTAATTTTATTTGAAAAGCACTATTTGTTCGTTCCGCGTATGATGCCGGAAAACTTGGCTATGTTTCAGGTATTGAATGGCAGTAGAAATGTTGAATAAAAATTATTTTTTACCGAGTCTGTATTGGTGAATCAATAACACGTGGGAACATAGATCAATCGGAACAGCGATCGATGGAAAGGAAAGAATGAAAGGTCGAAAAAATACGTCATCTGAAAAAAGTCATTTGTAAGAGAAACACCTCATACCAAAATGATTCATAATGGGAATGTTTCAGAAGACGTAACGCTCATGTTTTCATTTGTATCTGAACAGGATTTCATTGGTTGCTTCAGTTTCACCTACTGCGATTTTATTGGTCGCTTCGGTTTCACTCTCAAAATGATCGATGTACGTGAAAGGAAACTTTTTTTCTATTCAAGCTTTCTTTAACAAATGTTTTGAACAACCAACAGCATAGTAAGAAGTTGGTCTTTAGAAAATTTAAGTAAAATATTCTTGGAAAACTCATTTTCGAAAACCAAAACAAAAGTAGAGTTGGTTGGTAGGCATATATATTCAGGTTTGTGTGCTTGGTCAGAGACCCGCTTATAAACCTTCGTCAAGAAAGACAGAAACAACATGCACACACATAAGTGACAGATGCTGCCATCTATCGCCACCTCCGCAATTTATACGTGCCCCTGAAGGGGAGGGAAATAGCACAATAGACACACAAAGAAAGAACAACACAAACACATAGACAAATAACAACATTTATTGACGGTCACAAACATCCATGCCAGACCGGGATTCGAACCCGACCCCAGCACCTCCAAGGCCTAGCATCCTAGCGATTGCGCCACCTAATTCCAGGCAACAAATGACAACAAAACGTTGGAACTGTTGCCACCCACGACGTGAAACAACCTTATAAGATAAAAATGTTGATATGATATTTTAATTTTTAGTACGGCAAGATAATATTTTTATCTTATAATAATCATAAGATAAAAATGTTGATATGATATTTTAATTTTTAGTACGGCAAGATAAGGACGGCCTTAAATATCGGTCGTCCGTTTCCCGCAGCAGTGTGAGCTTTCCACTCCCTTCGGTATGCCACCTGTTAATCCGAAATTAGAAGAACTGACAACATTGATAAAGACTTCTCACTTGTAACAAGAAGAATTAGTAAGACAATAGAACCGAAAAAAAAAATGTCCAACAAACACGAATATAAAGGAATGAGAAAACACTGTTCTTCATGTCATGTTCTTATACATGAAAAATAATCATCTAATCTTGTCTTTTTTAATTGGTAGATACATTGCAAATTAGCCCATTTAATTGTTTTTGGCACGTTTGTACAAAAATCGGTAAGAAATGGTTTAGTACCCTATAATGCCTAACATCTTATGTAGGGTTTTTTTTGTGTGGATATAATACTGTTTTTTGCGAAGAAGACACGAAACGTTGATATACAGAATATAAAAAATATCAATGCTTATCGATGTTTAAATAACAAACATAATAAAATACAGCTGTTATGCAAAATAATTACGTGCGTTTCAGAACGCAAACTGAGGTTAACCATTTGAGGCATTTCGTTTGGCTCTAGTGAGACGATAATTTAAACCTAATCTAAATTAACCTTTGAGTCTTGTAGATTTCTTTCTTCTAGAAAAAAAAATTCCAAGTTAAACTTGAAAAATAAATTACAATTTTTTTTTTCAAATTAATAATAAATTCTTTGAATTTGTCACTTGGCATCATTAAGACTTAATGAACATCAAGCTTACACGTATTTATTTTTGGCATCTTTGTAACTTTTTAGCTCCGGCAGCTAAAAACTATTCTTCTAAAAAGAACACCCACCAAACATACATACAAAGTTTGTCGCCTTTTGCGATGCATCCAACAACAATGCTAGAAATTAATCAGAGAAAACGACTTGTGGCTGTCCCATAGAGTTAAGATGATGGAAATGCTGCCAGGAAAAAACAAGTTAAAAACTGGTTTGCTAAGTGACACCATCTATCGCTTTGCATTAAGCCCAAATGCTATTTGGCGCAGTGGAGTTTCTACAGTGGAGTTTGTATAGGCTTATTACTTCGACTTGGCGAATACCGACTCTCTTTTATTTTATTTATTTTTATTTACACAGCACACAACAGATTGAAAATCGAATTGCAGGTGTTGGAGAAAAAAATATAGGAGAAAAAAACACACCAACAAAGTAAAAGCACAGAACATTTGGTTTTAAAACATTTAAAAGATATGTTAACAACATCTAGATCCTCGCAAATACTTTTAAAAATTCTGTAAAACTTCTAAAGGCAAAAGTTATTGGCATTTGCTAAGCATTTTTCCTAACTGTGAAGAAAATTACTACCATGTAGTGTAAATTCAGATATCTTGCAACTGTGAAAGCATTTTTTTTTTTTTTTTGATTTTCAATTAACTCTTTTAAAGTAATAAAATGACATGTTTCAGCGTGCACTAACATTAAGTTAGAGGTTTGTTTATGCTTACTAGGGTTCCGGAGCATATCCTAGACTGCCTGGGTGTAGGTTTAGAGGACCTTAAATCATCTCCACTTCTTGTTTTTGACTTTGTTAGAATACATGGACTCGTGGAACAGATCTAGCTGTTGCTAGGTCATGAAGGTTTAGTAACCATTGAAATATCTAACTAATCCAAACGGTAATATGTCTCGTGATACACTAAACTCAATATCAGCAGATATGAAAGCGCAAAAATATAATTCAAACAGTTTCAAGTTTTTGTAGTTTGTTTGCCTTTTAGAGTTTTCCTTTAACGTTCTAATAAAAGTTTTAAATGCTGTTAAAAGTTCCTGAAGTTTGTTCTTTTCTAAATGCGCCGCTCGTTAATGGTAAGGGATAGGGTAGACTAACCAGTGAATGAACGTTTAAGGCGTCACGTTCGCCAGTGAATGAACACCAGGATATAATGACCAGGACAACCAACCATTGTCAGATAGCTTCCTACGCTCTTAAAACAAACGAGTGAATTTAACTCAGTCTGAGGTAATTTTCACTCTTTTCAGTGTCGAAAATGCACTTATTTATACTTATCCTATTGGAGTGGAAATATACTTATCCTATTGGAGTGGATTTCACTCTTTTGTTTAGTTAAAACTCCGACAAGATAACTCCAAACGAGTGATTTTAACTCAGTCTGAGTTAACTTTCACTCCTTTCCAGTGTCGAAAATGCACTTCTCTTATATGAGTGGATTTCACTCTTTTGTTTTAAGAGTGTACTACATGGGAGGAAGTCAGTGTTGCCAATCCATATAGTTTAATGATTTTCAATCCTTATGTTTTTAATTATATTTACCGAATGTTCATTCACTGGGGCCTGTTCACTCACTGGTCAGTCTACCCTATTTAATTTCATTAGTAGCAACGACACTTGGCGACTTTCTCATTTGTTTTCTCGCCAAGCACCTACATCTCCTTCTTAGCAGTATGTCGTAATTGGAAGTTGAGACAAAACGGTCCTCTTGACCTCTCATTACAGATATGCTTGGGCGGGCGCGGCGGTCGCGTGTGATAAGAGTAAACGTCTTCATGCTGGAAGTTGTTTCACATTTAGGAGACAGTAATTAAAGAGTTTCGTCTCGACAATAGATGTGTTTCACGCACTGGAGGCACAATCTGAAAGTGGGTTTGTGACGCTTTCGTGTACCACCATTAAAATTGGTACAATGGTAGAACCGATTGTTGGGATGGTTAGAGGGATTGCGTGTTTTAATGGAAGGTATAATTATTCTAGGAATCGAAGAGCCGTAGTGGAGAACGTGCTAAGTAACACTTTTGAAAAAACTTAGATTTATGTGTGTGTCATCGCACACATAAATCTAAGTTTTTTCAAAAGTGTTCGAAACTGTACCGAATTTTTTTTAAAATTTTCATTAAATAATTTTACACAAAATATTCGAATCAATTTAAAAAAAATAGGAGTATACAGACCCATCAGTTATCCACAATTATATCATTTAAAAAATGTGGAGAAATGTGGCTTAAAAAATTTATTTTCTCCTTTGGATTAACATTGAGTCACTTTGTTTTGGAGACCCGCGGACCAATGGGCTCATTCCCCTTTCAGTCTTCTAAAGCAAAAGGTTTGCATCAATAGAATATTACAAAAGAAGTATTTTTTTAACTTCATTGAATTTCATTGTTTTATCAGACATTAATAGTTATTTAAGCAGTTAGTGCCGAAAATAATACTTTATTGAGCGAAATAATGACAAGAGCTTAATAAAGTATTATTTGGCACGTGCTTAGTTACAATATTTTATAAAATAACGTGCAAAAGCGTGAAATTTGTGTTTTTACTTTTGTCTTATTTAATGTTTCCATGGAGATATTAGAAAATGCAAAAGTAATGAACCAATAGAAATAAGTGAGTTTCATGACATCATTTAGTTTTCATGGAGATATTCATGACATCATTTTGTTTTTCTACCAATCAGATATGTACTATTATTTACTTTACCGCACTAGTGCTGAAAGTACTTACTTTCGGCACTGTCTGCGACGTAAACACGTAAAGTGTCATTTTCGCAACGATTTATGAATGATGGTATGGTATGGTACATATATATTCCAGCTTGTGTGCTGGAATATATATGTAAGTGTAAGTTCAGAGAACTACTTACAAGCTTTCGTCAAGTGGGACAGTCACAGAAAGAATTTTTACAGTCACAAAGAAAGGAATAACACATACAATAGACTTATAGTCGCAGTGTTTGGCGATCTCGACCCCACCAAGAAAGTCATAAGGAATAACACATAGACAAATAACAACATTTATTGACGGTCACAAACATCCATGCCTGACCGGGATTCGAACCCGACCCCAGCAGCTCCAAAGGCCAGCATCCTAACGATTGAGCCACCGGGGCGGCATTTATGAATGAATATGATATAAAAAAGTGGACTTTTTTGCACGCTGTTATAAAAGTATCTTTTTTTTTCCATATCTTTTCTAGTGACGATCCAGTGCCGGGCTCGGGAGATGGTGGCCCACGTGCAGACGAGCCAGGTGTTCAACGGCCGCATCTACGCCAAGTCGCGGCCCAACTCGTGCGTGGCCGACGTCGCCAACAGCGTCGACTTCGAGATCAAGATGGCCTACCACGACCTCAACTGCGACGTCAAGCAGGAGGTAAGCACGCGCCGTGATCCTCTCTATAGTCCGCCAATAGCCATAGTGTAGCTCTAGTGTGGCGATGATTCAAACTAACTTAATTTCGAGTAACTTAATTCGAGACTGCCCATTATATTATAGCTGATCCGAAATTGCTTAAGGAAAATAGTAAAATTCCCGAGGCTTGTATTCACATAACTGAATCAATCAGAAACGACTTAGTAAAAAGGTAATTGAGATTTAACATTAACACTATTCCAAATAGAAAATTTGAATCCTAAATAAAAAAAAATGCTTCAACTTTTCCCTTAAAAAAATTCATTATGCGGAAATAATCCAAAAATAAAGCTTTTGAGTAAACAGAGGCCGATTCATCGATGGAATGGAATGCAAATGCGCCCTCTAGAAGGGAAGGGCGTAGGCTATGTAGCCCATTACCCCGCTCGCCAGAAGGGACAGTCACAGGAGACACACAAAGAAAGGACGACACAAACACATAGACAAATAACAACATTTATTGACAAGTACAAATATCCATGCCTGACCGGGATTCGAACCCGACCTCAGCAGCTCCAAAGGCCAGTACACTAACCATTCAGCCACCGAGGCGGCCGATTCATCGATACTACGATGGGTAATAATGCTACTTCATCAAGTTATCTTTACAAAAGTATATTTTAATAGACCGAGAGCCCAGGGCCCCCAGACCTAAGTCATTTTGGCAAGGATGAAATGTACGTGATTAGGTTCGGTTTTCATTTACTTGTAGTGTATGCATACCCGTTAGAGTGGACCGACGGCCAATTTAGAGGTATCGGGTACAAAAAGTAGGTAAAATATAAGTTAACCTAAGTCATTTAGGAAAGGCTGATTTTTACATATGTTTTAGAAAATAATGTTGAAAGTGCGTAATAATTTTCCCAGACACTTTCCGTGGGCCGATATTTCTCCCAGACGCTTTAAACGTCTTCATCAAGCTCAGACTTTGTCAATCACATCTAGCGGCGTGAGATGGCGCTACAACCGTTCTCGGACATCAAGAAAGGGAAGTTAAGCAAAAAAGAACTATGTGTCTATTGGATATGGTTGGTTGATTGACTCATATTCCGGTGAAAGAATATCGTACCGATTTTATTGAAAAAAAAATTTATTCGAAAATGGATTAATAAACAAGTTGTCATAGCTGTCTATCTTACTACATTTTCACATCTCCAATAATCAAGCACACAAACCGGAATATATATGTCAATCAATCAACCATATCTTCAATAGACACATAGTTCTTTTTTGCTTAACTTCCATTCCTTGATGTCCGAGAACGGTTGTAGCGCCATCTCACGCCGCTAGATGTGATTGACAAAGTCTGAGCTTGATGAAGACGTTTAAAGCGTCTGGGAGAAATATCGGCCCACGGAAAGTGTCTGGGAAAACTATTACACACTTTTAACATTATTTTCTAAAACATATGTAAAAATCAGCCTTTCCAAAATGACTTAGGTTAACTTATATTTTACCTACTTTTTGCACCCGATACCTGTAAATTGGCCGTTGGACCACTCTAACGAGTATGCATACACTAAAAGCAAATGAAAACCGAACCTAATCACGTACATTTCATCCTTGCCAAAATGACTTAGGTCTGGGGGCCCTGGGCTCTCACTCTATATAATATTTTATCTATAGTTTCCCTCAAGTATATATAGTTTTCCTAAAACTATATCGCTCCTTACGCGGAAAAGTGGTCTATCAGCAAAAAAGCTAGCTTTTCAGAAAAATCGTCTGAAGTTTTTCTATCGTATTTCACTACAGAAAAAGTGAAGATCCAGTAACTGTATCCCAACTATTCAACCATTCGATTTAAGATTTGCACAAATCTCTAGATATATTAATTTTTAATATTTTATCATTTATAACTCGAAAATTAACATTTGTCCGATAGTTCACTTGTCCGAACACGGTACGATATATATAGTTTTCTTTACATAATACAGGGTTAGTCAAAATGAATAGGACAATAAGAAATCTGCCTAATACCTACTACCTATCTACCTGTTAGAAGTTGATACTGCAGTTAAGTTTGGATACTAAGATAGGCAGGCAGGTAGATAGTAAGTATTTAGGCAGTTTTCTTATTTTGCTATTCATTTTGACTAACCCTGTACTCCAAATTGTTTTTTGTTCACTGTCTAACTGCTTCTATCTCCCTGTGCAGAGCTTCGGCGAGTTCAGCAACGACATCGTGATCCAGCATCACGACATGATCGTGACAAACCAGGACCTCGGTCTGTCCGTCCACTGCAGGTACGACCTCGCCAACAGATCCGTCTCGCACGGAGTGCAGCTGGAGATCAACGGGTAAGACTTCTTTCACTTTCATGGCCTCTGCTTTTGCTTCACAATATACCACATAGATGGCAGAAGAAGAAGAAGAAAACTTTTTTATTTAACAGAAATATATTGGTTGTCAAGGGGCCCCCGGGCCCTTCCAGACAACACATAAAATTAACAATCAAAATCCATTGAAGAAAATTAACAATATTTCAAATTACACCCAAACAAAAGGGGAACAAAACATGAACAAAAACACAAAACAAAAACTAACAAAACTAACAAAATCTGGCAGATGATCGGACACACGAGATACACAAACATATTACAGAACGGTAAAATACATAACTTCACTATTGTTTACAAAAAATAATAATAAAATAACAATATATGTGTAAAAATTTAGTTGTCACTTATTTTTTTTAAATTATATCACAGATTAGAAAAGAATGTCTACATCAGTATTTAAGATGTGATGCTTAACTTCTTTTTTAAAAGCATTTTTATGAGTTAAACTTACTATTTGTTCAGGCAGAGAGTTAAAAAATTTGGGTACTAAATACATAAAACTTTTACGGAAAATTTCTTTATTTGCTTTAGGTATATTGTAAAAAGTTGTGTTTCTTAAATTGTAATTTACAGGGTCTTTAAGGGTGCAGAATGATCTGTTTTTATATAAATATAGAAGACTATTGTATACATATAATTGTCTTATAGTTAAAATCGGGTTGTCAAAATTTTCTGGTTCACTGTTTAATATTCGAATCAATCTGGATTGAGTATTTATTAACGGTTTAATATTACTTAGGTAGTCTCCGCCCCATGAGGTTATGCCGTATTGTATTATTGATTGTATAAAAGCGAAGTATAACTGTTTTAAAAATGTTTTACTGAGATTATTTTTTAAGTAGTAAAAAGCATAAATACCAAAACGTAGCTTATCATTTACCTTTTTTACATGTAATTTCCATTTAAATGTTTGATCGACATATAGTCCAAGATATTTTATATTTTCTACTCGGTTTATAAGAGGACAATCACAATTTGAAACATTTCCTTGGCATAAAATATGATATTTAAAAATTAAATCTTCTGCATGACCAGTAATCATATTAAAATTAATATATTTAGTTTTATCACTATTGATAATTAAGTCATTTTGTTGAAACCAGTTTTTAACCTTTATTAAATCAGAGTTTATCATTTCTTTCAATAAGTTATAGTTTTTACTTGAATATACCAAAACAGTATCATCTGCATATGTGATTAATTTTCCAAATAGTGACAAATTACAAAAATCATTTATAAAAATTATAAACAACAACGGGCCCAAAATTGAGCCCTGAGGCACACCCTTTTTAATAACCAAGTAATTACTATTCATTCATATTTCCTACTAGGAAACTTCAAAACAGCACCACAAAAATCTATTTCTTTCATAAGAATATCCGATCATGAGAGGAGGTTGTGTTTATTCAATTTCAAACGCTGAATACTTTTCATACAAGGGACCGGATGCCATAGTGGGTTGTATCGCAACCCATTTTGCTAACTCTGAGCACTATATCAGGTGCGGGTTCAATTTCTGCCTTTCCCCTGGGTGTACTCTTTCTCTGTGTGTCAGTCAAAAACAATTGGCCTGTGTCCCTCTTACTTGACAATGATTTATTAGCCGGTCTCTGATCAGGCACAAAAACCGGATAATTAATGTACCAACCTACCCACCTATTTGGTTGGCCTCTGTTTTTACTTCGACGATTATCCGATAGATGACAGCACCAAAGAAAGCACCATAGAAATCTATTTTTTTTTTATTAAGAAAATCCGCGGTAGATGGCAGCATCACGGGTGGTTCGGTTCATTCAATACCTAACTCTGAACATTTTCTGCATATAAAATGCTTAAAATAAAAATAGATCCTATCAAATAAATGTAGGGGAGAGTGTTGTACCTTGGGACGCTTGTACCTTGGGACACTGATAATTTCTAAGAATCTATTGGCAATATTCATACATTGTTTATTTCTAATAGTAGCCTTAACCAACAGACATCATCAAAATAAAATTTAACACTAGCATCATTGAATTGATGAAGTGGTGACCAAAAATAATATTTCATTACCCCAAAGTAAATATTTTTCTCATTCTAATATAATTTTTTACCTTTGTACTTTTACAAAAAGTCAACTGCATTTTATTTTCTTCATAAAAGGGAAGATTTTAAAATATTTTGGTTATGAGAAAATAATGATAATGCATTTAGATTGGCCATACTATCTTGCTTTTATTTAAACCATGTAGTGTGTTGTACCTTGGGACAGTAAAGCATATTGTATCATCATATAATGTTAAATAATTTGGACTTGCAATTTTGCTGTATAATTTAAATTATTCTTGAATTATGAAGTTTTATTTGTGTATTTCCTTGAAAAAACAATAAAGTTTGTTTCCTGACACAAATTAGTTCAAGTGTATGACTATTGACTGAATTATAAAGTATGTCCCAAGGTACAACACCATGTTGTACCTTGGGACAGTTTATCCTCTCTACTTTAAATGAATAGCATTTTTTTAATTTCAAGCTGCCAGAATTCAAAAAAATATATTATAGAGGAATATATTGGTGTGTTGAAATGCTGCTTTGAAATTTTTATTTTGACTATAATTATCGAAGAAAAAATTTAAAATGTAAAAATTGTCCCAAGGTACAACACTCTCCCCTAATTGTTGGATAGAACAAAATAAGAAATATTAGTTATTTATGCAACTAGTGCGAAAATTTGGGATTTTTTAAACGAGTTGCATAATTTATTTCATGAGCGCTATGGCAAATTTACAATGTTAATGTTTCAGATGTTGTAACTCTTTTGATTTCATTTAATCTATTCTGCGATTTTATTGATTGTTTTGGTTTCACTCTTAAATTAACCGTCATGGATGAAGGAAACTTTTCTTCGCTGTATAACAAATGATTCGAACAACCTGGAGCACAGCAGGAAGTTGGCATTTTAAAAGATTAATTAGCAATATATTGTTAGAACAATCATTTCGAATACCAAAAAAAAAAAAAAATCCCGACAAAAGATGAAAAAAGATAGCTGGAGCTGTTGCCATTCACAACTTGAAACAACCCCCATTTTAAAATAGGTTATTTTCCACGTGTTGTCGTATAGCATTTTCAGTCACTTTTAGGATAATTACATATACCTTCGGCGATTTAAAACCTTTCACTTCCTAAACTTTCTGGGACCGTTCTGTTAAATTCGTTTACACTTTACGAATCTAAATCTTATTCTCAATCACTTTAGTGGCGCGTGTTAAATGTTTACAAAATAATTCTTTTTGACTTCAGACTGTCAAGGGATTTGTTGACCGAGTTATGGTATGACGCTTCCATTGTAAATTAAATATCATGTATTTAAATATTGCCTAGCGCAAAACATCTTCCCAGTTTTAAAAAGTTCAATGGGTCGGAATTCCTCGTATTAAATACAGAAAGTTTACGTATTCTTTATGGTTTATTTCTCTCAATTCAGCTGCCAATTAACAAACCGTAAACTTAACGGGATTTCTGGCAGTGTATCCACTTTTTCGCTTTATCGACAGTAATTACCAGCAACGAAAAACCGCAGATAAAAATAAAAGCGTTATCTTTCATGCAGCAGTAGTGTAGATTACTCCATTTCCTTCGTATTATCGATAGCAATTGAAGAGCTTAGTGAAACAACGTGCTAAGTGACAATTTTGAAAAATTCAGATTTTTGTGTTAAACGAACATGATAGTCTCTTTTTTTTTAGATAACAAGCTTCCCTTTTTCATAAACTTAAAGTTAAGTATATTTTTTTACCGTTCGCAAGTATTGTTTTCCACGTATCTAAGTGTAAACGAAAAATTTCAAAGCTCAGTTTCTCGTTTGTCACTTAGCACGTTCTTCCACTGAGCTCTTCTATTATATCACCAAGGATAAACCGCGAATACAAATAAAAGCGTTCTCTCTCATACAGCAGATATTTTCTATCATTTCGCTGCTGTCTCTTCAGACATGGCGTGTGCTGATGAAAAGGGGTGTTTCACCCTCTCTTGGGATATTGAGAACTTCAGCGCTTTCCTCCATTCCGATAAGGGTGTTTTGACATCTCCAGCTTTTAAAACGGAGATCGGTGGCGAAAGTTCACTGTGTTGGTTTCTAAGTGTTAATCCCTCTGGTTCAATCATAATTATTAATCTAAACTGTTTGAATGAAAGTGGAATTCCTGATAATTGCGAAGTTTCTTTTAACTCTTCTTGCGGTGAGATTATACGGAAAGATGCCACTGGCAAGTATATAAGTGTGGAATGTTCAGTTAAAAAAGAATTATTAAACAACAACAAGAAGCTTTCAAAAATTACTCAGGATACTCTGGCACTTGAGTGCAGGATGTGGCAGAAGGCGATGAAGGACGGAGAGTTTCGCATCCACTCAGTTGTAGAAAAAGTCAATTTCTGCTGGGGCATCACAAATCTCAATGAGCGTACATCCAATGAATGTCCCTACTTCCAGTTAACGATTTCGGAGAAGAACAATCTGAAAATCATGGACTTATACCTTAAGAAAACTCAAGACAGCAAATACGATTTTTGTGTCATGGTACCACCAATGATAGAAAGTTGCTTTTCCTTCGTGCTATGCAAGCTTATCGGAACAGCACATGAAGGATGGTATAATCACTTGCGAACTGAGTGGGCAAAAAAAGTTGTGATTTCTAGCATAAAATACTGTGTTGCCATAAAACTGGAATCCATTGTTGCATATCATAAAAATGTCCCGAATCACATCACACATCCCACCTCATCTCACTTAGTGAGAACTCGGAGCATGCCTAAAGAAGTTATCGGAACCGAGCCTTTGTGTGAAGACCTCCTTCACCTGTACAGAGAAAGCATCCTCTGCGACGCGACTCTCAGAAACGAGGAGAAGTCCTTCTCGGCCCACAGAAGTATCCTGGCAGCCAGATCGCCTGTCTTCCGCGCCATGTTCGAGAAAGACGAGACGACCGAGGGTCAATCAGGGGTGGTGGTCATCGACGACGTCGACCACGAGACCATGGACCAGATGCTGGTCTTCCTGTACAGTGCCAGCCTCGAGGACGTACAGTGGGAAGAAGCCTCGAAGCTTTACTACGCGGCAGACAAGTACGACGTCCGATCCTTGAAGCACAGGTGCCGCGACATCCTGATATCTGGTCTGACCATAAACAACGCCTGCGAAGCACTCGTCTTGGCAGACAGACACTCAGACGAAGATTTGATGGCGAGCATCGTGGATTTCATTGGGAAACACGCTGAAGTGATTTCCTCGAAGACTTGGGAAGAAATGGAGGAAAACAATCCTCGAATAGCCGCTAAAGTCACGCGTGAATTGTATTTGAGGAAAATGATGAACTGAAGTATGGGGTGATAGACATGATGTGGGCAGCAAGACCGTAGACCGGCTGCTAGTCTTCATCTACGGCGGCCCGCTCGAAGATCTTCATAGGTAATAAGTCTTGAAGCTGTACTACGTTGCAGAAAAGTACGATATCCATCCACTGAAGAAGTTATTTGCCAACATCCTGATAGCCTGGCAGTGTCAAATGTTTGCGACACGCTTGCCTTGCCCTACAATCACTCGGACGAGCAGCTAAAGAAATGTGTTCTGGATTTCATCTACGACTATACAGAAGTAGTTTCTTCACTAAGCTGTTGTTGTTCAAGAGAAGGTAGAAATGTGGTCTAAATGAGCTATATTGCTGTGCAAAATTTTTTTGCCAATCGATTAACTTTCCCTGCCATGATGATTTTAGCATTTTTATCATTAATTTTAAAATTTGGATGTACGATTGGATCCCGGCCCTTCGAAGGTTTCGACCTACAAAAATAGCGAATGTGAACTAGTAAAACAGCTATTTTAGTTCTGCTTATCGCATCTCAGTTTTTTGGCTCTGATGAAGGACAATAATTTTTCAAAAACTTGTTTTTCTCTTATAAACTATGGTTTTTTATATAGTATTTACTCATTTGCTTATTGTTACTTTTTATGGCTATAATTTAGTACAAAGCAAATGAGCTATGCTTCTAAATCCGAGTTAAAGACTTTATCCGCTGCCGAAAATTCGCAAGAACTTCCATTTATGGTGATAATTGAAATCTCAGAGAAACAGGGCTTGGATAGTTATCACCATTCTTATCATGTGACAGTGTAACGACTAGCTAAAACAATCGATACCAATCCAGCTAGACCTTTTATGGACGTATTTGGGACTGAAGAAAATAATCGATAAAATAAACTTTACGGAAACATCAACAACAAAAATTCGACATAAAAGTCAGATTTTTCCTACAAAAAAATTACCAATTTTTTTTCTACTACCAAATTTTTCTGCAAAAATATGTACTGATTATGTCCTCCAGACCCAAATTTTTTCATATTTTTATGTAGGAAATTCTACAGTTGATTTACTCTAATTTCTACAATTATCTGCTAGTTTTTATTTAATAAAAACAAAACTGCCGAGTCTGAAGAAAATGTTTTGTTATTTACTCCTTAAAAAATGTATGCTCCAATTAATTATTTTAATTACTATAAAACTTATTTTTTAACAAATCAATTGTTTGTCTTAAATTGTAAAAAAAAATTACGAATGTAATTGGTAAGTTAATATTTAAGTTATTAATTAATAATTAAGATTTTTATTATGTGTCTATTTAAATGCATAAAAAAGTTGAAAACATAATTTCTCGAATGTTCAATAAATAATGGATTTATACATTTGCTTTAAAGGATGTTAAATTGTACTTTTAAAAAAAAGCACTGCCTGATGGACCTGAGCAGAAGTTAACGTGAAATTTTGTTGGGCATAAATTATAGATAGATTTATGCTTTCAAGATCGTTTGATATAAACCGACGGTTCTGCAAAAATGCCTTTTACACATTACTGCTTAACGATTGAGTTCTAGAAAGTTTTGGCGCCAATGGATGATTTGTCTAATCTTTTTCAAACTTTTTTTTTCTGTCACTTACATGAAATACTTACTTAAAGTCGCA
Organism: Hylyphantes graminicola; assembly: GCA_023701765.1. Classification (NCBI taxonomy): domain Eukaryota; kingdom Metazoa; phylum Arthropoda; class Arachnida; order Araneae; family Linyphiidae; genus Hylyphantes; species Hylyphantes graminicola. Next base: position 7,085,058 of record CM043115.1, on the reverse strand, counting down.
GTGCTTGGCGATCTTGCCCCCCACCAAGAAAGTCATAAGTCATACATGAAATACTTAAACAAAATTTATATAAAACCTAGTGTTTGGCCTTGTATGTATGTATATAAACCAGTAATGGCCTTAGATGTCCTTACTCCATCAAACCCAAACGTTCATCCTATGATGTTTGAAGAATTGGTGATTCGAAAAAAACTAAGTTTAACACAAATTATATGAAGAAAGAAGACAGTTTTATACAAGAGGCAAATAAATCTGGTCATTTATTTTTAAAGCCACACTAGAAATCAATCCACACACACATTTACCTTTAATTGCAAAAAATTAGATTCATATAAACTAATATACTGAAAAGTTTAACAATTTCTTTATATTAAAAAAAAGCGTTAGAAAATACAGTGATAAAACAAACTAATTTAAAACTGCTTGTATCAGTCTGGCAGTGAAATGTTACTAAAACTTATTTTTTCCAAACAATTCTATCTCTTAGCATACAAACTACTGAAGCTTTTAGCATCTATCTTGAGATGTAGATAACTGTTATATAAAAATTTTGTTTAACAGAAAAGCTCTCTGTGTATGATTGCAGGTGACATTATCAGATGCGAGAAATGCAAAATTGAATGAAAAGAGAACTTTCTAAAAACACAAATTGTTGGTAAATTAAAAAATTAAAGTGACATTGTCATTTTAAGGGTCTCTATATACTGGTTGAGAGTTTTATATTAAAAGTAAGTATGAATTCAAGTACAATTTTAAAATGATTTGTTGTTTGCGAGGTACACTTGAAATAGTTTATATTTAAGGTGAAATAATTTATATTGTAAGGTATTTTTAGTTTTGCTGAAAATTTTCACAGGTTATTTTCTCTATAGTGTATATAATAACAAATGGTTTGAAACATATTCTGTCACTTAGCCCGCTTTCACACAACATTTGTGTTCAACATGAAAAAAAAGCGCCAAACACAGCATTATAATTCCATATTAAACATGTACGCATGTATATTAAACATGTTGGGGTACGCTAAGTTTGGCTCGCTTCATTTATTTTCTTTCGAAAAGTGAATAGTTATTCGATTAAATTCAACTATTATTCAAAATAATTCAATAATTATCGTTTGCTAAATTAATTTTTATTTCAAAGAATAAATAAGTAATGTTTCTCGCTATTAAATAGAAGCAAAATATTTCATATCAACAAAACGAAAAGAGTGCCTTTCAGGCCATTTCCTCGAAAATCACACAAGGGATAAGGAAAACAAGCTTGCGTTGCAATCGTAAGGACTATAACCCGTCTTCTGGAGACTGTAGATAATCGTGGGCTTGTAAAGAGATAAATATAAGCGACACAGGTTCCGAACAATCATTAAGACTTTTTATTTAATAAAATTAACAATAACCAAATCTTAAGCTGAGAAAAATTAGCTACAAACATGCTATAGGAAGCAGAACTCGTCGGAGCAACTGAAAGCACTACTAAGGCCAAAGAAGCTCTCCCAAACGCGCTCGGGGACGGAGAGTTTAACATCATAGTTCCGTGTGACGTTGTTCCGAAGATGAAGAGAACGTGCCTCGAAACCTGGTCGGAAACACTCGTTCACGGATGACCACATTTTTAGGGTTCCGAATGCGTCTGAACTATTTCCTCCTTTTTCGGCACTCAGAACAATGACGTTGAAATTTCCGTCTCCGCTCATGTTTGGGAGAGCTTCTCTCGCCTTGTTTGTAAGTTGGCCGTGCTTGAATGACAAATGACAGTGAATGCGCCCTCTAGAAGGGAGAGTGTAGGCTTTATAGCCCATCACGCAGCTCGCCAGAAGAGACAGTCACAAGGGACACACAAAGAAGGACGACACAAACACATAGACAAATAACAACATTTATTAACAAGCATAAACATCCATGCCTTTACCGGGATTCGAACCCGAGTCCAGCAGCTCCAAAGGCTAGTACACTAACCATTGCGCCAATGGGCCGGCTGGCCGTGCTGAAAGTCGAAACACATAAACGTTCTGATGTTTTTAGGTAGGTCGGTACATATACATATTCTAGTTTGTGTGCTTGATGAGCGACCCACTTATAAACCATCGTCAAGTAAGACAGACACAGAATATTTACTGACACAGAGAGAGAAAATACATCCAGGGAGAAGGCGGGAATCGAACCTGCACCCGGTACAGTGAGCAGCCTATAAGCGTAATGGTTTAGAACGCCCAGTCAGTTAGGCATTCGCCTCGCATGCGAAAGTTCCCAGGTTCCGGTCCGGGCATCGCCAAAGTAAATGCCGGGCTATAAACGGCCCGTACAGCCAAAAATGTCTGACGAATAATACCCCGTGTAGGATGAGTGCACGTTAAATATGATCCAAAGTTCCAACGCTGCGTCCAATATCGCCCTTAACGGTTGCGTAGGGGGTACATACTTAGGTGTCGGCTCGTCACTTCTATACTAGGACGATAATTCAAACTGAACTATACCATTTCTAGCCGGAATGTAAGCTTCGAAAAGACTCTCTTCCCCCATCTCTTCACTGGGTTTTCCACGAAAAGGGGGAAACATCGCTTATCTAATCCTAGCGCGCTTGAGGTTTACAATCAAAACAGTTATTTCCTCATGTAGGGTGGGGCAAAAACCGAAAAAGCTATAAATCACCCCGTTTCCAAGAAAACCGCACTCGTGGATGGGGGAGGAAATGCTTCCCAAGCTTACAATCTAAATAGACCTACTACAGGGTGAGGCAAACAAAAGTAGCCCCAAAGTGGAGATAAGAATAGGACAGAAATGTTGCCAAGTCAAAAACCAATACAAAAACAGGTTTGCTAACTGAAGCAATTGATCGCTTCAATATTAAGCCCAAACAAACGCTTGGCGACTTATTTGCCGGCAACTACGCTATGGTTTGAGGAGCAGGTTGAAATGAAATATAAACAAGGTTTGTAGAGATGATTAAGAAAAGTTCCCACGAGTGATTATTTTGATCGTTATTTATCCTAGAGAATAGGACCTTTTTGTTTTTGTTAATAAAAAACATTCTAAATTGATTGCAATACACAAAATTTGCATCATGGGACGTCTTCATACAATATGACCTAAGATCTGAACTCGCCACTAGACTATGAGTAGCTCTAACGTGAAGCTATTCCAATCCAACCAATGCAAAAACCGGTTTCAGGCGGCTTCAATAGTTTTTCTCGCCAAACTTTTCAACGTATTCCTATCTCTAGACCGGGGCCACTTTTGGTTGCCTCACCCTGTACAATCCCATTGTGTTTGCAGGGAGGTGGACGCTGCCGGGACACAGTCGGCCACCGTCAGTTCCCCCAACGTGACGATGATGATCACCGACCGAGGGGGCAGCGACATCACGGCCGCACAGGTCGGAGACGCCCTCGCACTCAGATTCGAGATCGTCGACCCCAACAGCTGAGTGACCACTTTTTACTCCTTTTTTAATGTGAAGAGAACAGGGGGAAAACCCCTTCATTGCATAAGAATCTCCCTGCATCTGCTTGGCAGACATTGGCGACAGGAAAATCAATTTATCTCTTGCTTCTTCGTTCGCGGTACAAACGTTTGACTCGTGTCCATTAGAATCAGAGTTGCTGCGAGAGAAAAACAAAGTGAGAAACCCAGTTCTTTACTCCAGTTTAGGTCATGACTGGCTATTGTCGCTAAAGAGGTCTGATGCAAACAGATTGCTATACAATGAAGGGGTTTTCCCCTATACTCTTCATTACACTTAGTTTATTTTTTGTTATTTCTATTGAAATGTATTTTCTAAATTCTTGATTAAAACTTAAAAGATACTTTTTTTTTAAAAAAAATAGTACACCCCCTTCAACTAACTGACTTTTTCAACAAAAAAATAATAAATTATAGATTTTTATTAATTTGAAAATTTGAAGAATTGAGGATGTTTTGAGACTATTTACTATTGAATGTTCACATTTTTGTAATCATCAACTATGGCTCTTTACAAAAATTTCAGACTAATTTAACAGTCAAAACCAGCCTAGAACATAGCTAATATGTCAATCGTGTCTTTGAGGGTACTAAAGCCTTTTAAAAATAATTTTTTTTTAATAATTCCTAATAGTATTAGTGTTTTAAATAAACAACAAACCAAAATTCACTTATCCCTTTCCGACCGAGCTATCACGATTGTGCGGGTGTAAAAGAGAATGTTCAAGCTCTTCAAAAATATCGATACCGAAGCAGCTGACTTATACCATTCGTTATTTGTATAAAACATGACTTTGTTTTTATGAAGTTGTTGGCATTGATGCTCTTTAACGCATTTTTTTTCGACTAAACTCCAAATTTAATGTCAAACTTTATCTCAGCGCCATCTGACCGCCGGCGCCGGTCTTAAAGGGTTAAAGCCATACTTATTTTCGTTCCATGTCTGACTGTGTTTTTATCCATTATTTTACAGGTCCCTATGAAATCTTCGTTCGCGAGCTGGTGGCTATGGACGGAATAGACAACAGCGAAATTCTTCTCATTGATAGTCTAGGGTAAGTTTTTAAAATAAACCTTTTATTGTTTAAAATATTTACACTTTTGAAGTTGTAGTGCTGACCATCCAATTATTATTGTATTTTGAATAACTTATTTATTCAGAAAAGAAGGAAGACTCTATTTTTTATTTTTTTGTCATGTCTTACCAAAGGGTTACATAGAAAACACCTACAGCTTAAACACAAATCTGAATATGCATTAACATTTAAGCCAGAAACAAACGTTTCGTTCGAACAATTTTGTACTTTTGTAAATACTGCTTTTTTGATTTGATACAGCTTTTTTTTTTATCTCAACTGATAACGATTTTTCCAAACAGTTATTAATCATTATAATCGTTAAATATGATTAGTAATAAAGATTAAGTCATTGGTTTACATTCATAAATCTTAGTTTGGGTCATTTTAAGGAATTTCAGTACCCCAAAATCGGAGAAAAAATAAAAACAAAAATTATTGGCTTAAAATACTATTACAACCTTTATTAATAATGTCACAAAGTATCAAGACGATTGGAAAAATATTTGTGACATTAAAAGCCATTTTAATGTCATGGCTTCGTAAGGAAAAAAATCAAACAGTTATTTACAAAAAACTTTTAACCTCAGATTAATATATAAGGTTGGTATAACACAGAGAGAAAATTTTAAGATGATCTGATCAGTAGTTATTGTGAAAAGGTACATTGCAATTGGCCAATTTAACATTACCGATATACAACATACTGAACCCCCTTAAAGTAACTTTCCGTTATATATTGTTCTGTACTATTAAATAAATTACAGGTGTCCCACTGACGTGACCATCATGGGCAGCCTTGGTAAGGCTCAGAACTCGGGGAAAGTGCTTCTGGCCCCGTTCGAGGCCTTCAAGTTCCCGACCTCCGACATCGTACAATTCAAGGCCCTGGTCACACCGTGCCTGCCCAACTGCGAACCCGTGAGTACTGCACACTGAACTACAGAGCCTTCTTTATTTAGAAAAAAAGCCTATTAACCTTCTAATGCATGAATTTTCACACCCAAAAAATATATATGTATCTTTAATACTCACACATTATGGGAAAAATACTAAAAAAAGTTTAACTGCATTAGAATCATAAATTATTTCAATTTTTAAAATTTTTCCCCGTGACAAAAACCAGCTGCAAAATTCCAATTTTGATAATAATGACTAGAAAACTACTAAAAATATTTCAAAATATTCCTTTATAACTATGATTAATTTTTCAAAACAATTTATTAGTATTTAGTACTAATATTATTATTCTTTGAATACTGCCAAAAACGTAATTTCACAAAAGTTAATAACCTCACTCTTTAATTTTGAATACACTTTTACTTTTGTCATCTATGAAGATTATTAGTAACTAAAACTTTATTATGAAATGTAATAGATGAAAAGAACACAGATTTGTCTAGAAGGAGCTCTAATTTAATAGAATAAAGTGGATTATGTTACTTGTTACCAAACGGTAACAGTATGCATTAGAGGGTTAAATAGGGAAATAGCCTGACTGAATTCTACACTGCAAATCTAGAGTGCTATTTCGCTTTCATAGTTTCTGCTTATAACGTAATGTGTTAAGCTAAATGAAGAGCTTAGTGGAAAAACGTGCTTAAATGACACTTTTGAAAAAATTTAGATTTTTGTGTCAATAAACGTTTTATTGCATCCTTTACAGATACCGAGATTCCCCTTTTTTATAAACTTTAAGTATATTTTTTACCTTTTGTAAGGGTCGATTTTAACGTATTATAAGTGCAACACTCTTAAACAAACAAGCGATTTTAACTCAATCTGAGTTAATTTTCACTCATTCCAGTATCGAAAATACGCTTCCTCTATAGGAGTGGATTTCACTCTCATGTTTAGTTAAACCTCCGACAGGATCAATCCAAACGAGTGATTTTCATTCCGTCTGAGTTAATTTTCACTCCTTTCCAGTGTCGAAAATGCACTTTTCCTATCGGAGTGGATTTCACTCTTTTGTTTTAAGAGTGAAATGCAAAACTTTAAGGCTCATTTTCTCGTTTCCAAGTTTTTTGTGACATAAAAAGTTCTTCCACTAAGCTCTTCAATTTTTTTTCAAACAATTAAAAATAATTCGGGCTGTTCCAAAACTGAAAAATACCTCTTAAATGTTTTTATAATCGAGTTACGGTTAGGTTAGGTTAGGTTTGAATCATCGTCGCACTAGAGCTACACGAGGGCTATTGGCGACGGAAGTCGTATTTTAGAACCACAGTCAGGTGACGAGCCAACACCTGAATAGGCACCCAACGCAACCGTTAAGGGCGACATCATACGCAGCGTTAGGACTTTGAAGGATAATTAACGTGCACTCCCTTACACGGGGTATTATTCGTCGGACATTTTTGGCTGCACGGGCCGTTTGTTGGTCGGCAGCTATTTTAAAGAAATTTATTACCGAATTACCGAATTGAATGTAGGGTCAAGTGGGGTAAGTGTGATTGGGGGTAAGTGTGATAAACAGCTCTTGTAACTTTGGAAATCATTCTAAAAATCTGAAAGTTTGCAATATATAACATTAGACCACTTATAATTAAACTAAAAAGAAATATTGACCTAATTTTTTGTTTAAAGAAAGTTTTGAGCTTTTGAATTTAAGTGCAACTGTCTTCTTTTTTATGTGGGTCCTTCTATGTGGGATAAAACAGCAATGGATTTTGAAATGCAAATTTTGTACCCTTAAAATTGGAATTCAAACATATAATTTTTTTTTCTACATATGTATGTTTCTTATAATAATTCACTACCAATTTTAGGATTTGGAATTTACTTGAAGCAGAGAACGAAGTTTCTTAATGAAAAATGCAGAAACCCTATCACACTTACCCCACTTGACCCTAATCTGTTCTTTTTTTCCCCCCTCAAGGTGGAGTGCAGCGTGAAGAGCCACGGCCAGAGCCGCGACTTCCTCTCGATGGGCCGGAGGAGGAGGAGGTCGTACAGCTTCTCGGCGGCCGACGCCGACAACAGCAACGAGGAGGTCGTGGTGGTGCAGAGCATCCAGATCACAGACAAGTTCGGATTCCAGAAGCAGGACAGGATGGCCGACCACAACAGGGACCACGTCAAAGGTACACGGACGAGAGTTTAACAAATCCTCATATTGATGTGATTCATAAAGATGTTGTATTGCAGCAATTTAGGTGTTCAAATTCATTTCAAAGTCTTGGTCAAAAAACCGATTTAAAATATCAATTTCTTTAACAAAATCTTTTTTTGTAATGGTAATTTTAGGTTTATAAAACGTAAATCCATTAGCCTAACACCATTGGGCTAGAAGAAAAGTACTGATCAGGGCAGCAAAAGAGCCAGTTCAATACCGAAATGCAGAGGAATACGCGGCACTTCAGCAGAAACGAATGGGGCAGAAAACCAAGAAACTTGCCTATTTTGCTATTGGGTTCGTCTTCGCTGGTTCTCAGTTAGTGATCCGCATGGTTATTTCTTTAAAAAGTTGGAATTTAAAGTTAAAGAAAGTTAATTTCTTTGAACTAAAAATGTTAAAATACATTTAGAAGCCCAAGTCAATATGATAAAGGGGTCTCACACAAGTGTGGGGGAAATAGTCCTTTTCTGCTCTGTTTGCTCAAAAGGGTGCGAGTGGGTTTTCCGCTCGCTGACACTTCACTCCAGTTTCTCTTCTAGCTCAATGCCCAACACTCGTACAAAATTAGTACCTTTTTTGCTCTCAATCAGTACTGAACTGTGTCCTTCTTGCATTCCCAGACACTCTTCCCAAGGAGGGCTGCGTCAATCTGGTGGGCCTGGTGGTGGCCTCTTCCATGTTCCTGGTGGCCCAACTTCTGCTCATCATGGCCTGGGCCATCCTGTGGCAGAGGAGGAAGAACAGGGCCCACAAGCACGACGATAACTCGACTTCCAGCGGGAGATCGTTTGCATCACACTACTTCATGGGACGACACTGATGCAAGTGTCTCATCGAGCGACTGAACATTCAAGAACAGACACTACTAGGCTAGGAAAACATTGTGTTTGTCTCAATTTATGTCGATACATCCATGGGCAGATGCTTTGGTAAGGTGATGTCTGTTTCTATGTCGACAGTGCTATGGCAGACATTGAGTTCTTGTATGTTTCAACCAGTGACTGTACAATCATGGGCAGGCACTGTTGGAAAACATTGTGTTTGTCTCAATTTATGTCGATACATCCATGGGCAGATGCTGTGGTAAGGTGATGTCTGTTTCCAGCTTTATGTCGACAGAGATATGGTAGACATTGAGAAAGCATTGAGTTCTTGTATGCTTCAACCAGTGACTGTACTGTACAATCATGGGCTGACACTACTGTAAACCATTGTTTTCTTCAGACATTCTTGTATGTCTCAATTTGTGTCTATATGTTTATGGGCAAACATTTGGTGTAATGTAGTACAAGTTTTCTGATGCCTGTTTCTAGCCTTTTGTTGACAAAGCTATGGCAGATATTGAGAAAGCATTGAGTTCTTGGTATGTTTCAACCAGTGACTGTCTCAATTTATGTCTCTACATCGGTGAGCAGATCTTTACGGTAAGGTGATGTTTGTTTCTAGCCTTTTTTCGACAGAGATATGGCAGACATTGAGGAAGCATTAAGTTCTTGTGTGTTTCAACCAGTGACTGTACAATCATGGGCAGGCACTACTGTTAACCATTGTGTTCTTCAGACATTCTTCGATATATGTCTATACATTCATTGGCAAACTTTGGTGCAAGATAATACTAGTTTCTTGATGCCTGTAGCCTTTTGTAGACAGAGCTATGACAGATATTAAGAAAGCATTGAGTTCTCTTGTGTTTCAACCAGAGAGTGTACATTCAGTGGGCACACTACCAGAAACCATTGTGTTCGTGTGTGTCTCAATTTATTTCTATACAACCATGGGTAAGATGCTGGGGGTAAGGTAATGATCCGTTTGATGATGTTTGGTGATGCCTGTTTCTAGCCTCTTGTTGTTTAACAGAGCTTTAAAAAAGCGACAGCAGAAATTGAGTTCATGTGGGTTTCAACCAGTGTACATTCATGGGTATAAATTCTGTTATTTTTGTTTTTCTGACATTTTTGTATGTCTCAATTTACGTTCCATACATCTATGGCAGACACTGGAGAGCACTAACACACGTTTCCTGATGCCTATGTCTACTGCCTAGCCATTTGTCACATGACAGAGTTTTTACCCAGCTATGACAGACATTAAGTAAACATTGCGTTGAAACAACGAACCAGTTAAAAGCATTTATTAAAAATGTCAAAAACTATTACTAGTATATTTAAAATGCATGTTTGTGCCGTAAGGAACAAGCCTTTAAAATGAATTCATTAGTTTGGTGATGTGATAAGATTCAGCAATTGTTTAAATATTATCAAACTAGGAAACCTTATTGCGTGGCAGCTAAATGTAAAAAGAATTCTAGTTTTGCTGATAGATTATGTTCTTTTAAATTAATTTTTTACGTGTGGAGTTCTTGTTTTGCAGAGTAAAAATATTAACATCCAATTTTTTTTTACAAGGTTTTGTAAAATGTGAGGTTAAAGACATTTTTGCATAGGAACTTAATGCTTTTCTTATTTGTATTTTTGGTGAGAGGAATTTATTTTACTGAACTGGCTGCTCTCTAATAAACTTTCCTTACTTGCCAAAGATAAATTAATCGAACAAATATTGTGTTGTTTTAAGCTGTGATTCTAAACAAAAGGGTCTGCACATTAAAAAATTTGTTCAGTTTTTAAAAATACTATTTCCCTAGTAAAAGAATTGACATTTTATTTAAATTAGCCTTAACAACCAAATATTACTCTAATTTTACCTGTAATTTTTTTTAAATGTTTTTTTATATTAATAAGTAAAGTGTAAACACAAAAAAAAATGGGAAAAATCATTTTGAAAATCAACTACTAATAACTTTACAAAACTAATATGAAACTGACCTATGATTAAATTGCTATTATAAAACTTAATATAAATCATTGTCTTTAAAAGTAGAAGAGGACTAATTTTATAAGTTTATTACATGTTCCTAGAACTTAAAAATACTCTATTTTTCAAATGGCTGAAAATGTTTATAATCTTATATAAATGTAACTAGTCTAGTATATGTTGATATATATTGATAGACTGAACTTTTAAAATGGTTAAATAGATTATGTATACGACAAATAATACATTTAATATATTTATTATAAAAAAATAATAAGGGAGACATATTTTTATTTGTCTCGTGCCTTTGTTAATGAAACAAAGGGTTATGTGGTAACTATTATTGTGTGTAAAACTCAGCTATTTATTTTGTATATATTTTTTATGTTAATTTATGTTTTCGATGTGTGACATACTTTTTTTTTAATGTTTTTATGTGGAGATTCTTGGTGTTTAGAATATTTATATATTTTCTATAATGATATATTACCATATGAAAGGTAGGGCTTAAAATGGTGATTGTTTCCTCATAACTCACTTTATTTATAATCATTTTCATGCTTTTCATATAAAACATTTTCAATACGTACCTAGATTATTATATAGAAAATGGTAAGGTTCTGCTACTATATCAATAATAAGCATTTTTAAACCAACTTTTAACACACTTCAATTTTGTTACATTTACCCAGTTTTTTTTTATTTTGCTATTCAAGTTTAAAAGAAGTATGAAAACATTTTATTTATATTTTTTTTCACAAATGATGTGCTCAAAAGAGAAAACTTTTAACAATTTGATAAAATTGGAGTTGTCAATGTCGAAAATAGTTAGAATAAGATTTATTAATGAGAAATATATAAATAATTTGTAAGTTTCCTAAAACATTATTAAGTTTACACAAACTTTAAATTCTACAAGCATTGTGCAAATTAGTAAAGATAATCTTGGACAATAAATATTTTTGCAATTTCACTTCCTCATTACATACTCATTTTAGAATTATTAGTTTTGTACATCTAAATTATATATGGAAAATTATAATTTATTTGGTCATGTAAACTGAAATGGGCAAGGCAGGCCTTGGTCCACTAACAAGCTGTTGAACCGAGGAATTTAGTTTTAGATTAATTTATTTTTGTAAAGAAATATTTTTGTACTGGAGCTTACATGGTTCTTTTAATAAAGAAATATATATAAAATACATTGGTGCTCTTTATTTAAAATATGCATTAAAATTCGTGTGAATAAATTTATATTTCAAAACTATTCATGGAATATTTCATGTATTAATAAATGGTTTTTATACATGACCATAACTAATTGCATTTTACTTTTTAAAAAAATTAATTTAGAAACTGAACACTATGTAAATATTTTTTAACCAAACTAACAATAAACTATTTTAATACAAATTGATCTTTTATATTTTGCACACTGTTAACAATTTTAATAGTGTTTTAAAAATTTCAACTTCAATAATTTAATATGCAAAAATAACTATTTGAACAAGTCTTGAAAACTTAACATTGCATTATAAACTTTTAAGATTTTGTTTTATGTGTTAGTGTAACTGAAAAGCTTAGTAAAAGAAAGCGCTAAGTGACAGTTTTGACAAAAACTTAGATTTTTGTGCCAATGAACACATTAATCTAACCATTAACGATAAGTTTCATCTTTTTCATAAACTTAGTTAAATATATTTTTTACCGTTTGCAAGTACTGTTTACCAGAGGGCTAGCTGACCCCTTCCCTTTCTGGATTTTGCAGAAGCCCCAACAGTTGACCTTGCACCCAACACAATATTAGATCAACATATTTAACATGCAACAGTCCCATATACACCATTAATTATTGCCTGGATAATTTTTAAGTCCAGCATGATAAGTTTATGTGAGGACATAACCTGCAAACATATCTTCTATGGCATGATGCAACACCTTCTTTAGATCAGGCCTCTGCACTCAAACAATGAAGTGGTTGAAGTATTCCAATAAAGTCAATCACATAAAAGCAATGCAAAGACATAATCTCCCAACAGCAATGCGCTCCTAGCACAATGAAGAGGGCGCCACCATTTGGATTGGTGGTTGCGTCACCAGAGAGTTACCAATTGTAAGCATCAAACTTTTGCCTGTCCAGTTTATTGTTTTCATTTTGAGATAATTTTACTTAAGTTTATTTGTAATTGTTGTAATCTAGTGTTGCATACGTTGTGGGTTTAACTAAATTAAATTTTTACTAAAGTTTCTCACAAGATTTTCTTTTGATTTGCAACCTAGACATTACACAACTATTTTAGGTAAATGATTGGTCAGAGTAGTGGACTACTCTCACTCAGCGTGTAAAATAAGCGGTATCGCATCGCGAAACGCGACACCAAAATGAAAACTTGCGATAGCGATTTAGCTTTGTATCGCATTTAGTTGCGATACAAAGCAAAATCGTTTTAGAACTACGGCGATTCGGAAATCGCCGATCGCCGTAGTTTCGCGACTTTCGGATCGGCGTAGTTTCGCAACTTTCGGGTCCCCAAATTCCGCGACTTTTGGATCCCCGGAGTTCTGCCACTTTCGTATCCGCGGAGTTCTGCCACTTTCGTATCCCCGAAGTTTAGCGATTTTCGGATCCCCGAAGTTCCGCGATTTTCGGATCCCCGAAGTTCCGCGATTTTCGGATCCCCCGAGTTCCGCGACTTTCGGATCATCGAAGTTTCGCGATTTTTGGATCCTTAATTTTTTTCAAAAGTGCTATGCATTAATTAAAAATTGCTACACACAAGTACTTTGGTGTAGCAAAACTGCTATACACACAAAAAAAGGTATTTTTCACGCTGCTCTCACTACGTCACAAGCAAAATGAAAACCTTTGCAGAGGCCTTGTTTATAGGAGGTGTGGCATGATGCCCTATGGAAATCTTAAGCTTAATAATGTAAGAGCAGAGAGTTCCTACATATACAACATATTTTATTACAAACTTGGAGAATTAAGAGGAGACAGAGATGAGTGGTTCGTGTTGCTGCTTTGCTCCAGATAAGGATCTTTGATTCTTCGGAAAACAGCCAAAAATTTGTCTCCCTTGTTTCTGGAAACTTTTTTAGCCTCTTCAGAGCTTTCGTAGATTTTTTCAACTACTGGATCTTTTTCCTAGAAGAAGTATCAAATTGAGTATAAAAGTTATAAATAAATTTAACACAAAATCTTTATTTTGTTTTTTGCATTGAATAATTTAATGAAGATTCAAAAAGTTTCATTGTTTTTATTTTTAGCAAAACACATGAAAAATATTAGATTTATTTGTAATGAACAATAATTAACATTACTAATGTGTGTTTTATATATACTATGAATGTATTAGGAATATGTTATATTATGTTATTAATATTTTACTTAAATAAATTCCACTAAAACTATTTAAATATAACTTATAATACTATATTGTGTAAGTTTTGAGATTATTTAACTTAAATATTTTGAAAGAATTAATACAAAATAGAGATCTACTAACCAAATACAGTACTAGAGTCTATAATCTCCTAACTTTCCTTGCAGATTTTTTTTTTAATAAAAAGGTTAAATGTTACTGTGTAATGTTGGTACTTCCATAGATTACACATGCCAATTAAAAATCTCAGTCAATTAAAAATCAGTCTTCACAAATATATTTGTTGATACAGAATATTCAACCGATCTAGCCTGATCAATTTAAAAGTAAAATGTGATTATAAGTGTTTGGCAAGGACTCAGTTTCATTTTACTAGAATATAAAAAAATCTCACTTACTAATTCTTCTTGTGGGATCCTTTGGAAGAGGGGATGCTCACTTAAATGTTTTACCATCCACTCATGCAAGTCTTTGACATCAGTGATTGTGTACACAATACCCTGAAATATATGAACAATAATTTAGTTAATTAATCAAATATTGATATTTTAGAAATATATGGCTATAAAACACCACATTATTGCCATTAAGATGCTAGAATTAACTTTTTTAACCTTAAAAACAGATTTCAAAGGTTAAGTTCCTTTTAAAACAGTTCCTCTATTTTGCTCCTCGCGATTCAGACTACTGCAGCCTCCATGTTAAGGGAAAGAACTGTTGACTTGGTTCTAATCCTAATAGTTAATTTTAAAGATTAATTTCATAGGAAGTAAGGATGCTTCTTAGGTCGCTTAAATGGTAAATGATAACCTTCAAAAGATTAAGGACCAGAAAACAATGCCTATCATTTCAAAGTATTCTCTGAAAAAAGGTACAACAAATGAGATTTATGATGATCTCAACTGCAGGCTTTAGTGCATTGTAACACACGTTATTAACAGCATTTAAAATCCAATGTTTATCAAAAGGATACTCAAGGTAGATCTGGATTACTCAGCTACATATCATTGCATTATTTGTTAGTTAGACTAGTGTTGGGAACCCACCATACTATCAGTTCTGAAACCCCTGAATTAGGATTATTGTTTCTGCGTAATATATGAAGGGCGTAATATATCATTATCGAATCCAGTGGTTCTCAACGGGGGCGCGACCGCCCCCAAGGGGGCGGTTGGAGGATGGTAGGGGGCAGTTGGTAAGTTTTGGGCGGTAGGGGGGCGGTGGATATGTCTTGGGCGGTAGGGGGGCGATTAGCATATTTTGGAAATTCAAACTTAATTTTTAAAGTCCCTAAAGAAAATATACCATTGATTTCCCGGTTATCATTGTTATGACTATCATACAAGCCCACTCTCTCTGTAACTCACTTGTTGTCAATGCCATCTTCATTGCTTCGCGTCATTTAATACTTTTTTATTTACCCAAATTGTGTATTCTTGTTATTAAAAGGTTCGTTTGTTCCTGTAATGTTCTTCTTGTTTACTCAACTTGTGTATTCTTGTCACTAAAATGTGACAATGATAAAGAATTTAATAGCTTAATTGCTTCTACATACCGACGTTCGCTGGCTCTCCAAAAGAACCTGCCTCAAAGGTTCTGGGTTCGTTCGAATCTGTACTCGGATTTCTCGAAAAGAAAGACGTAGTTTTTAAGAGAGATTGCTGCAGTTTAAGATGAATATTGCTTATACAACGGATTTTTTTTTTTTTTTTTTTTTTTGCGAAATTTAATTTTGTGAGTTTGCAACATAAAAGTGAAGATCTGAATTTAATCACCACAAAATCTGTCATTTCTTCTTAAAATAATTTTTTTTTACTGGCAGCAGAATTTTGGTAGAGATGAATTTAACATTTTCCAATCTTAAATGAGCTTGTGCTACGCGCTACATTATGGCAATGAAATACCCTTTGATGAAAAACTTGTTTACAGCCAACACTTTGAATCCTTGCACTAGGATTTTTTTATTAAGGATATTTTGACAATGGAAATACCCCATTTTATCTTGAACCCATTTATGAATATCGAAAAAGCAGAGATCGATATTCAGGAGGAATTGATAGAACTCTCAACAAATGAAACTATGAAAGCGAACTTTCATAATGATCACCTTACAGAATTTTGGCTTCAAACTATTACCAGCTGCTGCTATCCATGAATGTGGTCCATCGTGAAGACATGTTTGATTGCCTTTCCTTTCTCTTACTTTTGCAAGAGAAGTTCCAGTGCTGTTACTGAACTAATTTCAGAAAAAAAGATGTCTACTCCAAATCGTAGAATGAGGGGAAATGCGGCATAATATCTGTAAAAACATTCTACCAAATGTTCAGAAATAACTGGCTTTGAACCATCAAACACAACCATCTCTCTGATGTTTTTGATTGATATTACTTTTGAATTGCATTATTTTTGACTGTATTTTTCTTCAATTATCCAATTCAGTGTGCATACTTGGAAGACATGAAAGCGCATTTAAAGAATTTATGCATGTCATTTTAATTTTTTTAAAGTAATTTTATCCTCAAATAAATTTGGTGTGAAAAAATTACTCACAAGTTTGGCCATTTATAATTCAGTATTCTTCTTCCTCATACCTTAGAAAATTACAAGATTTTCACAAAGGGGGCGGTGAACTTTTTTTCAATAATTAGGGGGGCGGTAGCTTTTAAAAGGTTGAGAACCACTGATCGAATCCTTAGTTGTATGGCCATCATAGGACATTCAGGCCGTTTCAGTAGTGAAAGGGTAAAACCTTAAGAGGGTTCAATACCCAAATATCGGTGAAAAAATCAAAACAAAAATTATTGGCTTAAAATACTATTACAACCTTTATTAATAATGTCACAAAGTATCAAGACGATTAGAAAAATTTTTTTGACATCAAAAGCCATTTTAATGTCATGGCTTCCTAAGGAAATGGGTTAACAATAAAAACTTTAAATGCGTTTTTCTCATAACTTGATTTTTTGAACTTCGATGTACCTTTTCTCAAAAACTATGCTACGTTTTCTCGTAAACTTTTTTTTATATGATGTAATACATAGTATAGATTAATATGAGGTTATAAATTTTAATAAAACTAAAGTGAAAAAAATTTTATGGGGCAAAAAAGTGAAAAATTTCTTAATTTTTTGGGTTCTTGAAAACTTATTTTATTTAAAAAAATCTAACAGTTATTTAGAAAAAAACTTTTAACCTCAGATTAATATATAAGGTTGGTATAACACACACAGAAAATTTTAAGATGATCTGATCAGTAGTTATTGTGAAAAGGTACATTGCAATTGGCCAATTTAACATTAAAATATATACAACATACTGAACCCCCTTAACAGACACAAGTTGAACGTTACCTCCTCTCTCAGAACATAGGCATACTCTGACAAGAGCTGTGGACTGATGATCCTCCACTTGTGCTTCTTCGCTTTGAAGTGGGGGTCGGGGAAGAGAAAGAACATTTTGCTTAGCTAAAAGAAAGAACAACATTGAAAAAAACTATCTAGAAATAAAAATACCTTACATGTAAAATAAGTTGACAGGGAAACTTTAGAGCAGCCACAAGTCTTTTTATTTAAAAGTCAGTCACCAGGAGAAGATTGATTTGCCGTCTGCAGTCGACGAGAGAGTGTGACTGTGAATGATCAGAAAAATGGCAAAGAATCTCGAAGCTCTTCCACCTACCAATCAGGGGCTCAGATTTTTATGAGAAAGTGTGAAAAGGTCAACTTTAAAATCCCACGGGTACGTTTTCTACGGGTCAAGTTTCATTTCCCACGGGTACAGGTTCCTGGAGACTATTTCTCTCCCCTTCAGGTACATGTCTAAATTGTGGAGGTGGCGCGTGATAGATGGCAGCATCTGTCTTAGCATTTTATGGTTTACTTCTAACTTTTAAAATTAATGTGCCATTCCTAACACATTTTACATATTTCTAGTAAATCAACAAGTGGAATGCTTCACCAGATTATGTTGAATTTGTATATTCAAATCGAGTAGAAGAGTTCAAAAAGAATCTTTTTTGTTGTTGATTTTTGTATTTGTATTTAATATAAATTACACAAAACTTAAATCTAAAAAAATGTGGATTCTTTTAGTCCAAAAACTTCAAAATTATTGACAGTATCACTCCTATATAAACTCCTAATTGCTTTGGTTCCATAAATTTTATTAACTGAGTTTTCAACTATAATACATTTTACTGTACGCAGAAAAGTGACCTAACACACAAATATGACTTTTCGAGTTTTAAATGCCATAAGATTCAAAATTTAAATATCGAGCTATGAAAGCAAAAAAATCAATCAATTGATAGAATAGTTGGAATGCAGTAAGTGAATCGTTATTTTTTCTATAATGCAATGCAATGGGAAAAATAAACTTCAGACAATTTTTCTGAAAAACTACTATTTTTGCGATAGGCTTCTTTTCCGCTTACAGTGTGATATGTTCTGTTGTATATATAAACAATTGAATTCTTCCCCTACCTGTCCTTTTCTAAAGAAGTTTGGAAGGTATTATTTGAAGAAGGTAGGAAGGTATTTTATATATTATTATTTGGAAGGTTATTTTTTCTATAATGCAATGCAATGGGAAAAATAAACTTCAGACAATTTTTCTGAAAAACTACTATTTTTGCGATAGGCTTCTTTTCCGCTTACAGTGTGATATGTTCTGTTGTATATATAAACAATTGAATTCTTCCCCTACCTGTCCTTTTCTAAAGAAGTTTGGAAGGTATTTCATGGCATTGGACCTGATACAAGCTATATTCTCATACTTCCCAGGGTTTTGAACACGCAGCGCTTTTATACGCTCTTGAACGTAATCGGAAACCTTCACACGCAACTCCAGTCCTAACATAAGAGTTTCGGGAAACAGGGGCGACAACTCAACTAGAAAAAACATCAGAAGAATTTTCAGTTCAATGGATTAAAGATGGGATTGTACAACAGGCCAAGAGAAACTGCAGACATAAATATAGCAAATTTTAATAATTAATTATAGAAAACAGTTTAAGATAATGACAAGTAATTCATAACTAATAAAAATTTAACCACTTTTTATATTGTTGCAATTTATTTTAAGTTTAATTTTACTTAGCAAAATAAAAGGAGTAAAAGCTATCAAGTTTAATTGGGAATACGAATTAAAATAACATTAAACCCTATCAGGAACATTCCTTCCTTCCTCAATGGCACGACAGAACTGGGTGGGCCCTGGCCTTCTCAATCAATTTCCTCCAGGCCTGCTTATGCCTGGCAGTGATCTTCCAGTTTGAGACTTTTAAGACTGATAAGTCTCTATCCACGCGGTCAGCCTATCTCAGCTTTGGCCGACCTCTGGGCCTTGATCCGATGGGCTGAGCCAAAAAGATTATATTTGTCGAACGCTCTCCGTTCATTTGCATGATGTGACCAGCCCATTTAATTCATTGGATTTTTATATACTTGACAACATCGGGCTCTCTAAAAGCCCGATAGAGTTCTGAATTTGAATGTCTGTACCAAGTACCACCAACTTGTTTGCCTTCAAAAGTGGATCTTAGGATCCGACGTTCGAAGATTCCCAAGGAATTCTCATCTTTCTGTGTTGTTGTCCACCTTTCTGAGCCATAGGATAGGTCTGATCAGGAACATTACATTTTTGAAAAGAACTGAGGTTTACACACAGCGTAAATAAATAAGTTAAATTTTATTTAGCAAAATAAAAGAAATAAAAAGCTATCAAGTCTGTACTACTACTAATGATGGGCAATCAATGTTATTATTGAAAGTATTAAGGAAAAAAATTAAAAACAGATCTAGAACATTAGAGTGCACAATTTAGTAAACTAGAGATAAATTTTTCACATGATCCTTGGCTCTCCAAATAAAGTAGGCCTGTTTTTATCTCACAGACAACGACCACAAATTCCAAAACTCAATATGATCAGAAATAGAAAAAAAAATCTGCTTAACCATGATAACTAATAAACAATTAATATTTAATCTAATACTTGACTTATTATAATTTTTAAATTACATGAATTTTTTACTTCTCTTTTCAAAGTCGTCGTTTTTTTGCATCATTCTTCAAGAAATAAGTTAGCTAGGCTATACATTGTCTATAAAAGACTAACCTAATAATCCCCCATATCCACAACCAATGTCAGCAAACTCCACTTTGGATTCTGATGTTGTCTCTTTGAAGAACTCTGGGTAGAAGGGTGACCAGTCCATGTGAGCTGGGGTTAAAGGGCTGCCACAAAGAAGTTTTAATGGATTAAAAACTATAGTGAATTGGGAAAATGTTAACTATTTTTAAACTCAGGTTTTCAGTTTAAAATAATTTAAATAATAAATAATGAAAGCCAAAATGTTAAAAATGCAAATAACATTTATAAAAATATGGAAAAGGAATAATGGGTGGTCTTTATTTGGCGATTTGTGTTACATTCCAAGTAACAAAAATGCTAAGTATGATGAACATTTCAAACAATTTGATAGATATAGCAACCCTAAATTAAATTTTTAATCTCTTTTAGTAGGACCTTTCCTATTACAAGAAGAAATAGTAGGACTCCTGCTCTTGTTTTGGCTCACTGCTTTTTAGTAGTAATAACAACAATCATTTAAGTCCTGAATTATCACTATCCTTTTTAAGTTTTAAGCATGGTAGGTAGGTAGGTTTGAATTATTGTCGCACTAGAACCATACTAGGGCTATTGGTGACGGGCGTCGTATTTTCGAACCACAGTCAAGTGACGAGCCGACACCTGAAAAAGCACCCCACGCAACTGATAAGGGGGAGATCATGCGACGTGTTGATCATATTTAACGTGCACTTCCTCACACGGATTATTATTCGTCCGACATTTTTGGCTGCACATGGCATTTATAGGTCGCCAATTATTTTAGCGATGCCCGGACCCGAAGCGGGACCTTTATGCATGAGTAAATCTTGTGTTTGAAGAAATTAAAAATGCCAGTCTTTAAAATATCTGTGTAGATTTAGGTAGATAACTTTTAATTGGTGGTAACGCGATATATTATTCAACCCATTCTTTGTAAACATTAAACAAAGGTGATAAGTAAATACAATAACTTGAATCCTCTCAATTAAAGGCGGATTCTTCAGTAACAAATATACCTATAAAAAAGAGCTACATAGGTTAACTAGGTTCCAGTGTATTTTATGGGTTACATAAAAATAATTAAATATTTATTTCATTCATATTTAAATGTCTATTTATGTTCCAGACTCTATTCTAAATTAGTTTGGAAATAGTTATTAAAACTCAACAAAAAATAAGCATGTGGGTTGCTATAATTGAACTTACAAATCTAAATTATGATCAGCTATAGGATTCGAATGTGCTCTCTGTCGATAATATCTCTTTTGTGGTAAATGAACGCTTGCCATTTTATAATAATTAGAAACTAATATTGCAATAAATAGAATCAGAAACAGCATGCGTTTAAAAAATTTGTTTGTAAACAAATGTAACGAAACCGTTGCCATGCCAATATTAAAATTACAAGAAATTTAAAGTTTTTGGTTTGCTTTTATCAATGAATTACATGTGAAAAAATTCCAAAGAATTCATTCTTACATTCCAAATATGGACACTGGACAGTGAATAATTTTGTAATGGTAAACTTATGCTGAGGAAATACCTTTGAATACTCCTTCTTAATTTTGTACAGATAACTAAAGCAGTACCTGAGCTGAGAGAGAGTGAGAAAGATTGGTTGATTGAAATAAAGATTGGCTTTAGGTTAGGTTTGAATTATCATCGCACTAGAGCTACACGAGTTCTATTGGCGACGGGCGTCGTATTTTAGAAGCACAGTCAAGTGACGAGCCGGTTTTGGCTGCACGGGTCGTTTATAGGCCGGCAGATTTTTTGGCGATGCCCGGACAAAGATTGACTTTAAACTCCCAGGACTTAACAAGCACGTGTATCTCACTGTCTTTGGCGTGTATTTGTTAGATTTTTACACTTTATCAAAAAGTTCTATTCTTCAGAACTCTTTGAACTTTACCTTTTATGTAAACTTTTACTTACATACATCATACCAATTTCAGCGGAATTTTTTAAAAAAAGTTATGATTATAATAACTTTGAACATTTTCTGCGCATCGCATACTTTTTTTAATTGTGGGATTTAATTGCAATTTGGATGAAGCGAAAATTTCATATCTATAAATTTGTCGAACTTAGACCTATTTTGCGGCCTCATTTGTCAGCATTTAAAATCTTCTACTAGTGCAACATCGGGAATTCGCAAATTAAGAAAAACAAAATAAATTAATGCCAAACTGTCCAACTCCTTGTGCCCAATTTGTTGATTTGTTGATGCAATTATTTGCAACTTGTATATAAGGGCAGTTCTACCATAATTTTTAATTTCAGGTAAAAAAAAACTTGTAAAAATTATACTTTCAAATACACTTTAAATGTGTGTAAAACTGTTTTTAAAGGTTCTAGAATTACGAAAAAAGTTCAGCAAATCTCATTTGTGAAAATATATAATAATAATAAGGGATGGCAGAAAAAAACGATGATAAAGAAACTGGCCAAATAGTTATTTAAAAAAAATAACTACATTTCAATAAAACCGAAGTCACAAAAAATGGTGAAAGTAACGGAAAATAAAGAATGGACGCCTAGGAAATTTACGATGCTTTCCTCTCTTTTTTGTTTTTAAACTATAACTCCAGTTTAATAAAAATGGATTTCCTCTGCATAAACCACTTGTACATATTTATATATAAAAAAATTAGTTACCAAGTAAAAATTAACCCTAATCCTGGGGGATTGAAAGGAAATAAAAAAGCTACGCAACTAATTTTACTCAGTGTTTTTTTTTTTTTTTTTTCTTCAACTTTTGGGCTTATTGGTAAAGCCTCGGTTTCCTCGGAGACGGTCAACAGATTTAAGCTGTCGGAAAAGTGCGGGTGAGTGACGCCATACAAATTACTGACATTGATTACGCTAGATTGGTTTCCTCGAGAGCGTTGCCGGACAACTCAACACGGTTGCCAATTAAGTTGATGTTGAGTGCATTGGGGAAATGAAATCCTGATGACAACGTTTTTTGCTGTTGTCTGTTGTGTGGTGTGCTTGCCAAAAATTAAAAATTTGAGGAAATGACGGAAGGCGAGGGTTGTTTTACGCTTGCCGAGGAAAGAAATGCTAATTGATTTTGTGAAAAATCACGAAGAACCAAAATCTTCCATTTTTGACATGCAAAAACGAAAACCAAACCAACAACAGAGTTAGTTGAGTGTTGAGTGGGTCGCAATGTTTCCAGTTTCGTGTCGACGTAACATTCCGATGAAGCGGTGGCCGGTAGGGTGACGTCATCCACGTATAATAGCGGTCGCAGTGTTCTGGCGACAGACTCCGAGGAAACCAAGGCTTTAAATACAGCAAAAAATACGGCTACCAAGTGAAATGTGAGTTTTTTGCAATACCAGTTTTAAGGATTGAAGAATCACTCTAACTCCATTCAGTGCCTCTCTTCACCACTTTAGCAATGAAGTCAATGAATGTATCAAAACCCAAGGACATAGTTAGGCGAAGAGAAATACACATTATAAATATTAAAAGCCAAAATTTTATGGAAGGAATTTGTTAAGATACAGTATTAATTCAATTTAAGATCCAAATGAATGTCATTTTTTACCTCAAAAATGTGTTAGTTTGAGCACTAAATTAAAAGTTTGACATTCGGGACATGTGATGTGATGGTAAGGAATTTTAAGCATTGTTTTGTGACCTATAATTTTTTTTTGCATTTATTTGATTTAAATTTCTGTTTTGCAATTATATAAGGACCAGTCTTTAAGTATAATAAGAAAATATTCGAAAAGAAATATTTTTTTTCCAAAGTTATGCCCAAGGGACATAAAATTAAAAATTATTATGTTAAAAATTCCCATAAGCGGAAATTTCATACCCATAAATTTGTCGAGCGTACACCTATTTTGCTGTATCATTATTGTCAGTATTTAAAATCTTCTTCTAGTAGACGAGAGGGGCTGTGGAGCACAGTCGGTTAGGCGTAAGCATTGCATGCTTTAAGTCCCAGGTTTGGGTCCGGACATAGCCAATAACTGCCGACCTAAACGGCCCTTGCAGCCCAAAAATGACCGACGAATAATACCCCGTGTAGAAGAATTGCACGTTAAATCTGCTCCTAAGTCTCAACGCTGCGTACGCGATGTCGTCCTTAAGAGTTGCGTTGGGTACCTATTCAGGTGTCGGATCGTCACTTGACTGCGATTCTAAATTAAGACGCACGTCGCCAATAGCCCTCCGTCACCTGACTGTGGTTCTAAAATACGACGCCCGTCGCCAATAGCCCTCGTGTAGCTCTAGTGCGACGATAATTCAAAACCTAACCTAACCAATAGTCCTCGTGTAGCTCTCTCTAGCTTGATGATAATTCAAATTTACCTATCTAGACGAGGAAAATATCGAGAATTCGCAAATTAAGAAAAAATTAATGTGAAATTGTCTGACGAGTTCTTTATGACTTATTCGTTGATACTCCCTCCCTATTTTCCCCCGTTTTTCTTAGAAGAATTCATGGTGAAAACTTCATTATTTTCTTCGCTAGTAAAATGTATACTACCCTCAAAATTTTAGTTTTAAACGAACATGATCGATTTAGGGATTACAATTCTAGTATTTTTATCCTGTTTAAACCAGGATATACTCTTAGAAGCCCAAAATTTCATAACAATTTCTGGAAATACTTAGTTAAAATTATAAAAACCTCTGATTCAGTGAGTTTCAAGCTATTTGTTTGTCAGCTATAAGAAGTATCACAATGCGCCTAAAAATGAGTAAGTGTGTGAATTTTTTAAGTTTATCAGTGATTCTTTATTAAAAATATAATAGGGTTATAGTAAATCTGTTTGAAATTATATACATTAAACATTACGAAGCCTAAAAAGTACTTTAAATTAGAATTTTAACTTTAAAATCAGATGTAAAATCTGAAAAAATTCTATGGAAGTTTGCAATTGGTCTTCAAGACCGAAATTTTATTGTCGATCGATACCTTTGGAGTGTAAAGTGGCTATGACTGTAATGCCACATGTTAGTGATTTTATTTTGAGGTGGACACGAGCGTTCTAAAAAAAAAAGTATTAGCACTACAACACTGCTTCTACCATAAATGCCAACCAGTTATTTCCTTGTGATATTTCAACTAATGTCTTATAGAGTATGAACTACTTTGCTATTTTAATTTGTATAATTGCTTTGGGGTAACGGTAGATCTACAAATTCATATATCGAGTCATTGTGGCACAATGATGCAATAAATAGTTCACAGAGTAAGGGAGTATGTATGGTAGGATAGGAGTAGTATATTTAATCTGGGGTTAAGAATAGTATAAGGCCAGGATAGCTTTATTGAGAGAGGGTGGACTGACATGTGAGTTTGAGCTCTGTCGGCCGAAAAATCCAGTGTGCTCAAATTGGGACAGTTGCACGTTAAAGCTCGTTGTGATCACAATTTACTCCAAGTTCCCGCACCAAATCTATGCCGCCGATTCTGGGATCTTCTGCCTGGCCCTTGTCTCTAAAAATTAGAATGATTCATCACTGCTGCAGTCATTACTGCTGCATCGTGTTGCTATCTAATTACTGCTGCATCTCGTTGCTATCTAACGAGGGAACCGTATGTAATACACTGTTAAAAATTTTGGCGCCAAGTTTGCACCGGAATCCTGAAACCGTTTTTGGAGCTTGAATTTAGCAATTTCATGGTAGAACCATAACTTTGATGCACCGCAAAAGAGGTGAATCAACGATCCAAATAGTGGTGGGAGGTGGCAGCTAGAAAGTTCCAGGACTCCGGTACAATCTTAGCCAACATTTTTAACGGTGTAGACAAAACAGAGACAACGTGCGGTACAATACAGTGCTTCTCTCCATTGCGTCGTTCTCAAACAGGGATCTTGTGTAGTAACCTCTGAGCGAGGAACTCTCGTTGTATATTTGAATGAAAGGGTGTGGTAGTGGTGCTTCCCTCTACCGTGCCACACAAAGACACAATTTATTCTTGGACTCGGTTTTGAAGGTGGCTCCTACCGCCGCATCACTTTAAGGATTTGGGGTTGTTAAAAATCCCTGGCAGCAATGTGCTGAAAGTGGGGGTAGACACGGGGTGATGCGTCAGTCCACTTTTCAAGAAAATGGCTATCCATTCCCCCACTTCTTACATCTCTAAAGACCATAATCCATGCACGGGTGGATGGGACGTGGCATTTTAATTGAAGGCATCCCCCAGTTATTTTTTTTTCACACTTTTACCACTGGGTAGCATAGCTGTATTGGCCAATCTTACCCATCGCCCATACCCATCGCCCATACCCATCCCCCAATACATATAGGACTACGTTTTACCGACGCTGGGCAATATCGGGGTGCAATATTGGTTTGAATATTATATGAAAAAGAAATTACTATCCAAAATTCTTGATTGAAAAATATTGCGAAACATAATATTTGTCTTTTGCACATGCAAAATACTATATAAGATTGCAGTAAAATTTAGCATTGCACTTTTCGTCATTTCCCGTATGAAACCTCAAAGAACAGGGAAATGTGGTTAAAATCGGTAGAATATGATCGATTTCATCCACTATAAAGATTATCACTTATTAAAAACCATAACCAATATTTATATTAAATTGTTGCTTGTAGGAATATTACCAACTGTGCTGCTGGTTCTGGGATTGGTGGAATTGGCAGTAGCAGAATACATTCACCCCAAAGGAATCGGTTTCATTCCGAACAGGGAGAGCGTTTTCGTGGTACCCAAGCATGAGAAGAGCTCTGTGAAACGAGAGGAGACACCTCTTCAGGAAGTGCCGACATTCAAGCCCAATCCAGATGAAACTTCAATCGGGGACTCTCGCACTGTCACCAAGGCGAACGAAAAACCGGACGATTCAAAAAGCTCAGCAAAGGCAATCGAACTTCAATCCATCCAAAATAAGACTCTGGAATCGGACTCTGGCAGCCTTGCCAACAACAATGAAAAAGAAGGCGTTGCAATTACTGCTGAAGCTGGTGTCACCAATAAGAATGAGAGACAAGAAGTCGAAATTCCATTGGACAAACGTGAACTCATTAAAAACCAATCCAAAAAATTCAACTTAAAGAATAATAAACTGACCAATAAGAGCAACGAATGTCCTCAGACGACTGTCGATTGTCTGTGCTTCGAAGACAAAATCGTTGAGCACGTCATCCACTTGAATTTGAAAACGTGAGTACAAAATGAAATTTCTGCACTTTCCATGGAGATAGAAAAACAGTGCGCTATGGCACACTATCTAGAAGGGAAACGGAGGGTCAAAATCTGTTTCCTTTGAACACCTAAACATGGCGGCCAGCTCCAGAGAAAATGACAGTACTAAAATTGCCCTTTTTTTTAGAAGCTGTTATCTTGAAGCTGTTGGCTCTTTGAAATTTTTTGTAGACGTGGATTGCACTTTTATGACTCATGAATCAGGATCATTTTTTGGGTAGTTTTATAGATATTCAGTGAAATAATTTTAATGTCAGGCTCAATTTTGAATGACAGTTTAGATTGGTTAGGCTTAACGATGAATATAAAATCAATAATTCCATAAATTATCAATTTACAACTTACGAAAAGAAATTCGAAATATTTGCAGTTATCAACTAGAATCAACTCAACCAATCGTTATTCTAAAAAAAAAGCAAAATTTTAGCGCTGATATTTTCTACTCCAATCGCCGCCATATTTAGGTGATCCTACGGCTCAAAATTCCTTCTTGTTTCACCATTACATTTCTCCTTTAGATAGTGTGTGGTAGCGCACGGTTTTTCTATCGCTATGGTACTTTCTTAACTTTTAAGTGCGGTATCCTGAATGCCCATCTTTAGGGTACTCACTTCGCCTTGGTAATTCCACATCTTGAAATCGTAATGTTATTCCGATGGAAAACATTCGCAAGTCAATCACCGCCACAATATTAATAAAAGGTTACTAGTGTTTTGTATCATTATGAAGAACGAAAGGTGTAGATTTCATAAAATTAATTTGTTTTGTGAAAATCACACATATTTAGTATTTTTAATATTTTTTTGAAGTTAGATCTTAATGCATACTCCATTTTTTGTAACTTCTAAAAATTATTAAAAATACTAAATATATGATTTTCACAAAACAAATTAATTTTATGAAAAATACTCCTTTTGTTCTTTACAATTATTCAAAAAACTAGCAACCTTTTAATAAAATTGTGGCGGTAATTGACTTGCGAATATACTCCATAGGAATAACATTACGATTTTCAAGATGAGAAATTCCCAAGGGAGTAGTTCCCTCTTGAGTATTTCAATCTTCTTTTAGGATTTCGGTGATTGACCCTCGCACCGGACATCGCAGATGCTTCGCCAACGAAGATCCTGTGGCTGCTTGCGAAACACGCAACTGCGTCATCATTCCGAACAAAAATTTCGATACTCTCTTCAAAAGTAAGTGGACACCAGGGCTCAAAAAAACTCAGAAATTTTGCCCGTCCAAGAGGACGGCTTGTCCAATACTGTACCTTTCCTCCTTTGAAACTAACCCGTAAAATTCTTATTATGAAAATAGCTTCTAAATTATAAAACATAATGTTCTCTTATTTAATACAAACATTTATTAATTGCACAATGAATTAGCAGTTAACTCTTATTGATCGCGTTTGAGAGGAGGAAGGGGTTAATATTCCACCTTTTTAGCATACTTTATTATTCTTTTTAATTACCTAATAATGCGAACTGTAAGGTAATGGAAGGAGGTCGAACTGTAAGGTAATGGAATGCAATGAGGTCGAAAATCCGAAATGGGGATCTTGTACTTTACGCTTGTTGGAGGGGGCTGATTCTAAAATAAAAGCGGGTTTTGAACATTTAGTTTCGTCTGTCACACGGTCAGTCCGTTATTCTGCCCACCCGAAATCACTTTATAGTTCGAACTAAAGCAGTTATGCAGTTCAAATTGAGTTCCCAAGTTCGTGCTACCAGTCGGATGCCACAATAAGGTTTTCAAGAAAATCGCGAATGCGCAAAAAGTAGCTGACATGTAACTTTTTGGTTGTAAAGGTGTTTCTGAAAAATATAATTGACTGATCTTTTCTGTAAGACATGGCTTCAGATTCCTATATTTTATAATTTGAGTCCATCGCTGACCGCTGTCAATCCTCCGAACACCCTTTTAAAACTTCCGCGTTCTATAGTCCTCATGCTAATTTCAAACTTCATTTTTCTAGATATGTAATCACTGACAAAAAGCGTGTTAAACCTAGGAATAATGGTCAATAAATATACTTATTAACCCCTTATGTACATATTAAAACCTTCTTCTATATTTAAAAAAATGCTGAGTTTTTTTTTATAATTTTTTTACGAACTTATATTCATATGCGCATTTTTTCTTTCTTACAGAAGGAAAAAAAGAGCACTCATCCAATAACATGGACAACGTTGGAAAACTGGATAATCAACTTGTTAATTCTGCAAAGAATGATTCAAGTATTTTTCATTTTAATTCTTAAAATATTTTTCCATTGTTTCACTTCAAATTTTCTAGAAAAAATTGTCAATCACTAAGCGATTTTCATTTGTTCAAAAAATGTTTATAATTAAATGTTTCTATTTTAAGTTTTACTGTTAAGCCAGTGCAAACAATGCACAGTTTCATGTTATTTTCTTTGTTTGTCCCCTCACGTTCTTTGCTCGGGAAGCTTATTCTAAAAAAGTTGTCTTCGCACATTGATCAGTCTGTCTGTCTGAAATAACTCTACAGCTTGGTCTAAAAGAGTTGAGGAACCTAAAATGTCGTACACGAGTTCAGTATACATCGGACGTCATAATAAGTTGTTATAGTTGGAGATGAGTTACTTCGACTTTTATATGACTGTTTTCGTTGTTAACTAGATTGCTTATAAATCAGCGCCATCTACACTCTTAAAACAAACGAGCGATTTTAACTCAGTCTGAGTTATATATATAATTTTCACTCATTCCAGTGTCGAAAATGCACTTCCCCTATAAGAGTGGATTTCACTCTTTTGTTTAGTTAAAACTCCGACAAGATTACTCCAAACGAGTGATTTTAACTCAGTCTGAGTAAATTTTCGCTCCTTTCCAGTGTTGAAAATGCACTTCTCCTATATGAGTGGATTTCACTCTTTTGTTTTAAGAGTGTATATTAGGTTGCGTGTATGGCATTGCTTTATTTAGTGATAGTAATGTAAATCATGTGTTTTTACACACTCCTGGTTTTTATTATGTAGAAAGACAAAAAAAAAAAAACATTTTGAGTTGATTCACATTTTTTTGCATTCTATTTTGCTAGAACAATCCACTGGATCGATTGTGATGGATTCTCTCGTATCAAACTTCTACCCTATGGAATACACGTATCCAAGAGGTAAACTGATGTTATATTTGCTGTAAGAAAATAAATTTCTTTACCCTCTTGTTGAATTAAGTGGTCTGACAAACGGCGAACAAAATATAGGAAGATTCCGATTTCCAAGAATTTAAAACCATGCTAACCGTCGTTTTAAGTTGAACTCAAATCTAAGATTAGCCTCTTGCAGCATTGCTGAATAGAAAATTCTTGTTATTTTATCGTATAATACTATGCTCAGATTTATGTTTAGTTTGTTAATTCAGTTTTAGTTTTTTTTGAAGGTTTAAAATTCAGAATTTAAAATATTTTTAAAATAAGAACTCATAAGCGTATAACACAGGCAGGGATTCTTTTTGTCACGATCCGATCCATGATATTGTTATGTACTTAATTTAACTTTTCTTAGTATGCCAACCCTTTATAAGACTGTGGGAAGTATACTTTCCAGCAAGTTCATCAATTTTGATTAGTGCTCTGTCATCTCCTGAAAACTTCAGAAAACACACACAAAAAACTAATGCAGGATTCCTATGGACGATACGTTTGAATAGCTCCCATCGGCGATGGGAAACATACTTCCCGCCGAAATAAAATGGTCTTAATAATCAAAATTAATTTTAGGTAATGAGCTAAATGAATTTATTTTAAAAAATCAATCTCAATCCCAAAAATACTTACATAACATTACTAAAAAATGGCCTTTTAAAGGGTTAAGTAAATTTGCTCTAAGTAATGTTAATAAATGTTTGTTAAAATATTTTCTATTTCGTCTTTCACTTCGTCTATCTTTCTTTTCGTCCATCTTTGTTTTCAGCTCACGGGGAACGAGGTAGCGCCCGAGTTGTCCGCAGTCCGTACGGCAGCAACTTGTGTCGCATCCCTTCATTGGCCAACTCAGAAGTGACGTGTTGGAAATGGCCCAATTGGCAGTGAGTTAGTTATAAAAGATTTTTTTTACTAAATTACCAATTATGAATCTAAGTTATTGATTAAAAGTAAGACAAGTTGTACTCCCAAACTAAACACAATAGGGTACGGTATATTTTTATCTACTAGTAAGCAAGCTGCTTCAAAAAACGCATGGACCTTACTTAAGTCATCAAAAATCCCTGGCAGCAAAATTTCCAGCACTATTTATTTCCGATAATTAAGGTAGGCGAATACCCAAAATTCCCCCTAATTCTAAAATTTTTACTATTAGTTTAATCTTTTCCAAATTTGGTGTAGTGATTTCAAATATATTAATAATACTATTTAGGCATTTTTTTTTAATTTAAATATAATTTATTAATTTTTAACGGTGTTTTTCTACTAAAAAAAGATTTTTACGCTAACAAGTCTACCACATTGAATTTTCATCCTATAAACATTAATTATGTGTTAAATTCTTCGTTTTGAACTGATGCATGCAATGACCCTCTAGAGTTACATACAAATTACAAGAAAAGAAGTAATTAAGAAAATTGTCATAAACTAACCACACAAAAAAAAGGATTTTTTTCGATTAACTTACACTTGGACATTATTTTTTTTTTAAACTTATGTATTTACACCAGATGTTAGAAGATCATGGCACAGATATATATTGAAATAGCATCTGTAAAAATGTTCAGGTAAATTAATGTAAAACTTTTTATACTAGAACTGTTGGCGTAAACCACTTTTTTTTGGTGAAAAACACCGTTTGAAATAAATCAATTTTATTTAAATAAAAAAATTTGCCAGAAAAGCATTGTTCATTATATTTGAAATCACTATGCCAAATTAGGAAAAGATTAAACTAATAGTAAAAATTTTAAAATTTTGGGTATTAGCCTTCCTTAAAGGAAGAGATCGAGTGCAACGAGTGTGCTGACATATTTTCCAAGGAAGCTCGGAATTTAGATCAGCCTCTAGTTGCTGCTGAGGACACTAACGCCGTTGCCAAGCGTAGGTTTTTCAATCAGCCTTTTAAAAAGCCCCCCATTCCTGGGCTAGATTGCCCTAGAAAACTATCATCAGTTCTTGCACGACTTCGTACAGATAATTTTAAAGACATGAAAATTTCTCCAGAAAACACGAGATCCTAACCATTCTGCAGAAATTGTCCAGATGTCCAACAACAAATTAAGAGATTGTTAACACGTTGACTGCGGCGATAGAGATTAAAAATTGGCATCGATAGAGGCTGATGTGAAGTAGAGGAACATGCTGTTTTTTAAACCAATTCGTTACAATAGAAATGAACTATCTGTTCTTCATTTTCAAAAAAGTAAAAATCTTAGTTCGAGGTCGTAAAATTACAAGGGTTGGTTGAATTAACGTCGATAACTAAAGCTACAAGACAGATAGTCGTAAAATTTCGAGGAAATTTTCCTGGTATTTTCCGATCGGATAACTCATCAACTGTCACTAATCATTGAATTGAAAGCTAATAACCAGATTTGTTTCAGTGATTAACTTACTATGAAATCATCAATAAAATTTCATAATTCATATTTTTTGGGGTTGTTTTTTGTTTAAAAAAATTACAACAAATAAAACAGACCATTTGCAATTTTTTATAGCTAGATAGTTCAATAAAAAACTAAACCTCACTGCGAAATGCAGTATACCTGGTCGCCCTTTACTTGAAACGAAAGATTTAATTTCCTCGTAATTTAAAATTGATTGTACTCTTTCAAATCCTCAATTATTATTCCAAGCACAGTGGGGTCGGTTGCAAAAGTGTAAAATCTAATATTCTACTTTCAATATCCTCAAATTAATCATCAAATAACCTTAAATTTGCTTGCGGTGAACCCGGGAACGGGAGCGCAGGGTGTAACATAATCAAGAATTTTTTTAAACTAATATTCTTATGTTACTTATATTTTTCAAAGTTCTCCAAACGTTTAGAAGTGGTTATACAGTCACTCGATCATTTTATGTTCTAAATTTATCTACTTCAGAGATACCCCTAAAAATAATCACCATCAAAATGTGTCGTCGGTAACCCGCGCCTGCTCAAGGGTTAACATAATTCAAATAGGTGACAAATAACACAAAAACTGTATAAGCTTTAAAATCTATAAACGGAAATTCATAAGTCACATCTGTGATTACTAGGTCAATTAAATATCATACAAAAGGGTAGATGAAATAGCTAAATCGTGTAGTTTGTGTAACCACTAGACCATCACGTTTATCAATTTTACAAACGAACTTGAATTCTTAAGAACGGTTGTCGAAAGGGTACTATGAATTTTATCAGAATGTGCTGTTATCGATGAATCGGAAAAACAGGACGCGCTGGCGCGTCCTCAGCAGCCGAAGTGTTAAGAGTGTCGTATGTCAGTTCAGTATATAATAATGACCAAAATCATATTTTGACACACTTTGATCCGGACACACTCAGTAGAAGTGTGCAGCAATCAAATGTAGGAGCCGACGATTCAAAGTGGAAAGAGATAAATGTTTAACGTCGGCTGGAGCCCAGTCGGTTAGGCATCCGCCTAGCATGCGGAAGGTCCCAGGTTCGGGTCAGGGCATCGCAAAAATAACTGCCGACCTATAAAAAGGCCCGAGCAGCCAAAAATGTCCGACGAATAATACCCCTTGTGGAGGGAGTACACGTTAAATATCCTTCAAAGTCCTAACGCTGCGCATGATGTCGCCCTTAACGGTTGCGTTGGGTGCCTACTCAGGTGTCGGCTCGTTACTTGACTGTGGTTCCAAAATACGATGCTCGTATTCAATAGACCTCATGTAGCTCTAGTGCAACGAAAATTCAAAACTTAACTAAATATTTAACAAAAACCATCGATCAGATGGGTGGGACTTGGATATTGGTTGCTTCAATCGCCTGTATTTTCCCTTACAGGACCTGCAAACAGACCTGCATCTATGGACACGGATTGGACAACGGAGGAAAAACCGTCAAGGAAGCTTCCTTCAATTGCAGGAACACGGAAAACAGGTGGAAACCGCACGTCATCAGGGATTGTGAACGTAAGTTTGAAGTAAAGTCGCTAAACATTTAGGCTTGTATAATATATGAAGCATAGAGGGGGAAAACCGCTTGATTTCGTAGAGGGATTTCCTCATTAGGCCTCTTTGGCGATGATAACGAGAAATCGCCTGAAATGGTGTAAAGAAATTGGTTACTCAATTTGTTTTTCTTTCGCGGAAACCCTGATTTACGCCAGAGATCAGTGTCACACGTTTGTACCGCGAATGAAGAACCGAAGGAAAAACCGGATTCCTGTCGCCAATGTCCGCTAAGCAAATACAATTGCGGGAGGACTCCTAATTAATCAAATTGTTCTTCCCCTGTACTCGTCGTATATTAATGCATGTGAAGTTGCCTCAGCAGCCCATAGTCTATCAAAAGGATCCCCTAGAAACTTAGAAGAGTTACTTAGGCTCTTATATTACTGTTTGCGTTGTTATCTAGAATACTGGTAGAAACTGGTAGATTGGCGCCATCTAGAGAGGATGGATTTTTTTGAGGTTATACACGTACATTGTTGAAGCACCTGCAGGTGAAGAGGGGACAACTACTCGCGATTTTGACGAGATTGCGAACGTTTCCTTTCACCTCCGAAACAATTAAATATCCTCTAGATGATTCGCAGTGAGTTCACCAGGTTAGTGACCGTACCTTGGTAAACGTCCCTTATTGTCACAATATGGCAAGTTGTGCCAAATAAATTCTAAAACTTTTTTTTCGTCACAAACTTTTCTAACTGTCTAATGAAGACACCAACATAGAAACCGCGTGACATGCCCAACTGACTATTCGCAACAATAATTTTTATAACCAGGCATAGAAGTTTTAGGCCTAGAAGAAGGCTATTGTGTATATAGATAACTTGTATATGGTCACTTAAGTTCCCACATGTGCTATCTCACTTTGCACAACGGATCAGATTTACAAAACGGTAATCCCTGGCTAACTTTCCAAAAGTCCGTATTCTGGCTATATGGTCCGTAAACTTTTGAAGTGGAGCTCTCTAAACTGCGCCAATGAATAACAACCAGATAGGGTGGCCGGAAAACGTCATAGTTGTGATTTCAAAGAATTCAAACCATCATTTGAAGTCAGACAGGCTGCCGCAAAAATTAATTTATCGCCCCATCCGAGAAAATCGCACCAAATGTTACCGTACAGTAAATCTGATCCGTTGTGCAGGTGAGATAGCACATGTGGGAACGTAAGTAACGATATATTACGTATTATATGGAGATAACTAATAACTACTGTAAAATAATAAATCGACATTGGGGAACTTGTATGACGTAAAAGTTTTCATCGCAAACTACTCCATCTATTGTAAAACTCATATTAAGTTTGCAGTATAAAAATATTCTAAGAGAAAAAGGGTAAATAGTTCTCATTTTCGAGTGCGAGAATCGAATAAAAAAGTTATTTTACATTCAATAAACGAATTTATTTGTTATTTCAAGACATACATTTATTATTTTTATTAGTTTTGCTTCAGTTAGAGTGTATATTAATTATATTTTCCTTCGGTTTTGACGTAACAGGGCGCACGAATATCAGGTTCAAAGGAGCGACCAATCAGAGCAGGCTAAATTTCGGCCCCCAGCAGCGTTGTTTACGCCGTTTCCTCCGCGTAGTACATTTTTCTGTTGCAAACTTAAGGCGTGTTTTTGTGTAGATAGAATTTTTTGGCGAGTTCTCTCGGAGAAAAAGGTGAAGTAATTCGCTTTGTTTTTATTTCGCGGCAACCCTGATTCACGCCAGAGATCAGTGGACACGAGTCACACGTTTGTACCGCGAATGAAGAAACGAAAGAAGAACCTGTTTCCTGTCGCCAATGTCCGCCAAGCAGACACAATTACGGGAATATTCCTAATAAATCAAGCGGTTCGTGTACTCTTCATATATTAATCTTTAGTATAACAACCTGTAATGTCTAACCTCCGTGTTTTGCAGCGTACCTGAACTGCAAGGTGCACCTCAAGTCCCCGGGCGACCTGAACTGCGTCGAGCCGACCGACGGCCCCGCGTACTGCGACATCAACTGCGCCGACTACGACGACTACGTCGGCCACGGTAAAGTGAGGTGGAAGTGCGAGGAGAAGCCGCACGGCGCCAAGCAGAACCACCTGCCCCACTGCGCAGAGTTCGAGGACGCCGGTGAGTAGATAAAAGGAAATTTGAAGCTTTGTTCTAAGACGAGCCTCAATCTTGCAATCCTTCGAGTACAAACGTCACTTTACCTAGAGTTTGTTTTCTGGCCGAGTAAACAGGACACGTGGCCAGGGCACCTCGAATTTGAATAGGCTAGAGAGTATGGGGAGGGAGGGAGGGAGAGTGAGAGAGAAAGAGAGGGAGGGAGGGGGAGAGAGTGAGAAAGAAAGAGAGGGAGGGAGGGGGAGAGAGTGAGAAAGAGAGAGCGGGAGGGAGGGGAGAGAGAGAGAAAGAGGGAGGGAGGGAGAGAGAGAGAGTACACTGTAAAACATTGGTTAGATGAATGAGAGTTTAAACTGTGTGCGAAGGCGAGACTCGATCTTGCAATCCTTCGATTACAAACGTCACTTTACCCAGAGTCTGATTTCAGGGTAAACAAGGCACGTGCCTGGAACCCTCAAATGAGCTTTAAAAAATAATATTGATGAAAACATATGGCAAAATAGGTTGAAACAAAAAAAAATTGGGTGAAACGGCGCCAAGCAGAACCACCTGACGCACTGCGCCAATTTCGAGTAGGCGGTTGAGTATGAAGAGTTGCACTGTTAAACAGAGTACACTGTTAAACATTGGCTATTTGAAATTTTGTGCAAAGACGAGACTCGATCTCGCAATCCTTTGATTAGAAATTGTTAAATAAAACAACAGCGAGGTCACGTAAGATGGCTAAGAAAGATTTTATTCGAAGAGCAAAAGAAGCAGGACTCGCATCTATTTTTAAACTTGGTCTCGTCATTCAACTAAACAAACCAATGAGACTAAACATTGAATGACTGGAACATTAAGTATTGGATGTGACATCAACATTATACACGTGACAGATGCGTATGCTGATACTACAATCCTACTATCTTTCTTAATTTTCGGGTGAAATCCAAAATGGCTTAGTAAGCTAAAAAAAAAAAGCTTGTTCTGGTATTTAAAATTTTGTAAATGTATACTAAAGTTAAAACTTAGCAAGATAGTTTTTGCATCATATTAAAAATTCATAACTATCTTGACATACAACCAGCACGAAAAGATATTTTAAATAGATGTCACTGTTCAGGGTGACGAATACTAGTGACGAAGAGTGGTGTTCGCAAACCATGGTGCAAAAAAGCCACGCTTTTCAGGAATATTTTATCTGTGTGCATCTGCCACGGGTGGAAAGTCCACGATGCCCATTTATCGACATTTTTCAGGTCCCTATCACCGAATAGGCTGTAAGAGCCCGGTCATATGGATAAAAAAATTTATCATTTTAAAAGGCATAATTTTACAGCACACAGCACAGTAGTATTTTTTTGGAAATGCCTGGTTTGTATCTGTAAAATTAACAGCTATTTTACAGTGTATGGGTTGAAACTCATCAACTCAAAAATTAATACATTAATTTAAGTATTAAAATAAAACTTTGACTAACAACGTTTTTCTTCTCTAGAACTTAGGCTGAATCCGCCACATTAATCGACACTTAGCTGCACTTGGAAATAACACGTAGCAGGCAGCATTGTTCTTGCGATCAAGAATGTTAAGGAGCGCAGACGAAAGGAGAATTTTTAGCCATCTTGTTGATTAATAAGAAAACATATATTATATTTCCATTTTCCACACCTTATTAACTGAAAATGATGAATAAAGCAATTTATAGAAAAGTATATTGTTTTACGCTTATGTAATAAACTTTTTTATTATTGCGTTGCCTTTTCTTTTGAATGACTAACAAACACAGTGAGTAGTATCTAAAAAACGATTAATCATTTAATGTTTATTTAAAAATATCATGAAAGTATATTTTTGGGATGAAACTAATGATAGTGATTTTCAAACATATTTAAAAAATCACATTTAAATCACAAATTAAAATAATCGATTGGAAATCGAATGGAATTGGAAATATAATTTATCCAAAAAATAATCCATTATATCAAATATATATATGCTTATTTTGTAGATTTATAAAAATGAAAAAAATATTACAATAAAATGAAAAATATATTTGAATGAGAAGACGACAAAAAAAAATATAACTGTTAGAATACTTTCTAACATGGTTCAAAAAATTAGAGTAATGCAAATATATAGTATCTAAATTAAACTCTGAGTGTTCTAACTTTCTAATCAGTACTTTGTCGCATCACCCTCATATTTGACTACATTTTCGACTTATAATTTGAGTAAAATTATTTATTGAAAATTAAAAAATATATACATATTTGAACCCATTTCAAAAAGTGGGGTTGTCGATGTCGGCACCTGTAAGTCAGCTACAGTTATCACATTGAAAAATCCCGTTTGTAGAAATATTCAATACAGCCGTAGAAATGTTTTAACGAAAATATTTTTTTTCTCCATTGGATTAACGCTGATGCACTTTGTTTTGGAAACCCGCAGTCCAGCGCTCATTCCCTCTTAACGGGAATGATTCAGATGATGTACCGCTCTTGTTTTCATTTGTATGCGTACTGGGTTTCATTCATTGCTTCGGTTTCACGAACTGAGATTTCATTGGTTGTTTCGGTTTCGTTCTAAAAATACCGATATAGATGAAGAGAAATTTTTTTAATCTCTATACTAGCTTTCTTTGACAAATGTCTTAAACAACCATCAGCACAGCAACAAATTTGCATTTAAAAAAATTAATAAGTCTTAGAAAGCGAGTAAAATATTCTTAGAAAGCGAATTCATTTTCGAATACCAACACATAAGTTATTCTAGGAAACAAACACAGAGCAAATGAGAAGAGAACAAGCCGCAGGAGCAAGAGCTGTTGCCATTCACGACGTGAAACAACATTGCCGGCACAGTCACTTCTCCGCGGTTTTAAATTATGAATCCCGTCGCCAAAAGCCCCAAATTTTTTCATGTAACGTTAATAAAATCCAACTTAAAAACACTTCAAAATTACGAAGCTGGTCGCTGATTTTCAATTTATTTCTCATTTTAGTACGTTGACAGTTCCTTTTACTAATTTTGCTAAAAGGAAATCGACAAATTTATAACAGGAAATTTTGAAGTAAACTAAAATAATCAAATACAATAGTATACTAAAATTACATTCAAAAAATTATCTTTTGCCAAATAAATTCAGTAAAAGAAATATTTTTTTTAAAAGTGCATGTTTTTATTGCTAAAATAAATAATCAAACGATAAATTACGAATTATAACAAAATAATTTTTTCCTACATTGTTTTAATAAAAGATGGAAACTGTAAATACCAAACGATTTTTTTTTTTCGCAAAACTTTCTTAATAAATCATTCTTAAATGCATTGCAAATGGATATAACGTATGAAATGTTTCGTGTTTAATTGAATGTTCGTGATATAGTTTAGTAAAAATGGAAATTAAAAATGTTGAAGATTATTTTACTCCAAATGCATGGAAGTTACTCAGTGACTATGAACAAAAAAGATACAAGAATTTGCAGGAAAATTTTGAAATGATGAAATCCACAGGTAAGGGAAAAAAAATTAACTTTGGAATATTCTTTTTAACTGTTAACACTAGAAGTTTTGAAAAGAATAATTACAGTAGTTCATAACTTTAAATACGCGCTGGAACTTTATTTCTACATAGAAAAATCTTATTTTTAGTTATTTTCCATTTAATGCATAAATAAATCTTCGAATCTGCGTAGATATTTGATAACATGTCCTATCAAAAGCAGTTAAATAAATGTTTAAGTGGAATTCATGTATAGTGCATTGTAAAGATGATTGTTTGAATAATAAATCATTTCGTTAACCTTTCATTAATGTTCGAAAGCGAAGTTTTTTTTATTGTATTGAATAGACTCATAAACTACTTAACAGAAGTTCGTAAAATTTATACAAATAATTACATTTTAAAACACTACTGAACAGTTTTAGAATTATTCATTCTATAATTTAAAAAGAAAAATATAAACATCATCTTTAAAAATTCTAAATTTAAAAAACCTTCTCTTTGGCAGCAACCATTCAACGGTGAATGAGACCGATCAACCGCGGGTCTCCAAACCTTAGTGCCTCTGTGTGAATCCAAATGAGGGGGGGGGGGGGGGGATATTTTCTCAGCCTCCTTTCTCCGGCTTTATGGAATGTATTTATAAATGTTTTTTATATGATGAATGTAGCTAACTTACAGAATTCTGTAATCCCACTCCTTGAAATTCGTTCGAATATTTTTTGTATGATTATTTAGTGAAAATTTAAAAAAAATTTGCACAAATTTTAAAAAGTGCTATTATAGTGATCTGTGAGTCAGCTATATTTATCATATAAAAACAGCTTTAATTATATTCAATAAAGACAGATAAATGTTTCTTATAACATACTTTTGCCCCTTGAATTAACACAGAGTCACATTGGTTTGGAGATCCGCGGTCAATCCGTCTCATTCGCTTTCAAATTTTATTCGTACCAAATGGTTAAATGAAAATTAGCTAGACTTCAGGTTATATGAAAATTACGATATAGAAGACTACGTCAAAAATTTACAGTCATTGTTAAAAAAATTCTACACATATATTAAACTTGCCTACGTCGCCAAATAACACATCAAGGGAGCTAAATGTGGTTTTGTGCTCAAAAATAGACTAACTTCCAAATTGTGTATTTATTTCTTTGATTAAAATACTACTTGGCTACAAAATGAGATTTATGATGTTATCGCTTGCGAATGACGGGTGTTAAACTGCTAGTAAAATATATACATACATAGCATGTTAAATGTGTGTGTGGGGGGGGGGGGGGGGGGAGGAAAATGTTGCGCAGTTTAATTCTTCTTGGGGCTTTTTTAGAATTTTTTTTATTCCTCACAGAAATTTTTTAACGTATTCCTATTTTTTCATTAAATATTTTTTTTTATTCTTTTCATGTATTTTAGGGATTTTAAATAGCATTTTAATATAATCAGTCATTTCAAAAATTTGCAATGAATTGCATTTTAAGTAAGGTAATTTAACTTGGATTTATTTAAATGTAATGGGTTACAATCTCTAACGAACAAAACAAAAATTGCAACTTGAAATTTCATAAGTCATGACGTTTTTTTTTAATTAACAGAGACGTTTTTGCGATAAAATGTAATTATTTAAATGTATAAGAAAAAGAAGAATGCCATCTTTTTTTTTTAGCGTGGAAGACCAAATAGATTTTAGTTTTGAGCTTTTTAAAGTGTGTGAAAGCGTTTGTATTTATTTTTCAAAAATGTTTTGTTTGAGTATTTTTTATTTAAACTTTGTACATATCAACAACAAAAAATATCTTTAGGAATCGCAGCGAAGATGCCTGAATTTATGACGTGCAACTACCAGAACCGAAACAGAAATCAAGCAAATAGAGGGCCAAAAGGTTTGACAGTCAATCCTACGTAACTAGTTAGGACAAGTATTAAATAAATGGTATTTCTTAAAAATAATTTTTAAAATTTGAATTGTTTAAAAAATTCTAAATTTTAGATTTATTTCAAGCTCCATCTCTAATTACCCGAGATCAAAGAACAAAAGTAAAATTGTTTGGGGTAACCCCAGTACGTAAACCTAAGAAAAGAAATATTGAAGAAGGTAATAAATTTAGATACTTGAATATACAAAGTTTAACATTTTAACAAAAACTAAATTTCTCGAAGTGTATGTAAACATATTTTTTTTACTAGGAGATTCAGCTATCACATCTGTGTCACCTAACGAGAGACCAACAGTTGTAAGTTTATTTTTATAAAATTAAAATTTTCAATTATACTATTGATATAGTTTATGAGCGGGTTGAAAATGCTGAACATTAGGGTGATATTGTACTTTTAATAAAGATATTAAAGCGAAAAATGTGAGTTTGGTACTTTCCAATACCCTTATTCGACATTTATCCTCGGTTATTAAAATTGTGCTGGTTAAATACAGTAGTTTTATTTAAATGCAGAAGACTATTAAATTCGATTTAAATTGTGTAAGTATACACCATTTACTTTTTTGAGAAAATGTGTTTAGTATTTAAAGTTATGAGTTATTAAAAGTTAATTTTTTGTGTTAAAAATTTTACCATAGTGTCAGTTGACCAGGGAAAATGTCTTATTTAAATTTGGAATTTTCTCTTCTAAATGCTGGTTACTAATTATTTTTTATTTTAGGATTTTGAAGCCAAAATTTCCTTTTGCAACTCGTCACGAAAGCAGTTCGCACAGTTAGCTTTAAAAAGCACTTTCGGTATGATGAAATTCCTGGAAAGTATTTTGGGTGAAGGAAAGAACATTTCAGTAAAGAAAAAAAGTATTAAAGGTAATTGAGATTTAAAAAGACATAATTTTGGATACAAAAAGGTATTTCCTATCATTTCTATACTTATTCACAATATTTTTTTAGTGGAATCGAAGACTAAAAGCCGTTACCCTAAACGGAGCATTGAAAAGAGGAGTTATAAGGAGGACGATATTTCGAGTGATGATGATTTCTTGCGTAAGTGATTGAACTCTTTGTTTCTATTAAAATTCTTTTATTTCGGTTGGTCCGTTATCTGGTTACAAATGAGAGTAATATGCAATGCATTATAATTTTGATTCATGTATATAATAGCTTTTATAGCTGAATGACCCAATTATGTTAACTTTCATTTAATAATATTTTAATTTACAAAGTCATTTGTATGATTTTATTATTTATCGACAGTAAATGAAAAAATATAAATTAACGTACATTTATCTTTGCTTTACAACTTTTTTGTAATTAATTTCTAAGTAACAATTATTTATAAATTTTGCTTATCATTATTTAATTTCTGCTTTGCATAAAAATTAAGGAATTAAAAAAAGTTAAATTTCAGATGCTTTCAATTACAATTAAAATGTAATTATATGTTTTAATGTCTTTTACACATTTTTAAATCGATCTTATACTAAATGATTAATGCTTTTCAGATTGCGATGACTGCGAAGACGTCTACAAAGGAGCGTGTCCACAGCACGGCCCCATGTTGCTTGTGTGCGACACTAAGGTAAAGAATCTCATTCAAATCTTAAATTCGCAACAAATAATGTGTGTTTTTTTTTTTTTTTTGCTTAAATAAGTAAGTGTAGTATAATTTCCTTTTTTTTTTATTTAATTCGAAATAATATTTTTTAAACGAAAAGTAGAAGGTATTGTATTTATATGTTGAAGATTTCCATCCTGTCTCCCTCATCGTATCTATCAGTCTTACTCGCTTTCAACTTCGTTATCACTATCAGACTTCCAAAAAACTAATTTACAACAAATATAGAAAAGTAGTGACATCTTAAACGTATCTTTTTATTATTTCATTTTGGCCGTACTACTATTAAAAGAATGTCTGTGGGCATTTAAGTAACTGAAAAACAGGCCCCCTTTTTTTTGTATAACGTGTGCTTTCAGGTGGAGAAGGGTGACCCGGAAAGTGCCGTGAAGAGCCTCCCCCCTTTCATGTCTTTGGGCGACTCTGCCATCAAGAAGGCAGGGCTGGGCGTGTGGACGGAGGTGCCCCTTCCAAAAGGGCTCCTCTTCGGACCCTACAAAGGGGCCAAAGTGCCCAAAAACTCCAAAGAAACCGGGTATGCATGGCAGGTAAGAGAAAGTTATTTTTATAAATTTATTAATGTAAAAAATCTCTAAGTTTAGATAGAAGGTGTTCCAAATACAACTGATCATGGAGAAATTTTTTCCACTCCTTCCAAAACCACTCCTCACCCAAACCAAAAATATTACCAAGTTATTGGACGCACAGTTTGGTTCTAGTTTTATCACTAGCGTGCGTACTAAGGCGAAACATTGAAGGAATGTAGTAATTTTGTTTCGTCCAATTGAGTTTGACTAGTTATTGCTTATTTTAATAAATTATAATTTACCACCGTTTGCTATATTGCATTCAGCAATTGAAATTGCTATTTCGGATGATAATTTTTATGATAAAAAAATGCTTGCACAAAAAAATAAAAAAAGAATCCGTCTGGTAGAACATGATCTGCAATAGTTTTTGAAAAATTTAACAAAAAACTAAAATATTCAGATTTGACTGCTATTGTATGTTAGTAGCATTTTACATAACCATTGTGATATCCCTGCGTCGTTTCCACCCATTTTGCAGGTGTGG
Organism: Hylyphantes graminicola; assembly: GCA_023701765.1. NCBI lineage: Eukaryota > Metazoa > Arthropoda > Arachnida > Araneae > Linyphiidae > Hylyphantes > Hylyphantes graminicola. The sequence goes on along the minus strand of CM043115.1, from coordinate 7,040,528 downwards.
AAAGGGAGTCGCGCCCACCACTTGGTAGAAGGGGCCGACCCTTCCCAGTCCAACTGGTTGCGGTACGTGAACTGCGCCCAGTCGGAGGAGCGGCAGAACATGGAGGCCCTGCAGTTCAGAGGGAAAGTCTACTACAAGATCTACAAGGAGGTGAAGCCCTTCTGCGAGATGCTCGTCTGGTACGGGGACGACTACGCCAAGCACCTGGGAATAGAGACGCGACGACGACAGAAGGGTACCGAAGTACCCCAACAGTCAAGTAAGGGCCTTTTGGTTTTATAAACCTTTGAGAGGTACTCTGCCGTGGGCAGGTAAACTGCAGTAACTTCCATAATGACTTGGACCTTTGTTGCAAGCACTCAATTACTCTAAAAAATAAAGAAAACATAGTGGAAAAAAATATTTCAGATCAAAAATGGTACAACCCATTGCTGTGATTACTGCAGTTTACCTGCCCACGGCAGTACTTTGCTCGAATGTTCTTGGTTACAAGGTACAGATAAGAAATTATGGCGGATTTTTAGGAAATAATTTAACTTTTACTATCATTAAGATTTCATCATTGAAATAATAAAGTATTCATTTATTACTATTTTAATAACATTCTTTTACCTTCTAAAAACTATATTATGTAAGTAATATTACTTTCAAAGCTCAGTTAAAAACCTATACATCTAAACATTGAAACTATAGAAACAAGTCGAGTTAATCAAGCTATTAATCTCATAAAAATTCCTTTACATGTTTGCAGAGGAAGTCACTGGATACGCGTGCGCTGTGTGCGGCTCCCTCTTCTCCTCGTCCTCTGCCATGGAAGCGCACAGAAAAACTCATCCCCACATGCTCCCCGACCGGAGACACAAGTGCCCGAGATGCAACTACTCCACGGACAGTGGAGTTAATCTCCGGGCTCATCTCCTCACCCACACGGGAGAGAGGCCCCACGCGTGCCCCCAATGCGGGAAGGGGTTCGCTCAGAAGAATAATCTCACGACGCACCTCCGCGTGCACACGGGAGAGAAGCCCTTCTCGTGTAAGGTGTGCGGCAGGGCATTCAACCGGTGGAGCCACTTGATCGAACACGAGAAGACGCACACGGGCGAAAAGTGCTACAGATGCACCACCTGCGGGAAGGACTTCTCGCAAGCAACTCATCTCAAGGTGCACGAGAGGACGCACACCCTGCAGAGGCCTTACAAGTGTACACACTGCAACTACAGGGCGACGCAGTCTAACAATCTTCGTGGCCACGTAGTGAGGAAGCACACCCGAGACTTCCGACACTAGTGTGCAGACTGCGGGAAGGGATTCCTCAGACCTAGTATGCCAAAGGAACACTTGGAGAAGACACACAGGAAGAAACTAGAGGAAATGGTCTCAATGTAACGATCAATAGCCTTTTTTTCCCTCAAGAACTACATCTTCCTACCAATTGTCTGCATTCTTTCCTGTCTAATTAACAGCACTTGGTTATAATATTCACTCTCTTACTGCTAAATAAATTGTGCTAAATACAGTGTTTATTTTTGTGTTTCATTTATTGCGGTTAAATCAACATTAACCATTATTCTGTACGATGAATTATTTTTCTAAAGTTACTTTCAGGAAAATCTTGAATAAAATTAATTTTCGATTATGTGTATAGACATTGTGTGTCAAAAGGCAAAACTAGGGTTGTGAACAACATGCAACTTTCAAGTATTACTAAATAATAAATATTTAATAGGCTAGAATTCGGTAGTAGATTTGTACAAAAAAAAAGTTTTTGTTTTTAGCATTAAATTTTAAGACCTAAAAAAGTTTTATTGCATCAACCATTTGTGCATGAGCGATTTTCTCGAAAACCTTATTGTGAAATCTGACCGGCAGATACTATTAACTCACTTTCCAAAGTTGATGTTTATATCTCAGAGTGAGTAAGTGTATATCTATAGAGAGAGCATTCAGACGGACGAATCTTCAAAAAGAAATTTTTCATTATCAGCTCCCTACAAAGAGGGTAGTAATCGCAAAATCTTTGGATTTTTTTCTAATCGCAAAATCTTTAGATATCTAGATCTTTTTAGATTTTGACTCTGTAGCAATATTTTTATTGTCTTTAATTAAAAAAAGGTAATTGTGAGAAAAAATATTCGCTGTAGTTTAATATGCCATCACGATAGAGCACAACGAAATTGTAAAACCTTGGGTTAGTTATAGGTTTGAATCTATGCCTATAGATGGCAACACCACGAGTATACTCATCGAAGTAATTTAAAACTTAAAATATTAGTTTCTTTTTGAGTAGCAATTATTTCGAATCATTTCGACAGGAAAACTTAATGATAATATACAATTTCCAGATTCATTATTATCTCCCATACAGCCACCATTGTCTACTGGATGTCTATTAGTAATCTACAACATCCATTGGACGTTCGAGATTTCGATTGGACATCTATTACATATCTGTCTACAAAATCTATTTTTGGGATATCTATTAGCTATCTACGTGTAAACTAATTTAGACTTAGATATTTGGGACATCTTATATTCGTGCATCATCTCCTATTAATTCGACATCGATATTCTGGATATCTAATGGATATGCACGTCGTTATATTTTTCAACTAACTAAAATGTGATTAATATTATATATCTAAGTCAAGGAGTTCAGAGATATTCAGTCGTTGTGTTTGATTTTTCATATCCCACATAGCCATTCATTATCCAGTAGACATCTATAAGACGTTATTCGGAAAATCCACGATATCCATTAGAATTTGAGTTTACCATCCATAGACGTCTTATAGATATCCGTAGTTTCCGCCGAGTGATATCCATTAGGAATCTATTTGACAGCGATATTCTAGACATCACGGACGTGTTTTAGACTTTCTGGATGAATTCGTGACATGGTGAACGTCCATTAGAGGTCCACAAACTCCATGAGTAGTCCGAGAAACATCTAATGAAAGTCCATTTGACATCGAAATTTTCGACATTAATTAGTAATAGACGCCATACTATAATTACGTATGCATATCTATTAGACGTCTACTACAACCAATTTTTAAAGATTGTAAATTCTATTTTTGATATCCGCAATAAAAAAATAATTAAAATAACTGTGTAAAATTGAGTAATGATCTTTAAAAGAAGTAAAATTGATTTTTGAAAAATCTACATCTGCCAAGTATCTGTATTTTCAATTTTACGCTTAAAAACGTATTTTATACGAGAACCAACAAATATAAATATATTAATTACTAATAGTTGAAAAATACTTTACTGTTTTTCATATAGATGGCAGCACTAAAGCTCCTTATAATATAAAAACTATTGCATTTCTCAATCGCGCCAATACCTGAAAAAAAGAAACCAGCTGTTTTGGCAACCCTGTACTGATGCACAATGGCTGACTGATAAAGATAAGGTTGTTGTCTGTGTGCGACGCAGGCATCGGGGGAGGAAGGGTCGAAACTTTCCCCCTTTTACCAATGCGAAGTTTGAACAGGAAAATCGAAGGGAGGGTCAGGGGTGAGGAAGGAACGTGAGAAAGATGTAAATGTTTTTTTATTGTGTTTTTTTGCACACTAATTTCTCTTAACTGTATTCTGCATAAGTTTTTTAAATTAGGAAGTAACAGATAAAAATAAAACAAAGTACTATTTACAGTATTATTTTACAAGATATAGTGTTCTTTTTTTTGCAACTTCTAATAAAACTAGATAAATTTAAATTGTGTACTACTGTGGGGTTTTTTTTCAAAATTTCATTACATTTCTTAAGACATGCAATGCTTTAATAAATGAAAATTTAAAAAATGTACAATCAATGGGTCAGTAATGGTTATGAATTTAAGAGCAATCGGATACACTAAATTTTAGTAAAGTACATATATTGTATAAAGTATAATTTTTCTATTGATATAATTCTCTTCAGACCAACTAATTTAGTAAAAAAAAATAGTAGATTGATACCTAAAGCATATTTAATACATCTTTACTGTATTTATTACTTACTAGTAGTACTTAATACAGTAGAACATCGATTATCCGTCTCTATTTTATTCAAACTCTCCCTAATCCGGACGTATCTGAGTCAATATCAATACATTTCTCCAACAAGGTAATTTTCACCAGTCTCAGAAATCTACGGCAATTCTAAAGAGAATAATCTCAGTCCAGATTGAAATTAGCAAACCACCGTTATTAAATAATCATCAATCTCCAGAAATTCTGAAATAGTATAATCAAGGCGTTTTATGAAATTTGGATACTGCTGGAATTTTAAAATAGAAAACTTGGGCTACTCAAAAAAGTAAAAGCGAACTTCTGCCCGTCCCAAATTTTCGGAAAAGTCCTGAAATCTTCTAAAATCGTGAGACTCTATAGATGATATCTACTATAAAAAAAATAAGCATTTTCTCCAGAACTCCGTTCAGATTTAATTTAAAAAATATAATTAAAATTAAGGTATCCAATCACCTTTTTTCAGCAAAAATCGACTATAGATAAAACATTTGTTTTTCGCCTTTTAATATAAAATAAACGTTCAGCTTTCTAAATCTATTTCATTTTAATATCTAGTTTTTAATAAAACCAAAGTTATAGCACTTGCGTTTTTTTAAAACGCATTACGCAAAACATAAAAACTGAAGTTCTTTATTATCAATTGCTTCTGAATTTTTACAGTAGTTTTGTAACAGTATGAAGGAGGTTTTGAACTAGAATCGTGTAAAACTATTAAGAATGGAATATTTTAAAACTATTATATGATTTTTACTCTCTTGTTTCTATGTGTCTTTGATGTAATGCTACAAACTTTTGCCTATAAAAAAAATTGGGAACTGATATCTTAATGATTTTAGTTCATGACCTATATTAATGTTGGTTAAGCATATTTTAATTTAAACGATGGAAAAAAAAACAAAGAATTTGTAAAGATATCATGTTTTGCGTAAGCATGATTTTGAAGCATATTTTACTATAAATTTCCACAAATACTGAAAAAAAATTAAGATTTTTTCTTAACTTTTTTTATATTCATAACTAATAATAAAATCCCTCAATTTCATGGTTGGAATAGATTTGTCACAAAATTACTGTCAAAGGAGATCGGCCACCTTAAACAAGAAACTTTAAAAGAACTAAAATATAACGTGAATATAATAACGCTTTCTTAGAAAACAAATAATGAATAATCAAATTATCACATTTGAGACGCTATTCCAAACTGATATATGACCATAATAAATTTATCTTTAAAAATAATCTTATTTTTCACTAAATAAAGTTTCTCGTACCATTTTTGTTTTGGCAACAGCAATTTAAATGACTTGAAATTAAATTCAATGGATAATTTGGCGACAAACAGTAAGCAGATGTCCGTCTAAACGTACAGACAGACGGACAAAAAGTATGAAGGGCGAGCCTCTGAGGTCATATCTTTCTAACAAAAAAAAAAAGAATTGTTATTTTTAAGATCTTACTGACATGGAACAGATTTTGGAAGAGGAGAAGGACTGACATCGTCAACATGTCAATATCAAATTCTTGATTCTAATATCTATTATAAAATCCGAAATAAGCAGTTTCCCCAAAACTCTGTTCTTATTTTAAGCTTAAAAAAATTTTTAAGAAGTTCTTAGAAAAGAAGATTCTAAGAAATTTTTAAAAAAAAACTTTCAAGAAAGTTTAGTTCCTTAAACTTAAAGAACTTTAGAACTAACTTTAATTCTTCCGAGTAAAAAAAAAGAAAAGTAGGCTATGTTTTAGCACTTTCTTTTCGCTAGGAATTCTCAAATACCTTAATACTAAAACTCAATGTTTACAGTTTTACTACTTAATGAAAATTCTTTATCCGTATTTTTCAATTATCCGAATTGCCTCGGGTTCTCATTAGATCGGATAATCGAGGTTCTACCTGTAAAACCATGAACAAATTGAACTATCGAAGTGAAATGCCGGGCAAGTGAAATTTCGAAACTTGGAAATAGTAAATACTGTTGCCAACAAAATATAATAAAAGTCTTGTTATAAAAAGGTCTATAGAAATGTTGCTTTATTGCTGCAGCATAAAGAGCTACAACTGACCGTTTGTCCAATAAAACAATTCGTTTCAAAAAATTTTTATTTAAAAATATGAGGCATGGGACGGCCAAACAAAAACAATGAAAGTTGGATTTGAGAGATATTAGAAATGGGGGAGAGCCATTTTCTTGAAATATGGGTGCCGCGTCACCCCGCGTCTACTCACACTACTACCACTGCTTTTAATTATCTTTATGGTATTTCTAAAAATTCAACCCAAAGATGGCAAAGAAATAACGACAATGGGGGACAGCTGACCCAATGACCCTTGCGCCTGCAAAAGGTATAATATCGCTACTTATCTTAATTTGATTATTAGTGTTTTTACGTTAGGTTGCCAAGTAGTGAAATCTTCCAAATTAGATCAATATTTGCCTTCAACTCGGGCCCAATTTCCGGCATGGTATTATAAGTAGTAATACTAGTATTGTTTTCCTTATTACATTTCCATAATTTTTTAAATGCATAAATATTATACAACTAGTTCAAAATGTAAAGTTGAATAAATTAATAACTGTTGAGTTGAATAAACTTTTTGTGAGTGTGATAGCGCTGAGTTCACTAGTTAGAAATCATAAAAGAAAGAATGAAAAGAATGTCTTAAAGAGTGTCAAGCCTCAGACATCCTATAAACAAATTAAAACTTATACTGTATCCCTATCCTTTTCATAAAACATAACCAAGTAACTTGATTTTACGACACGGTGATTTTTTAAGACATATGAACATTTTAAAAGTTGGGAGAATAGTAATTGCAGTTTTATAAATATTGTTACATGAATAAGAGCAATAATGATACCGACTGGCAAAAAAAATGTCTTTTAAATTAACATGGGGATCATTAAATTTTTAAAACCAAAAAATTAGTCGTCTATATAACTTTAGAAATAAAATTATGTTCAAATATTCTGTCGCGTAAAGACCCAACGTAGCAAATCTGGACGACCAGATAATGTTCTAATCATTATCTCGACCTCCCGTGATGCGTCTGGACAGCGGAACCATCTGGACCCTCAAGCAATTCCTAGAAATGCTGCTAGTAAGACAAGGGGAAGGGGGTCTGTGTAATGTGTATGATGTGAGTGTTTTTATTTTCGGTAACAAGTTAATACTATTATTAATGCACTTTTCAGCCAAATAAAAAATGTTCTTCTACCCTATAGTAAACCAAAATATGAAAGATTTTATTGCATAAACTTCCCATATAATTTCATTAAGGAAATTATATTCTTATAAATCTACCAATGGTTGCCTTTTTTATGTTAAAAGTCCTATATCAGCTTATTTTGTAGTCCTTTAGTATTGAAAATTCTATATGGACAACATACCTTTTAAGATTTTGCGCTCTTCAAATAAAAAACGTTAAAAACCAGCACTTTTATTTTCAAAAAACCATTTCCCTTGTATTTATTTTGATAGATAATTATATGTAATAACACAAACTTAACTGTAGTTAAATCATCCAAATAAACAGTTATCGCAATGAAAGATTAATAAAATAGTTTGAAAGGAGTTATGAATCATGATTTGCGAATTTTTTTTAGCTAATTTCAATAAGGAGAGAAGTGTTTATTCTTCAAACAATGTTTTACATATTTTGTTAATGCTTTTCAACATCTTACGAATAACCAACAAATGTATAGTTATCAATCGAAGATATTATTCTCGAAATATTTGTAGTGCAATCGATGTTTCCTTTTTTTTCTTCTTTTTTTATAAAAGGTACACTTCGCTATTTTTTTCTATTGAAAACCTTAAACTGAAACTTATGTTTGTTTCTTTCCAATTTGTATCTTTAGAACAACTTTTTTACTGTTTTTCTTCAATTATGGAAAAAGAATAACGTTTAACAACAGATAAAATCGTTAAAACTGATGCGGCCCGGAACGTCAAGAAAATTTCTTATATTTGTTAATTTAATCATTTTCGTCTGTCCATTTGTAGCCTCCTTTAGAAGCTTTTATACAGCTAATTACAGCTCTTTATTAAGATCCCTGGTCAAGTAACGATTCTGAAATGCATGTAGGAACACTTATTGACCATTTTAATAAAAAAGTTGCCGACCACTGCTATAAACGTAGAAATAAGAAAAAAATAATAAAAACTTAGCTAGTTTCATGTGACTTTGATCATTAAGGCTTTCATTATTTGATTTCATTAGTATTTTTGGTGATTGGTGGTGTGACATGGTTAATGAAGTAAACTACGTTGATAGATTTTTGTAATATTATTTTGATTAATGTAGAACTGTTTCCAGTCAAAATAGATCAGCGTATGCAAAGAAATATGGTGTAGAAGACTATAGAGAGCAGAGCATCCGATATTGTCAATAATTTTGATTAATATCGGACATTTAAAAAACAAATAAGTAGGTTTGGAAAACAGTTGTTGTCACCAAGAACCACTTCTACACACACGATATTAAAACCTTGGAAACAAAATCGCAAAACACATTCAGTTTAAATTTAAACATTTAATTATTTTCAGTTAGTTATACCAGTCAGTTGTACTAATTCAGCAAACCCCTGCTAATATCAGCATTATTTTTTTAGCCTACTTTTCTTTTTTTTTTTAATTAGAAGAATTTTTTAAAAAAAGTAGGTATTGACAAGCTGTCCGTCCGTACTCCCTCTAAAATCGGTTCCATCAATCCGATCTTAAAAATTATTTTTTTATTAGAAAGGTATAACCTCAGACAACCAACTTTCATACTTTTTGCCCGCCTGTCTGTGCGATCGGATGGACATAAATCTTCTATTTGCCGACGAATTTCCCATTAAATTAGCATTGCAATTCGATTTCGAGTCATTTAAATCACTGTTGCAAACAACAAATGCTATGGACAAGTGAGATACGTCAAAATATTCAGCTCATCAAAATGAGAATACATTGAAAAATTCAGAAAAGAATTCGAATTCTAAGTACTTTAATCATTTAAAAATCTTCAAAATGTAATGCTCGTTTAAAAAGCATGGGAAGCTATTTTTATTAGAATTAAACCACCATTGCCATCGCAACAATCGCTCGGGAAACTTTAATTCTTTTAGACAATAAATTAACATAAAATTATTTTTTTTTTGGCATCGATCAGTTTGAAATGACGTCAAATATATTTCACTTCGAGATTCTTTGTATGCTGGTATGAAATGCTTTCGTTCTATTTAAAAGCGAGACATATTACATATTTATTCTTTGAGATATAAATTTTTGCAACCGATTAAGTAATAATTATTTAATTTTCGAAACAAAATAAATTAAACTAGCCGAAATTAGAGGGTAAATGTTTAATATAGAATTAATGCTGTGTTTGGCACCTTTTTACCTGTTAAACACAACTGTTGTGTGGAAGCGGGTTAAGTGACAGATTCTGTTACAAACCTACTTGTCAATTTACATTTCCTATTTAAAGTGCATTTTGTAGTAGTTTTATGGTTTTTGTTCTACTAATAATTAAATATTTATGTATAACTGCAAATAAGTCTAGGGAGATAAGTAATATTTATTTTATTGGCGAAAGAAAATTAATGAAAATGATTGATTTGGCTTTAAGAAGTTGATATTATAGCTGGGATGCTGTGTTTAGTGAAATTTATTCCAATGTATATAAATTTAATGTAGAAACGGTTGTTGATGTCACTTACTGTTGCGAACCTAGTTTTTTCAAGATAAGGAATTTTAGTAAGTATTTAAGTAACTGGAAAGTTGGCTAAATTTGACAGCATTAAACACGTAATAAATATTTCATATATTAAAAAAATCTAATGATACAGTTCATATTGAAATCTCATGTATGAAACTTACGTGCTTATTTGTACTTCTACTTAATTTTCGCTCGCGTGAAGTTCCTTCGTAATCAAAAACTAGTTGGTTTGTTACAGAATCTGTCACTTACACCGCTTCCACACATCATTTACGCTCATCAGGTAACACACTAACAACACCTCAGAGAGAAATTCGCCGAACAGGACCTTTAGCTAGTTCTAATTCAAACGTTTATAAGCCAAAATTAATAATTTTCTTTAATCTTCTTTTGCAGATTTGATAATTAATCATTATCGCTTGCTAATTTTTTTGAAGATCAAAGAATAATGATGTAATATTTAATAAATTTCTTTCAGTCGCCACAATTTGAGATTTACATTAATTTTCTCTAGAAAAGGTTGCTTTAAAAATAAAAGCGAATCTTCATTTTTTTTAATGCAAATTTAAAAAATTTTATGCATCCTTCTTCATGCATATATAATGAACCATCAAAATACATTTATTGTGCTATTACAACAATCCAAATTGAATTATATTAAAAAAATAAATAGATTTTTTTAAGAGTTTTACTTTTATTTTAAACAAAGTTTCTTGTACGTTTGATGTAATTGACAACAGGGGTAGGGTAGGGTAGGGTATTTTACATATATATTCCGACTTGTGTGCTTGCTCAGTGAGCCGCTTATAAGTCTTCGTCAAGTAAGACAGACACAGAAAGATTTTTTACTGTCACAAAGATAGGAAATACACCCAGGGCGAAGGCGGGAATCGAACCCGCGCCCGTTACAGCACGCAGACTGCTGGCCTGCGATGCTTACCACTCGGCCATCCGGGCCCCAATTGACAACAGTGAAAATATGGAATAAATATGGAATTTGCATGTTATTTCAAAGTAGATTAAATTCTTAGTTATTTAAATTTTAAATAAACTTCTAATTCAAATTTTCCTAATGAAATTTGAAATGTAGCCTAAAGTGATTTTTTGCTTCAAAATGGCGTACCCCACTTGTTTGTGAGACTTGCGGTTCGTTCTGTAAAGTGGGTGACGGGCAGACTGTCGGAAGGACTGAACGATTATAACAACCTTTCGCTTTTTAACGTTATAAACGTAATGTGGAAGATAAAATTGCTGTTAATCTTAAGCGTACGACAATATACAATGCTATTCCTAAGAAAAAATCGTCTCACGTATTGCGTTTCAAGGCCCGTTCCGGATCGAATTTCGAAAAATGTGTGCCTTCAGTACCAAAGGAATAAGATTCAAAAATTTAGTATGTGTACCTCCAAAAGTTTTGACTGGACTGGCTGTTTAATGCGGGAACCTTTTAGTTAGGACTCATTTTTCGCTATCGATATAGATTAGCTTGTTTTATGTGACAAATTTTATTCCTGCCTTCCTACTATCGATGCTCTGTTCGCATGTGACATTCATTCACCAATCGAAGAAAGAAAAAAAAGATGTTTTCATTCAGCACTTCTGTTGCCACTCAAGACTTTAAAAATGCCAATTAAAACATACCTCCTTCTCAAAAAAAAAAAAAAAAAATGAAACTTATCACAATATCGCTCTATGGCTTTTTTTCAAACTGGATTCATAGCACAAGAATAAATATAGATTTTTATATATTATTTACATTTTAAAATTAAGTTTCTCGTTCGTTTGACAAAGTGGCAACACTGGACACAGAAAAAAATGATTTTTTTTCTTGTAATATCTTAAATGGAGATTCAATTATTCTTTTTAAATGTTTACCTTTACTTCAATTTTTTTTACTTTCATATGAAATTTGGGTTATAGACTTGTCTGATATTTTCGCCTAAATATGATGTAACCCAATTGCATGTGAACTTGCGATTCTTTCTATGAAATTATGGGTGACGGGCAGACAGACGTACTGAACAATTAAAATACGTTATACTTTATACAACCCTGCCACCCCTTCCCAAAGTCCATTAGTTTATATTTGTACTGCAAAATGTCGTGTACTTTTTGTGATGGTTAATGCAGGCCTTTTTGCATAACAAATATAAAAAAACCGGACAGTTTCGCAATATTTAAAATATCTTCATTAGTAACACTATAAAAATGAAACTTTTTCTGTCGATAACGCAACCAGAATAAAGCGAGAGAACTGTGATGTTAAATATATATACTTCAAATTCTTTCAAATCTCTCTCAATCAGTAGAATTTTATTTGTTAGGTATCACATCCTTTTATGAAAGCAGACTACTGAATAAATTGTGATTACTATATTTTTAAGGACAAAGAAAAACATTTCTTTTACGAAAACGACCCTCGCCTAATCCTTCGCGCGCGAACCCATGAACAAGCAAGTTTGATTATCTTTTTCAGTTGCTTTGGGGGTTTGGGGAGGGGATACTCATTCTCATATGGGCATTCTTCGTGTCTTGAAGGTAAATAGGAAGACAGGGCTTCTTGGAACCAAGGCAATTAGTGGGGAGAGGGGAGGGGGGAGGGGGGGGGGTGAAAGAGACTTGCGGGGTTGTTACCAGATTTACAAATATATCTCTTTTTAACGATCGCCAAATTGCCCAAAACATAGCTCACTCTATCGGGAGAAAATGACACTAAAAAGAAACACTTTAAAATCATTCATGTAATTGCTTGTAAATAATTTATCCAACGTAGTTTCCGATAGTCCATTTTTATTCGCAGTAAATTTTTAGGCATCCAAATATAATCAAGAATTTTTTGTGAACTATTGTATTTTTTTTTATTATGGAACTGCAAAATATGACTTCAAGCCTATATAAACTAAGATTCGAAAATTTTAAACTAGGTTAAGTCTTAAATTTAATAACTTACTAAAAAATTTAAAAACCTTAAAAAAATTTTTAAAAAATAATTTTAAATTTTAGTAGTTCAGCGTATTTTTCACAAAGAAGATACAAAAATTTCTTTAATTTCTTACATTCCCACCGAATTTTCCCGAGATTTTTTCTTGAGATTTTTTTTTATTTCAAAAAAATAATGTGTCCAGATTTAAATTTAAAAAAAAAGCGATGAAATAAGAAAAAGTTAAAATTAACCAACTCAAATTAAATGAAATTTTTATTTATTGAAAAATAAGAACTGTAAGAAGAATATATATATTCATAAGGTCTCATTTTATTAAACTTTTAGGTTATTAAAATTAAATATTTTCTTCATTTTATTAAAATTTAATTTTAATAAAATGAAGAAAAATAATTTAAGTTTTTTCTTCATTTTAATAAAATTTAAGTTTTTTCTTCATTTTAATAAAATTGAAGCTTTTAATCATTTTATTAAAATTATTTTTTTACATTCCTATTTCGATTTTCCAAGGATTTGTTCTTGGGATTAAATTTTTAAAAAAAACGTAAATTAAACCGTAAACCCGATTTAAAAATAACATCCACTCTTTAATTTTGAATGCACTTTTACTACTGTCATCTATGAAGGTAATTAGTAACTAAAACTTCATAATGGAATGCAATAGACAAGAGTATGCATTAGAGAGTTAAACTGAAAACTTTATGAAATGAAACATAAAAAAAAAAATTATAAAAAATAAATAATTAAAACCGATTATGGTAAATGGAAATGAATGGTAATTGAATTTTATAAACTGAAAATTTTAAAAAATACTAAAATCAAAAGGGCAAAAGGAAAACAAACGATTATCTTTTATGAAAAAAAAAAAGAACAAATCAATAGTGTTTTTTTACATTTTCATTTCAATTTTTTCTTAGGTATCTAATTTTTATAAAAAGGGAGATTCTTAAAGTATGTATATTAAATAATCCAAAAACAAATTAGAAAATTCAAGGAAAAAAAAAGCAATATAAGAGGAACCAACTACGTAAAAAAGTAAATTTTAAAATAACTCTTCAGCGCTATTTGTGATTTTAAGAAGCTTTGAATTTTATAGGGAAGAATATATAATTTTTAAATACGAATTATGAGTTTAAATAATGAAATATGTGAAAAATTTAATTAAAAAAAAAAACAATACGATAAAATAATGAAAATGCAAAGAAACACACTTGAACTTATAACAAATGTCAAAAATCTAGCAATTTAAAATAAATTGGTTCAAAGAAATATCTAAGTATTTTATGGGACTTTATAGTATTAAAAAAAACCCTCCTCAGTTGCTAAGTATATGACTTCGCCTTAAGAACCTAAATGTGCGCTTAACAACCAAGTCCCTGTAGCCTAACGGATAGCGCACTGATCTACGGACATGAAGATCCGTGGTTCAAATCCCGATTGAAGCGTCTCCCGGCATTGAAAGTGAAAAAAATTTGTAAAATAAGTCAAACGCTCAGTAGGACAAATGTAACATATAAAACTAGTTCAAAAATAATTTTTAAACAATAAAATAATTTTAAAACCCATTTTAAAAATTCATTGGTGGCGCCCCCTATCTTTGCATTTTTCAACTATTTGTTCTAGGTGCATTCTATCACATCCATAAATTCAAAATGTATCCAACATGTCTAGAATTGGTATATTTATTAGATATTGTAGATCTCGTCGAGAAATGTTTTGTTGTTAGGGTTGGTCTAATAGATATCCACAAAGTACATAAGACTGCTCATGGAGTTTGATGACATCTAATGGACGTTCACCATAGCACGAATTTATCCAGAAAGTCTAAAACACGTCCGTAATGTCTAGAATATCGCTGTCAAATAGATTCCTAATGGATATCACTCGGCGGAAACTACGGATGTCTATAAGACGTCTATGGATGGTAAACTCAAATTCTAATGGATATCATGGATTTTCCGAATAACGTCTTATAGATGTCTACTGGATAATGAATGGCTATGTGGGCTAGTATTCAATAGAAACTAACCATGTCGTTTTTCAACTGATTAAAATTGTTAATGAGGAAGTTTTTGCATTTTTCTTTACAAATGAAAACATTCGTGTTAATAAGTCAATTAATCAACATTCACTTTAATGACAATCATTTTTTATTCAAAACAAGCACATCTTCATGATATTTAAATAGTACAACCCACTAAACGAAAATTCGGATCCACATATGATTTCATCCACGAGCTCATGATATTACATTTACAATGGAACGTTCATAAATGGTGATATTTACAAAATTCAACGCTTGGCTGTAAATAGAAATAGGTAAATGTCAGGAGTCACTCATTTGTTTTTCATTCCAAAGACATCAGCCATTTAACACATCAGCCACTTCATCATATATCTTTTCAATAAGTGGATGGTAAATAATTCTAATTTTCTTGCTAAATTTACAACCGATTTTTTCTTCAGCAGATAATTACGCGCAGCTACAAGTAGTTTCATGTCACTCTGAGTGACTGGTGACAGTTTTTTAGGCGGATTTCTAATTGGGCTAAGTAGACTGTAAAATTTTAATGGATGATTTCAATTGGTATAATTTTATGTGTTGTCTGGAAGGGCCTGGGGGCAACCTATGTATTCTGCTTCAAAAAATAAAGTATCTTTTCTTTCTTCTTGTAACCTAGAGCGGCCAATTTTGGGGGACGACAAAATTTACGACCAACCCCCGGATTTGGAAGTTGAAAGAAAAATTGTAGAACAGTTTAAAAAAAATCGCTTTTTATTTCGCTTTCGATTAAAGAGAAAAGGTACTTATATGATTCTGATATGTTGACAGAAAAAAGGTCAAGAAAACTATATCTGGGATATCTTACAAAGGAAGTGTGGGAAGAAAAAACACCATTCAGAGAAGCCCTTCTCCTGAGAGGTGTGCTGAAGGACATTCAACGTGTCGAGCAGCTTGGTCAAACACTACACTCTTAAGACAAAAGAGTGAAATCCATTCCAGTTGGAGAAGTGCATTTTCAACACTGGAAGGTAATGAATATAAACTCAGACTGAGTTAAAATCACTCGTTTGGAGTGATCCTGTCGGAGGTTTAACACACAAAGGATCCACTCCAAGAGGAGAAGTGCATTTTCCAGACTGGAGGGGTGAAAATAACTCAGACTGAGTTAAAATGGCTCGTTCGTTTTAAGAGTGTAGAAGACGGACATGTGGGACGACAAGTGGTACAGATGCACCACCTGCTGGAAGGTTTTGTCGGAAACAGGCACTTTCAAGAAGCACGAGAGGACGCACACCCTGCAGAGGCCTTACAGCGCGTCCCAAAAGTTTATGGACTGCTGTGTTTTTTAAATTTTATACAAGGAAAACGCTTTGCAAGAATTTTTTTTATTTTTAATTATCTAAAATATCAATACAATATCAGTACTGTACACAAATAAAATAACAACATCACAGATTTCGTGAAAATGTAAGAAATATAAATTTGGCTGTCCCAAAAGTTTATAGACAAGACCATTTTTCCATTTAATTTTGCACTATTGTTAAAATTTTCAAACCGTTCTTCATTATCACTTGATAAACTTTATTAGGCATACTTAAAACAAGAGTTTGGAAATTTTCCCATTTGCATAAACGTCCCTCGAAAGTATTTCCCAGGGGTTCTCCATGGGGTTCAGGTCAGGCCTTAAAGCTGGCTACTTCATAACTTTAACATTGGGGCGTCTAGACCACTGCATAGTGGAGTTAGACACATGAATGGAGCTGTAGTATTGTTGATATTTCCATTTATTTCCCCCTAGCAACTCCCCAAAAGGAAGTAAGTGGGCTTCAAGAGTTCCTTGATAATCGTCAGAATATTGTCACCCTTTCAAAAAAGCAATATCAGTTGTTCCGTTGAAGAAGAAGGCTCCCCACACCATTACTGAACCATCTCCTTGTTGCCTGCTTAAAAAGGACCATCGTTCCTTCTGAAGATCATGTCAGTAGTACTTCCGTCCATTGGGCCATCTAAAATAAACTTTTTCTCGTCATTGAAAACCAAACTTAGCCATTCGTCTTTGTAATGTATGTAATTTCTTGCCCACTTAACTCGAGCATCCTTATGGTGTTTTGTAAGCTTTGGCGTGCGTCGCGTTTTATGATATTTTAAAAACTTACTTGCTTTTAGCCTTCTCTCTCTCTCGGCAGACTGTAGATTTTGATACTGAAGTTGTAATTTCTTTAGCTGTAGGTCGCACAGACAAATTTTCGGTCAAAACACGTTTCCCAATTTCTCTGTCTTGCCTCTTTGTTGTCTTTTTTGGTCTTCCAGGACGAAATATTGGTTCGAAAATGTCACGTTTCACTAGGATTTGATAAATTCCAGCTTTGCTACGCTTAATTCTTTTAGCAATATCTACAATTCCATCCCACGAGCTTTTAAAAGATGAATTAGTGAAATTTCATTTTTCGTAAATTGCACGTTGGCAGGCATCTTTACAATTAATCAAAAAATTAACAACCTACTAGCTTCTATCTCAGGAAGCTATTACGTCACGTGTACAAATAATAGAATATGCAAATTTATATTTTTATTAATAAAAACCAGCTTTTAACACCTTTTGTCCGTAAACTTTTGGGACAGCATTTTTTCGTTTTTATTTTTTAAAAATAAATTTATGATCTCTCAGAGTAGTTTGAGCGTTTTATTATTTTAAATACCCTCTAAGATATTTGCATAAATTATTTGGTCATTCACACTCGTTTATTAATCCTTGAAACTTGGAAAAAACAGCTGTCTATAAACTTTTGGGACGCGCTGTACAAGTGTCCACACTGCAACTACAGGGCGACGCAGTCTACTCATCTTCGTATCCACGTAGTGAGGAAAGGAAGCACATCCGAGACTTCGCACGCAAGTGTAATGTGTGCGGCAAGGGATTCATCAAACCTGGAAAGCTAAAGAAACAATTTGACAAGGCACATAAGAAATTACACTCTCAAAAATGAATGCTCGAAAACGACGAAATTTTCCTTAATTTTGACGATTCCGTTTACTGGCAAACGCTCCGGGTTTTCCTTTTAACAAAGTGAGGAAATTTGAATCGTCATTTTTATGAGGATTTGAATGTCGTCTAATCTAAAGAAATATTTCGTCATTTTTGAGCATGTGAGTACAACAATGAGATTCAGTTTCCTCAAAATCAAGATACAGAATCGTCAAATCAAGATCGTAAAAGTGAGGATTCGCGTTTACTCAAAAGTCACGTGATAGTTTGACAAAACAATCCTCAAAATTAACAAAATGTGGCTTGAGGATTCATGAATCGTCAAAAGTAAAAGTGTTATTTCTGAGAGTGTATTCTACCCGGCCCGAGCCCTACGGGTAATGGTTTCGAATTAAAATCCAGCACAGGACCCCAGTCACGCCACGAGTGCACTTCTGGCCAGGGCGGATTATCACAGCAGCCGTACAGAGGACTAATAGTCCCTGGCGGAGTCACATGGACCTTCCCGCGGGACTGTCAACGCCCAAAGCCCAGCCATCGGAGACACTCCCAGGACGCCCCTCTCACAGCCGAAGCCATCGGGGATCGGCAGCGAAGTAGACTCCCTCACTCCCATGATCCCTACTACATACACTCTTAAAACAAAAGAGTGAAATCCACTCATGCAGGAGAAGTGCATTTTCGTCACTAGAAAGGAGTGAAAATTAACTCAGTCTGAGTTCAATTCACTCGTTTGGAGTGATCTTGTAAGAGTTTAAACTAAACAAAAGAGTGAAATCCAATCAAATAGGAGAAGTGAATTTTCTACACTGAAAAGAGTGAAATTTAACTCAGACTGAGTTAAATTCACTCGTTTAAGTTTTAAGAGTGTAGAAGGTATCAGAGGGAGTGCTTGTTTCTTATTAATTTTGACTAAAGAGGGCCTGCGCATGACTCGGGTGAATTGCCACAAGGCAATCATCATACAGCCCAACAAAGGACTAATAGACCCAGAGCGGAGTACAGGGACAAAAATCCACGGATAAGAAGGTACGTATAAGAAAAAACTAGAGGAAATAGTCTAATTGTAAAAAGCATTAGCTCCTCTTTTTCCAGAACTATCTCATGCTACTAATTACATTGACACAGTGCTCGATGGCGCACTCGGAAGAGTGCTGAAGACTGGACAGATTTCCCTCGGTTCAAAACCCAGATTGTACCTTTGATTTATCGCATATTATACATTATTTATTGTTTGATAATTTGTCTTGAATTATGTAAATTATTATTTCATGTATTCCTTACTTTATATGCAAATATCTTTCGTTCCCATAATTCATCACACTGTATATAAGCGAGTTGCTTATTACAGTGTAGTTGTTCTTCTACGGAATTTAATAAAGCTTCGTCTGTTCCCATATCTCGTGTACTTCCTAATACTACGCGACAATATTCTCAGCAATGCAAGTTATGCTTTTTCTTGTTTAAGTATTAGCACCTTGGTTAAAATTTACACTTACTTCAAAATAAACTATGCTTAATATGATGTTCATATCTTTGTGTATCATTTTTTAAGGTTGCATCAACACTTTAATCATATATACTCAAAAAGTTTTTTTTTCAAGTGACAAATAACGTTCTTGCTACTTGAACTTATACTTTATTCCTGTTTATTGCGTACTTTGATATGCAAGCTTCAGTTTACTAGAGTCTACACATTAAAAGTTGGTTTTAAAAAAATTATTGTAATTCAATATTAAATAATGCTCAATAAAATGTTCTTCATGCTTCGTCTCTAATGTTTGTTTAAAACTTAATTTTAGTCATCTGACACAATTATTTGGATAAATAATAGTTACGCTTTATGTATTCTTTAAACCGACCATTCAGTCTTTTGCACTATTTTATATTCACTTTACTATTTAAAGTGCGTTGTAAAATAAGTAGGGTTACCAGGGGTAATTATTGGTCAGGACCCAACAAACATAATGCATCATAATTTATTTCGTTTAACAAACCGCAACTTCATAAATCCTAGTGGCATATCCAACAATGCCCTGATTAATTACTGGGATTTGATAAGTACTTTTTCTCAAAAAAATATTTATTAACAACCAAAAGCGCTTGAAAAAAAAATGGTTTAAACTTTTGTTCAATCGATGACAAATTGTGATTTTTTTTCTTTCACGTGATTCTGTAATGCCCATTCTTATGCTTATGAAGGAAGTTTGTGCTGAAAAACAACATCTTAGAATGAATAGTAACATTATGATATGCATGCTTAGTTACGGGGTAATTATTGGACAAAGCGGGAAATGCTATTGGGTAAGACAGCATCATAATATGTTTAAATTTACTTGGTTATAGTTTGTGTAATTAGAAAACACCATCTGCGCTATGTTCGTACTTGGAAAAGAATAAATTTAAATATTTGGTGTATTTCCACTTTATTTCATTGTTAGACATTTTTTTTACCGAAGCCGTGTGGTGTTAAGAAATTGTCAAATGCACAGTAATGGATTACACACCTTATTACACAATATACCCCTTGTAGCTAGTCTAAATACTGTGCATAATATATTAAAAACTACTGTCCAATAATTACCTAAATTGGTGGGGTAATTTTTAGACACATGTGTTTTTTTTCAAATTCTTCAAAGAAAATAGATAATTTCATCAATGGTATTCAACAGATACATCTAATAGTAATTACAAAAAAAAAAAAAAAAATACTGGTTAGAAAATTACATAAACGTGGAAGCTGTGATAGAAGTTTGAATTTTGTCCAAAAATTACCCCGTGTCACCCTACCCATTTGATAAAAAACAAGAAGTTCTTAAAGAACTAAAATAGCCTACTTTCCTGTTACTTAAATACTTACTAAAATCTTTATCTTGAAAAAACTGGGTTCGTAACAGTAAGTGACATCAACAACCGTTTTTCCACCTTAAATTCTAAAATAAATTTCAATAAACACAGCATCTAAATAAACACAGCATCTTTCACTAAACACAGCACAAAACACAGCTTTATTTGCAGTTATAAATAAGTATTTAATTTTTCGTAGAACAAAAACCAAAAAACTACTCCTCAATAAACATTTACTTGCTAAATTCGGCTAGTTTCATTTATTTTATTTCGAAAATTAAATAATTATTACTTAAATCGTTTGCAAAAATTTGTATTTCAAAGAATAAATATGTAATATTCCTCGCTTTTAAAATAGAATGAACAATTTATATCAACATACAAAGATCTCGTAGTGAAATATATATTTGACGTCATCTTACATTGATCGATGTCTCAAAACTAAATTTATTTTAATTTATTGTCTAAAAGAATTAAAGTTTCTCAAGCAATTGTTGCGATGGCAATGGTGATTTAATTCTAATAAAAATGGCTTCCTATGCTTTTTAAATGAGCATTAAACTTTGCAGTTTTTTAAATAATTGAAGTACTTAGAATTCGAATTCTTTTATGAAATTTTCAATGTATTCTCATTTCGATGCGCTGAATTTTTTGACGTATCTCACTTGTCCATGACATTTCTAGTTAAATTCAGCGGTTTATATGACTCTAAATTGAATTTCAATGCAAGTTCAATGGGAAATTTGTCGACAAATAGTAGATTTATGTCCGTCCTATCGTACAGACAGACGGACAAAAAGTATGAAAGTAGGGTGTCTGAGGTTATGCCTTTCTAATAAAAAAAAGAATTTTTAAGATCGGATGGATAGAACCGATTTTGGAAGGGGGGTACGGACAGACGGACGGACGTACAGACGGACAGACAAACAGACGGACGGACGGACGGACATCGACCGCATGTCAATACCTACTTTTTTATTTTTTTTAATTCTTCGAATTAAAAAAAAGAAAAGTAGGCTAATAATAGCTAAACACAGCATCCAGCTGTAGTTGAACTTTAAAAGACCAAAATCAACTATTTTTATTAATTTTCTTTCGCAAATTAAATTAATATTATTTATTATCTGCTTTATTTGTTTGCATTTCGAAGAAAAATTAAATACAATAAAACATGAAACTGCATAAAAAAGAAGTTCTAAAAGAACTAAAGTAGCCTACTTTCCTGTTATTTAAATACTTACTAAAATTCTTATCTTGAAAAAACTAGGTTCGCAACAGTAAGTGACATCAACAACCGTTTCGGCATTAAATTTATATACATTAAAATAAATTTCACTAAACACAGCATCCAGCTATTATTTAAACTTCTTAAAGCCAAATCAATTATTTTCATTAATTTTCTATCTATAATAATAAAAGAAAGAGTCTGTCTTTCTGTGTGTATGTCTGTGGATCGCAAAAGACCTACTTAGACTGCTCTAAAAAGTTCGAAATTTTTAATATAGATTCCTTTTAATACCTACGTGTGCCCCTGAGGTTTAGTTTTTTCATATTTGATTGTGATTTTTAATTAATATAATTAGTTTTAAAAAACCGTCATCCACGTGACTGCGGGGCCATAACAGGGCTTGAAAATACATGGACCGGGCCGAAGCGGGGGCTTGACGCCATCCTCTATTCGTTTGATTGATGTGACGTCTGTAGTTTTCCAGATCAGAATTCGGCTTGTTTCAGTAAATGTTTTTTTTTCCTATACTTGCTGCAATATTTGCGGTCAGACCTTTTTTGCAGACTTGACATACTCCACAGAACTGAAAGTCGTTATTTTGTGGTACTATCTAGGGGCTACTCTCGCTACTAATATTGACGCGCAGATTACAATGAATCTGAGCACTCTGTGAATGTTAATGTATGCCGAGATTTAATTTTGCTGGGAGAACCCAAGAGACATTCACGGCCATATCCACCTGAGCTTCAATTCCAAATCGCTGTGGAAAACAAGCAGTTAGACAGGTTCGAACAGTAGGAAAACATTAGCACGTGTTTCAGGAGCTGTAGCAAAACAAACCGCTTGGCATCACATGAATGTTCCCATTGAATTTTTAAAAAGTATTTGTTTTCAATCAGCACTCAAGACCTGAATCATACTTATTGACCCAATGTTGCTTCCCAATCCAAAAGCTATCCCCAAAAGTAATAAATTTCAAAAATATCAACGAATAAAAAAGACAGGTTGAATATATTTTCAAAGCGAAATTAAAATTTAACTAACAAAATTAAAAATAAAACCTTCAGTTTTTTTTTTTTTTTTTTGGATCGAAACTCGAAGCTGCAACTGCAGGAATAATAAACCAACCAATGAAATCAACACTGGCATATGCTTTTGTTGGGTACACTATTTATAAAATAAATACATGTTAAATGTGATTTATCAAAGAATTATGCTCTGAAAAGTCCTTTAGTTTTATTTTTTAATTTATTTGACAGTCCTTCATTTCCTATTCTGATAAAGTTGTTCGAATCCTACGACGAACTGATCTAAACTTGGAGAACCGCGAAAGAGATGTAAGCAAACCAGTTCGAACCGGTTACGGAAGGAAGGTAAGATAATGCGTTGAAATGGGATTCTAAATTCGAGCGTGGTTTTTGAGTTATTGTTTTTATAAAGATTTTACTATTACACTTTAATTCAATGTTTAGTATCTAGAAATATCCTTTGACTTAATAAGTACGTAATTTTAAAGTTATTTGTGATAATAAGTGAGTTTTTCCCCCCCTTCGTGTTTGTTTACAAGTTAGTGCGTACAAAATCATTTTTTCAACATTCCTTATTTGAAGTTAAATTTTTGATAAGACAAGAAAGGCAATTTTATCGTATTTAAACGTTTGTATTTTATAAAATTTAATCATTTTTATTCCTGTAATTATAATTACTTTTGATTTCTGGTTGTGTCTTTTATTTGTTGGTGTTCCAGGATTAGGTAAATTTCCAGAATTCGGTGCAGCTTGGCGCTTGTCGAAAAACAACAAATTTTTGGCGAAATTCGCGAGCTTAATCATTGCCAGATTCCCTTACGCCGATGCAACCCTACTTTCCTTCACTGATCTCTAAGGTTAATGGATCGCGGAAAGCTACGGGAGAGTTAGAAGTCATTTTTTTCTCCCAGGTCAAACGCAAACATCCAGTCTAGTTGGAATTAACGGCGCAATAGAGCTGCACGATTGGCAATCCATTTTGGTTTGAATTAACGCTGTACTAAAGCTACACAAGTGGCTATCCCGTACTCAGTTTAGTTTCGTTTTAGTTTTCGTCGCTTTAGAGCTACGCGAGTGGCAATCCAGTACGCACCCGTTTGGGGCCCCGGGCAATTTTTTTTCTCTAAAAAAACATCAGTATCGAACATCGGGCAGTATTGTAGGGCCCATTGAAAGCCGAAATATCCGTTTGGGGCCCCGGGCAATTTTTTTTTTCTCTAAAAAAACATCAGTATCGAACATCGGGCAGTACTGTAGGGCCCATTGAAAGCCAAAATACCCGTTTGGGGCCCCGGGCAATTTTTTTTTTCTCTAAAAAAACATCAGTATCGAACATCGGGCAGTATTGTAGGGCCCATTGAAAGCCTAAATACCCGTTTGGGGCCCCGGGCAATTTTTTTTCTTTAAAAAAACATCAGTATCGAACATCGGGCAGTATTGTAGGGCCCATTGAAAGCCGAAATATCCGTTTGGGGCCCCGGGCAATTTTTTTTCTCTAAAAAAACATCAGTATCCAACATCGGGCAGTATTGTAGGGTCCATTGAAAGTCGAAATATCCGTTTGGGGCCCCGGGCAATTTTTTTTTTCTCTAAAAAACATCAGTATCCAACATCGGGCAGTACTGTAGGGCCTATTGAAAGCCTAAATACCCGTTTGGGGCCCCGGGCAATTTTTTTTCTCTAAAAAAACATCAGTATCCAACATCGGGCAGTATTGTAGGGTCCATTGAAAGTCGAAATATCCGTTTGGGGCCCCGGGCAATTTTTTTTCTCTAAAAAAACATCAGTATCCAACATCGGGCAGTACTGTAGGGCCTATTGAAAGCCTACATATCCGTCTGGGGCCCCGGGCAATTTTTTTCTCTAAAAAAACATCAGTATCCAACATCAGGCAGTATTGAAGAGTCTGTTGAAAGCATAAAATTTTGTTTGGGGCCTCCGGCAGCTAGCAGACCGGCCCTCTTCGAATCGACAAAATATTCAGAATAAAAAATAACCGAAATATAATAACCAAAACCAGATTTTCATAGTTAACCGTAACTGCGATTACGATGCACGCGCAACTTTACCCACAATTCATCGCTCGCAAGTATCAACAGCGTCGTTAGTTGGACGAAAAAATAAATTAAGAACAAAATAATTCCATTGTGCGCGCACATCATCCGGGCTTCTTACCCACAATTCCGTGCAAGTATTACCAGCGCCGACAATTGGACGAGAAGATTTTTCGCCGTATCACCAAATAAAATTGTTTATCGCTTGCTACAAAATACGCCAAATCCTTTGGCGAAAAAGGCACCGGATTCTGGAAATTAACCCAGGATTATTCTTCTAAACAATAACGGCTGTGGGGGGTATTTGTTCCTAGCTATTTTACTGTCTAGATTATTAATTTTTATTATATTTTTGGTTCATTTTATTCACCTTATTGTTATTTAAAGCATATATATATTTTAAATGCGGGTATTTGTTTTCCTATATCATGTATGGTCTTGTATTTTCGGTTTAAATGCTTTGATGCATTTAATATTTTGAACAACTGCATTTAATGCTTTGGTCAATCATTTCATAATTTATTGACTGTTAGCTAACTTATTTGGTTTTAGTATCCATTTTACTATTTTCTC
This sequence comes from Hylyphantes graminicola, assembly GCA_023701765.1. Taxonomy (NCBI): domain Eukaryota; kingdom Metazoa; phylum Arthropoda; class Arachnida; order Araneae; family Linyphiidae; genus Hylyphantes; species Hylyphantes graminicola. The sequence continues at coordinate 7,015,152 of CM043115.1, read as the reverse complement.
CCCTTAATTTTAAGACATGTTGTTGCATGTTTATGCATGTTGTTGTTCTTTGTTTAAATTTTTATCCCCACTTTCTGAGTTTCTATCGATTTAAACTTTTAGAGTAGAGTAAAATGCTATTATCCATTCCATGCTTAGTGATTGTTACCAACCCTTAGTGATTGGTAATGTTGTAACATGTTGGATTTAAATTAGATTAGTGCCGCTAGGTTTTTCAGAAAGTAACTTGTATAGGATCTTCAACAAAAAATGTTTGTTACTTCAAGCGGTTCTCGTCACAGATATTTTCGTCACATTTTTGCTTTGGATTTATATTTAGCTTGTATCAACATTGAATTTTCATACTTTTTAAAGATGATGCCTATTTCTTGGGTATTAGTTTGGTTTGAAAACGGTATTATGCTCACAGTTCAAATTTTCTTATAAAATTGAAATTTCTAAAAATTACTGTAATTTTTAGAAATTTCTGTGAAAAGGGGAGATTTCCCAAAATTAGGATCTTGTAAAAAAAGTTACTTTTTATTTATTTTCAGGGAAATATTGCATTTACTTGCGGCGTCTATTTGTTATTTCAAAAGTTTTGCTTTGTGGAAGGTAAGTTAGTTTCATTGTATTAACATAGATAATTAAAACTAAAATAAAGGTTATTTTACATTGTATGCTTTAATCCATACCACTTATCTTGTGAAGTTAACAATCAAAATTAAAGCTTTCTCCTTGCAAGCGGAAAGTCCCAGGCCAGGGTCTGGGCATCGCCAAAATAGCTGCCTCCCTACACATGGCCAGAACAGCCAAAAATACGACAAATTGTACCCTGTGTAGTAGAGGAAGTGAGCTTTAAATATTTCGCCACAAAATTTTTTTTGACTTGGTTTTGTTGACTAATCCACCTTTTGAAATAAAATGAACAGACATTACTGCAATTTTGCTTCAAATAAAATAAGCAGTGTTGAAGTTCAGTTGTAATATCCATCCTGAACAACTTTTAAAATAAGAAGAATAAGACAATACTACAGTTATGCTGTGTGAGCTAAGAAAAGCTTTTATGATCTCATTTGAGCACAAAACCAATCAAAAACATCTGCTTTCATCACTAATTAGATGTTTTTCACAGATAGAACATATTTTTTTTTCTAGTAATCAGAGGGTGATTTTAAAATAATTTCTTGCACAATCCAGACAAATGCAGTGGTCGAGGCATGTTAACCAACAAACGGAATATAGTATTTTTGAAGCTATAGAACCAGTTATTACGATTTAGAATTAGTAAATAATGAAATGACTGTTTCTAGGTCATTAACTCCATTTTTTTATAGTTCCTCTGTTGTTATATCATTACAAGTTTAAACATAAAACTATTTTTAGTTTTAAAAAACTGAAAAACTCATTCAAACATGAATCTTTTTTTATAATTCTCCCGAAATACAGAACTGTTAGCGAAAGAGGAAATGCAGATTTGTACCGTACGTATCTAATACTTTGATAATAAGAAGGGAAGAGCAAGTAATGGTCCAACCATAGTTTCTCGTTTTATAATACTTGTATTTTGCATTTGACTGAAATGATTTTGTTTTTTGAAGGACGACTGCCTCATTTAACGACACTATATGACATCTGTTCAAGTGGATGGGATGAAGCAACCTGTTGCATTTGGGACCCCAGGTATTTATACTTTATAAATTTTATTACAAGTTAAATGCAATATAATCTTTCTGTTTTAGTGAGTTGTGTTCTTTAAATTTAAGTTCTTAAAATTTTCTAAGTTCTTTTAAGCTAAAAGTTCTTTTATAATTTATTAAAAAGTCAACTATGATTTTATTTCTTGTATTTTCCTCATTACTTTTAAGTGTAGTATTTCTATTGTTTTTTTAAGGCTGCTCATCACCCCCATATCCGGTCCTCCTTCGATCAGGCTTGCTAATGGTAAGTCTATGGGGGGAAATAATTTTTATTCCAAAAATAAACAATGAAATTATGGGAATATTTTTATGCATTTTTTTTATTCATAAAACTCCAATAAAATTGTACTTTTAGAGGTTATTTAAAAAAAAACATTATTTTTTAATAGAAAAAATTTTATATAAAGAAAAGTAAATAACGTTTTAAAAAAATAACCTCTAAAAGCACAATTTTATTGGAGTTTTATGAAAAAAAAAAACGCATCAAAATATTCCGATAATTTCATTGCTTTTTTTTTTGAAATAAAAACCATTTTCCCCCCATAGACTAACCATTAGCTAGCCTGATCGAAGGAGGACCGGGTATGGGGGTGATGAGCAGCCTTAAGATAAGATCTGGTTTTCTTGCTGTGATTTATAATTAGTGTCGCTTTCAATCCCATAATTTTTTGAATGAATTTTTGTTCTTCCAGTGAATGGGAACATGGCAAGCATGGCTGATCAGGCCTCCAGGCTGCTGGATTTCAATCAGAAGATGGATATCAACCTCCTGGACAATGTGGTCAACTGCATGTACTGTGGGGAGGGATCCCAGGTGGGCATTTCCTCCTGGATGTCTTGTTGTGTTGATATTTCTCGTGATGCTATTTCATTGATGTAGAATTCTTTTGACATAATTTGCAATTATAGATATTGCTGCATACAAAGTTGTACAGCAACCTCTCGTTATATCACGCTTCCCAGGAGACAAGCAAAACACTGCAATATAATGAATATAATGAGTGACTTGATAAATATTATACTCTTCTTCTTCTTTCTTATCCCTCTGATCTGGATCAGATCAGTTCCATGAGTCCCTCCGCCTTCAGTTTATCTAAAACAACATGAGGGCTACGCAGAAGGTCCTCCCGAGATAAGGCAATACATCGAAGTAAATGCTCGGCAGTGGCCTCGCTTGTGTTACACTTTGTACAAGTGGAGAAGATTTTGTTTCCCCCGGAGAACCTAAGAGTCCTAAGATGACCGGATTTGAGCCTTGTCAATGCTGTCTGGTCCTGTCTTACACCGTCAAAGCTCAGAGCACCTCCAGGGCTAGAGCCAGAGTACCAAGGATGAGGAGGTGATAGTTTCCAAGACGAGTTGACAAGAGAAATATTATACTAATTATATTGAAAAAAACTGGGAAACATGATACAAGGCCTAATATAGGAATGTGCATTATAATGAGGTGCGATATAGCGAAGGGTTACTGTACTTGACATTGGATTGTGAATTGCCTCTAAAAATTTGTATTAAAATGTTGTGTGTCTCTATCCGATATCTAGTATCTGTTGGCACAAAGCCTTGAGTAGCCTGTCTAAGGGTGGGTGTCTGACTTCTCTAAAAGGGTGTCACCTCCTGCCTCAAATAAGGCACGTTGCTGAAAGGGATGGGCATATTTTTATTGAAATAAATTATTGATTAAAAGATGGAGTCTAGATTTTTAAAAAAAATTCTTTGCTGAACTAAATTTACAAGGATTTTATGTTGATTTTATTTTTTCTTAATTTTGTAAATTGTCTTGGATTTCAACTAATAACATCTTGAATTCGAAATAAAACAGTTCTATTCAAATTATTATAACAAAATCTTTCCCATTTCCCTTCAGCAAAAGATTGCTCAAGAGGTGCTGACCGCCCTAAAGGAGCACCCTGATGCCTGGACCAGGGTGGACACCATCCTGGAGTTCTCCAAAAACCAGCAGACCAAGTACTACGGTCTGCAGATCCTGGAGACTGTCATCAAGACCAGGTGGAAGGTCTTGCCCAGGGCACAGTGTGATGGTGAGCACTTATCTCCCTACAATACTCATGGTTGTTGGTTTGGGTCATTTAAGGGTTAATGATTGTGGATCTCTTAAAACAATGTGCCTCTGGTAGTCCAATGGGAAATAAGGATTGTCTGTGCCATATTTCTCCGGTTGTATAGAGAATTTTGGCTTGGAGAAAAAATTACATGTAGCTGACTTGCAGATCTCTATAATTCCACTTTTTTAAATAGGTTCGAATATTTTGTTGTGAAATTGTTTATTGGAAAAAAAACCTAAAAATACTGGAACCAATTTCATAAAGTGAGATTTTGGAACCCTGTCAGTCAGTTTCAATCATCATATAATAAAAACTGTTTGTAAAAATATTCAATGCAGCGGGAGAAATACAGCTTACAAAAACATTTTTTTTCATTGGATTAATATGAGAAACTTTGATTTGGAGGCCCGCAGTAATTCCCCTTACACTTTTTTAAAACTGGCAGGACTATACCAAACTGGTTAGTTCTTACCAGCCACACCTATAATTTTAAACAAATATCTTGCCTGTTGTGGAAATGTCAGGTTTATAAGGCATACCAAGTAGGGATACCTCTATAGATTCTATTCTAGTCTGAGTAACTATGTAACCAGTCTTGCTGGAAAAAAATAATCTTGCCTTTTAATTATGACCATGTAACTGGTGCATTTTAAATGTGTTAATTGTTTTAAGTCCAGACTTAATATCTTTATTAAGATGTTAATGTAACATAACACCTAACTTAAAAGGATCTTTGTGAATAAACCCTTTACCAATTTATAATTTGTCTTTTTTTAATATGTTAAAGTACTTAATTTGTATGAATGGTTTTGTTTTTGTAGGTATTAAAAAGTACATTGTTGGTTTGATCATCAAAACTTCATCAGAACCTGAGACATTAGACAGGGAAAAGGTGTATTTGAACAAGCTGAATATGATCCTTGTTCAGGTTTGTATTTTATGCCATGCATTATTTCATATAAAAAATATAAGAATATGCTCTATCAGTGTAAATGTTTATTGCACACTGCTTTAATTCTAACACATATGTTCAATGACAGTAAATCATCACTCAAAACTATATGCTTATTTGTTCTATGTATCTTCTAGATTCTAAAACGAGAATGGCCAAAGAATTGGCCCACTTTCATCAGTGACATTGTGGGTGCAAGTAAAACAAATGAGAGTTTGTGTCAAAACAACATGAACATTCTGAAATTGTTGAGGTATTTCATCAACTTTTTTTTCTTCTGTTATTAAGTAATTTTATTTTTATTTTGATTAGGTTAATAGTTTTTCCTTGACTTGTTAGGTTAATAGTTTTGACTTGTATCTTTTACTGTACTTATTTTTTTTTGTGAACTAACTAGTTCATTAAGATGAATACCAAGTATAAAAAAAATTTATCACCAAAAGTAACTTAGTTGCAGGCACTTTCTTAAAAAATCCAACTGCATTATTTGATGTTACTTAAAAAAATTAACTGTTTCAGGTAACATGTTACTCCAATTCCTATTTGTAGGTTATGAAACCAAGACATGTCTAAATTTGCTTGTACCAGTCTTGCTCTGTAAAAGCACTAACATGCTAGGGTAGTTTATAAAGATCATATATACATTTATAACCTTAAAAATAAAATGGTTAGCATTGCTAACTAAATCTTAGATTTGTGTATTACTTTATATTATATTCAATTAAACTGTTTTGTTTTTTCTCTCAGTGAGGAAGTATTTGATTTCTCAAGTGGTCAGATGACTCAGATTAAAGCAAAACATTTGAAAGACACCATGTGTAACGAGTTTTCTCAAATCTTTCAACTCTGCAATTTTGTCATGGTAAGGGAATTCATTATTACTGTGTACCAGCTCTTTTTTACAGAGCTTACTTCCTTGTCTGTCTGAATTATTGGTATCATCCACAACTAGGTGTCAAGTGTTTGACCTACAGATAAAGTTCTTCGATCTTCCATTATACTGAAATATATTACAGATTGCCGACTGAAACTTTCAAATTTTTCTAGAACACAATGTAAAAATCTTTCAATCTAAATTCTTAATCATTGGTACCTATAGTTTTATCTTATCTCTTCTAGCCAATTGCCTAATCCTCAGAGAAGGATTAAATCATTCCTCAGTTAAAGACAGGACCAAAAAGCTTTCCCTGCTTTAATCTCTATCCAGAGAACACACTATTAGGTTATATTAAAAAAATATATCTTTTGCCTTATTGTATGTTACATAGCTATGGTGTGCATTGCATATGTATTGTGTCCTTCTGATATAAACTTAACAAGCTTTAAAAATTGGTTTAAAAGAATTATGAGCAATCATACTATAGACTTAAAAAACTAGAAGCAAATGCCGTTGAAAGCTTATTGTTAGGGAATTCACGCAGTTACTATTTTTCTTCTTGTCTTCTGTTGAATAGCCAATCACAAAATTTATTTATGCCTAAGATTTGTTAAATGTTTTTATTCTTTCTTGTAGGAAAATTCACAGAATGCATTGCTAGTTCATGCCACCCTGGAGACTTTGTTGCGGTTTCTCAACTGGATCCCTCTTGGCTACATTTTCGAAACAAAACTCATCAGCACTCTTATTTACAAGGTAATCCCACTGTTCCAGAATAATTTTTTTAAAGATTATCATTATTTTAAAGGAATTAAGATTTCCAATAGGTCTTAAACACTTACACACACTTTCATTACAAAGTTGGTTACAAGTAGGGTTACCAAGTCAAAAAAGTTAAAAAAAAAAACAGGACACTTAGTTTTAAAAAGCAGGACACATTTAAAATTGAGGCAAAACCTTATTATTAGCACATTACTGCAGTATATTATTTAAACATTGTTATTGGCATATTTTCTACAAAATCAAATTTTCTTAATAAGACCTTTCTTGTCTTTAGATATAGACATAAAACTCAATAGAGGTCATTGTTAGGTTAACTTTGACTGCAGTCAACATTCTAACGGAATCAATCTGTAGTCTATTTCTTTTGTCCATTAGGCTTTTATAATAAAACTAGCAGTATGGTCCCGCCTTACTGAGAACCCGTTAACTTCGCATTGCTTCCTTTTAGAGGCATGCTTACTTGTGAAAATACACTCAAAATCAAAACAAAATCAAATTCGTGTTGGCGCATGTGCACTTAAAAAAGCAAACACTAATAGAGGATGAAGCAGCCTTAAGGCGAGCGCATGTATTTTCAAGCCCTGTTATGGTCCCGCAATCCCACGTGGATGACGTTTTTTTAAAAAACTAATTATATTAAAAATCACAATCAAATATGAAAAAACTGAGCCTCAGGTGCACACATAGGTATTAAAAGGAATCTATATTAAAAATTTCGAATTTTTTAGAGCCGTCTAAGTAGGTCTTTTGCGATCCACAGACACACACACAGACAGACTCTTTCTTTTATTATTATAGATAAAACACACTCAACATCGGCATTGTGAGCCGGTATTGCAAAAAAGAACTGAGCAACACACAAAAGTTCTGCTGTACATGATATGTTGCAATTTAAAAAAAAAAAAAACAATTTTTCATGAATTGGTAGATCTGTGTTTTCTTTAAAGATATTCCAAAATTAATTAAATTTTCATAAATACGGACTTGAAGGGTTTTTTAAAAAATAAATTACGGATGTGTCCTGCTAAATACCGATGTCTGGTAACCTTAGTTACAAGCAGCTACTTAGCCTTTCATTTTCACATTATTATTTTTTAAAATTATTAAACAACTCGTAAATTGTGCTAAAAATGTTTAGATTAAACTTGCAATATATGCTATTACCGTCAGTGCGGGTAACTTTGGCCAAAATCAGAGTTTTTTTCACAAAAGTAGAAAAATTCAACTTCAAAAACGATTTAAACACTTAAAAATCCTTATGCATTCTAAGTATTGTACATTTAGGAATAATTTTCAGGCATTTTTGTTACATTTTATAAATTAATAAAAAATTGGTATTAATTTTAAAAAATAAGACACTGTTAGGAGCCGGGCGGGTAACTTTGGCCACCCAAGAAATACATAAGAAACATACTTTTTAACATCCTTAAAAGCTGTGTTAACGATTTAAATAGTAATATTAAAACTTTAAACCCAAAAATAACAAAGTTATAAGACATATAGTTATTTAAAATGGTATATAACTTAACATTTACATTGTAGTGGATCGTGGAATGGCATTACACGTTGAATACTAGTATTGTTTGTCGCTTAAAGGAAAGAAAAATAAACTTCTATTTTAATAAGGAAAAAAGAACTTTTTTGAAGCAAGATTTAATAACAAATATATTTGTAAAAAGCAAACGATTTTATTATAAAAGGTGAAAAATAATATATTTATAATTAGGAATTTGAAAATGTTTACCTTTCGACATTTGCGATTTTGAGTGGAATACGTATCTTGCATTCTATCTATATTTTTAATGTTTAAAATCATGAGATTAAAAAAAAAATATCTAAAAAATGAGTAATCATAAAAGTAAGAATTTTTTCAAAAATAGTTAAACTTAATACACTTTAACATACATTTTTTAAAGTGCAAAGTTCCATAAAGAAATATTTACATCTATGGCCAAAGTTACCCGCATTCATCGGCAAAAGCTTCCCAATTACAAATATTTAACTACAGCATAAAAAGTAGTCAACTTAGAATAAAACAAATGGTGTAATATTCTTCCTCATTAATAAAAGAATAGAATAGAGTGTTTTATTTAAATATTTTAAATATTTTTTTAAGTGTTCCAGACAAAAGTTGGAAGAGATAGATTTTTGTCATTTTATGCTCGTAAGAATGAAAACAGCATTTGTAGTATTGCCAGATTTAGAGTGAAATTTTTTTTTACATGAAATGAAAGGCGATATTTCCACCTTTCCAAAAATGTAAAACAATTTAAGATGAGATCATTTTATGAAGAGAAATTAAGAAACAAATCTTTTTCCGACGCGTGGCCAAAGTTACCCTCCGTGGCCAAAGATACCCGCTTTGACGGTATTCATTTAATTTTTTATTCTTTTAGTTCTTCAATGTGCCTATGTTCAGGAATGTCACCTTAAAGTGTTTGACAGAAATAGCTGGAGTTGCAGCACCACATTACAATGAGATGTTTGTGTTGCTTTTTACTCAGACAATGGCTCAACTGGAACAGGTAACATTTTGGTGTGAATATGTATTGGGTTATCTTAAAAGGAAATCTCACAAATTTATTGTACTCAATTATTTTTTATAAAAAAATTCTATACTTTTTTATTTGTATGAAATATACGTTTTCTTATTCTTAATTTCATTACTTGGTGATTTTTCCAAATGTATGTAATTTTATATTAAAAGTTCGTTGCTAATTGATATTGCCTGTCATTTTGATATTCTATCTTTAGAAATAAACCAATATTTTTTTGTGTCAATAACCAAAAAAAAAACAGTTGGGCAGTAAATCTTGATTTCAACACAGTTTGTTTTTGGTTTCCCTCATTTGTAAATGAAATTTGGATTTAAAAAAAAGCATGCAAATATACTGCATCTGAGGATCTTTTTACGTAATGCAAGATCTTGTGATGTAAGCAGGGTTAACTTATTATACACGAAGTATCAATTAAAAAAAATTACAGCATAACTAAATTTCAATGGAACTTATAGTGAACATGCTATCTATTTTATATATTTTAAATGGACACAAAGGCAGTTGCGTTCTAAAGAAAAGATAGGTATCTTTTCAGGCCATCCACTAAAGATGCATAGTTGTTAGTTCTTCTAGACATGATTGATTTGCCAAGTTATTTATTATATTTAATATCAATCAATCGGTTTATTGAACATTTATGTGTTACAAAATGCAATTACAATTAATGTAAATGCGTGTGTTTTGCAGATGCTTCCCCCTCAGACCATCATCAAGGATGCTTATGCCAACGGGCAAGACGAAGAACAAAAATTCATCCAGAATCTCAGCCTCTTCCTGTGTGTGTTCCTCAAAGAGCATGGATCGCTAGTGGAAAAGAAGGACGAGCATGGGGAAGTCTTTCTCAGGGTAAGAGAATAATACAGTCAAGTTCAGTTACAACAACGATTCATTACTAACGCCATAAATGTTCGGTCCCTTGAATTGCCCATAGGCTTTAATACAGTCAAATTTAGTTACAATTCGTTTATAACGCCGTAAATGTTCGCTCCCTTGAATTTCCCCCATAGACTTAATTTTTATAATGTATTGCTTAGGAGGACAATTTTTAATTAACTCCTGGGTTATAACGCTAATGTCCAAAATGTCTTCAGAATTTAAGAAATGAAACATTTTTATTTAAATGTTAATTTATTTGCCAAATGATGGTAAAAAAATACCAATTTTAAAGTATATTTCCCCTTAAAAAATTAACTGGAGAAAGAGAAATTAAACTACTACTCAAAGTGTTAAAATTTATTCAATAGATGGAATCTATGACTTAAATAATATGAGAGAATAAATATTTATTTTACCTGACTAACTATATTTAATATTCAGCCTCGCTTATGTCATAAATTATGTGTTCCTTCAATTCTATAACTTTTAATTTTATATAATATATAAAAATTTAATAACTAAATTCTATAATTTAATAACTTAAATTCTATAACTATTAAGTTTTGGATTTAATTTCCTAAATTTCTTTTAAAAAATATGTATCTGTGGTAAATAGTTATAATTTCTTCCTTCATGTTTTTTAATTTAAAATTTAATAACATTATTAAATTTATAAATGTTTACAAATTGTGTTTGTTACTGGGAAACCTGACAGCCAGGTAATGTGTTTATAAGAGTCTGTGTCCCTCAGAGTGTTAATACTATTACAAACTGTCCTTTACAGGCATTGCACTACCTTCTTCTGATCTCTGAAGTGGAGGAGGTGGAGATCTTCAAGATCTGCCTGGAGTATTGGAACGCACTCACGGCAGACCTCTACCAGGAGAGCCCGGTTGCAAACCGCATTGTGGCCGTGTACGGGGAGCAGAACCAGCGCAACCCCAACAAACCGCCAAACTTCGTCACTCCCAACCGGATGCAGATCTACCAGCCTGTGCTCACCAAGGTAGGGCCCCTTTCACTCCTGAAAAATAAGACAGTGGCACAGTTATAAGAGCTTAGTGGGAGAATGTGCTAAGTGACATTTGGGTGGGGGGATTTAGATATTTAAGTCGATAAAAAATTTAGTCCCTTCTTTAAAGATAGCAAGTTTTCCCCTTTTCATAAACTTAAAAGTATATATTTTTTTTACCTTTTTTGAGTGCCACTTTCAACCTTAGTAAAAAAGAAAATCTTGGAATTAGAAAACTTGTTTCTTCATTTTTGTCTCTTAGCACATGTTTCCACTAATCTCTTCAAATTGCAATGGCGGCCGGAATACAAAGAATAGGATGTAAACAAACAGAAAAGCTGATGTTTAATTTTTTTTAAAACACTTTTTAATTTATAAAAGAAATTTCCCAGGAAAGGTATATTCCTGAATGAAAAGTGGTGATAATCCAAACACTTATTATAAAGGGACTGTCAAATTAAAAATTAGCCATTTGAATAAAACTTTTACTTTAGTTTTTTTATTGTGTTTTTGTGAAATTTAATTTATATAAATCGTTACCTACATATATTGTTTAGGATTATGGTCTTCAATTGTCTTGTACTTGTATTTTCAGCTACGGTATACAATGATTGGTCGCATGGCCAAACCTGAAGAAGTGCTGGTTGTAGAGAACGAGCAAGGTGAAGTAGTGAGGGAATTCATGAAGGACACAGACTCCATTCAACTGTACAAGAACATGAGGGAGACACTGGGTAAGAGGCAATTTCATTATGCTATTAGATAACTAAATTAATAGGCAATCGAGAAATAAAACAACCAGGGGTTGGAAAGTAACTTTTAGATATTTCAAGTCTTAAGGAAAATTGCAATTTAATAATTTTACTGTTTGTCAAAGAGAAATAAAATTAAAGAAACGTAAGCAAAAACAAAATACTACAATTAGTATTAACAATTTTTTATTTAATTTTAAAAGAGCTGCTTTTCAAAATTGGTTTTAACAGCCTTTGGAAAGTAACCGGAAAGCAACATAAGTTTTCGTTACCCAAAGAAAATTACTGTTACAAGTAAAACGTTACTCCAATCTCTAAAGACAAGTCTACTTCTGACTTGGCATTGTTGCATTGAAACAGTCATACTTGCCTACAATTTCATGTCTACTGTAATGTTCTGTTTTTAAACAAAAATGGGTCAAGTCGATATAAAAGGGACATTGCTTTCAAAGCTATCTAGAGAAGAAAACTTGTCTCTTTTTGTTAAAATTAAGGAGACTTAGGTCCTTGGTGGAAACAAGTTCCTGATGAGATAATAAATCATGGAGATTTAAACTCTATTTGTCTTTTGTAATTTTGAGTTGTATATATTTAAAACCTTCCATTATGAAATTCATTTTATGCTTTGCATTCAAAATCATGTTTGTATTCAAATTTCAAATGTATGATATTCTTTGATTTAGTGTACCTAACCCATTTGGACTACGCTGACACTGAGCAAATTATGACCGAAAAATTACACAATCAAGTGAATGGAACAGAATGGTCGTGGAAGAACCTGAATACTGTAAGTTGGATTTTGTTCATTGAATATTGGATTTCCTTCTCCTTACTTAAAAATTCTTAGAAAAAATTTGTGTTTGATGATTAAATTTTACCAATTTTAACCCCCTTTTTGCCCTTATACAGTAGACGCCGCCTAATGTGATCACATCGGGACGAACGTGATTTGATAACAATAATAGATTGATTACAATATACGAAAAAAAGTTAAAACTAAAAGTGTACTTAAAAAAATGATTTTTTTGCATACATATTAAAATAAAAATAAATTTTTAATTACGAGTTGTTACTGTAAAACTCTTTAGTATTTAATAGATATTAATGCACACTAAAGAAAAAGAATTACTAGTGAGTTGAGTTTTCTTCCATATTTAATGATGAATGTAGAAAACAATACAAAATGCAAAAGGTTAATTATTAACAGAAAAACAAATCATCTATTGCCGATTGTTTAGCATTCTTTCAAAGCAAGTCATTTAAGAAACGCTTATAAACATAATGTTTATGAAAGTGTTCCGCGTCACTTTGTTTTGCACACCTAGATGTAAGATTCGAAGTACCTCCCTCATCTGGGCAGGCGTTGGAATTTTGTCCTTGATAGCACTTTTGGTTCATCATTGGCATCAGAATCTTGTGACGAAGCTTGATCTTTGACTTCAAAATCTTCAGCAGTCACATCGGATTTTTTCGGGAAGTTTACATAGAAAGAAACTGATAACAATAAATGAACATTTGATTACAATAAACGATACTATTTCAATGTATTTTAATATAAGAGGACGGGACAAAGCAATTTTGATAACATTAAACGATTGATAACATTAACCGTGATCACATTAAGCGGCGTGTACTGTATTAACTATTGACTGCTGAGCCTAAAACCTGACGAGCTTAGATTCTTAGTGATTTCTGTTTTTATTGAAGTATATCACTACTTTTCTGTTTATACCATATCTATGACTTGTCTGTCACTAGTTTATTAATAGCTTTTAAAATATCTACTTTCAATATTTTTTCAATGAAATTTGTGTTTTGCATTTGAAACTTTATTATGAGCATTTATTTTTAGCTTCCACACTACGTTTATTACGTAAAAAGTGGAAGGTTTTATAATCGTTCTGTCCGTCCATCACCCACTTTCACAGAACGAACCACAAGTCTCACAAACAAGTGGGATACATCATTTTGAAGCAAAAAATCAGTTTGGGCTAAAATTTAACCCTCTAATGCATACTGTTACCGTTTGGCAACAAGTAACATAATCCACTTTATTCCATTAAATTAGAGCTCCTCCTAGACAAATCTGTGTTTTTTTCATCTATTACAATCAGGGTTGTTATGTTTAAAACATTTTGTTTAAAACAAATGTTTTAAACGTGTTTAAAACATAGTAATAAAAAACATGTTTAAAACAATTTTATTAATTATTATATGTTTTATAATTTATTGGCCAAATACAGTTCAGTTAAGGAAATAGGTTTTATTTTAGGATATATGACTAGGCTGTATTACCTTAAAGATTAAGATTGTGATAAATAGTAGACCCTGATTGGAATGGGAAACCTTGTATGTGATACTTTAGGTCCCAAATAGGACACTACTGACATTTGTTAACATTCATTAATTTATTATAGCCCCTTATTTGTGAGATTTATGCTAATCATCAATGTGGTACATAATTTTAGTTCATTAAAACAATACCAAACAAACTAGTATTACATTATTAGTTTATAAATTCTTCTATTAGCCCATCCGATTTAATCAAAGGAAGACACCGAATCGCCAGATAATCGAAAGATTTCTTGTATTCTATAATTCTTCGACAAATAAAGATGTAAGGCATATGCCTAAAACTATTAGGGATGGAAGTAAGTATAGGAAACCAAAATGCAAAAAAAAAACCCCATGTTTTTTTAACCTAAACAACTTGTTCAATAACCAAAATTGAATTGTTTAAAAAAACATGTTTTAAACAAAAAAAACACGTTTAAAACAAAAAAAACATGTTTTTTTTGTTTTATTTAAAAAAAACATGTTTTTTTCCAACCCTGATTACAATTCATTTTAAAGTTTTAGTTACTAATAATCCTCATAGATGACAGTAGTAGAAGTGTATTCAAGATTAAAGAGTGAGGTTATTAACTTTTGTGAAATTACGTTTTTGGCAGAATTCAAAGAATAATATAAGCACTAAATACTAATAAATTGTTTTGAAAAATTAATCATAGTTAAAAAGTGTTATTTTGAAATATTTTTAGTACTTTTCTAGTCATTATTATCAAAATTTGAATTTTGCACTTGGTTTATGTCATATGGAAAAAAAAATTTAAAAATTGAAATTATTTAAATTCTAAGGCAGTTAAATTTTTTTTAGTATTTTTCCCATAATGTGTGAGTATTAAAGATACATCATATATATATTTTTGGGATGAAAATAAAAATTCATGCATTAGAGGGTTAAATTAGAAGTTTATTTAAAATTTAAATAACTAAAAATTTAATCTACACTGAAATAACATGTGAATTCCATTTTTATTCAATATTTTCACTGTTGCCATGACATCAAACGTACGAGAAACTTTATTTAAAATAAAAATAAAATTCTTGAAAAAAATATTTATTTTTGTGTAATAATTCAATGTGGATTGTTGTAATAGCACAACAAAGTTATTTTGATGGTTCGTTGTATTTTTGGGAAGAAAGATGCATAAAAAATTCAAAATTTGCATAAAAAATATGCAAATTTTCGCTTCTATTTTTAAAGCAACAATTTTACTAATTTATTTTTCTAAATGTAAACTTGTGACTGCAAAAAGATATTAAAAAAAATTCATCACTATTCTACTAAGTTCAAAAAAATTAGCGAACAATAAAGATTAATTATCAAATCTGCAAAAGAAGATTTTAAAGAAAATTATTAGTTTTTGCTTATAAAAGTTTAAATTAGAACTAGCCAAAGGCCCTGTTTGGCGAATTTGTTTTTGAGGTGTTAGTGTGTTTCCTGTTGAGCATAAAATGTTGTGTGGAAGCGGTGTAAATGACGGATTCTGTAACAAACCAACTTGTTTTCTGTTTAGCTGTGTTGGGCAATCGGTTCTATTAGTGGTGCCATGCATGAAGAAGATGAAAAACGTTTTCTAGTCACGGTCATTAAGGTGAGTCTTAAGTTTTATTTATGGTTACAATTATGTCGCACATATAAGATTATATTTTTGCCATTTAAATAAAATTGGTGTCTTATAGCGCGGTTACACGTTGTCAACTTCGGCTTCAACTTCCATTTCAACTTGACCTTGAACTGGTTCAAGGTAAAACTATTACATGTAGATCTTCTACACTTAGTTGAAGCTGGTGTTCAAGGTAACGAACCCATCTTTTTTCGGTTTTTCTTCTCGACTTCAAAGGAAAGGTTGCCATAAGGAAAATAGCAAACATCTTGGCGTGTTATCTCTTTTTTAAGTGATCCTTCGAAAAAGTATGTAAAACATCAAATTGAATTGTATGAGTTTTTCGTAATTTTTTTTAATTTAAAGCAAGACGCATTCATTATTTTGAAAATAAAATTCAATCACATATATGAATGAAATTAAAAATTTGACACTGTAAAATATGTTGATGATAAAATGTTTCTATGTTAATTAAAGTATTCAAACTCTTATTTATATCTTACCCGTGATCAAATCAATTAATTTTTAAACAAGATTTTCAATACCGAAAACGCTTTTTTATTTGACCTGGTTTCAATCAGTAATACTCCGGCATTAAAAGATTTAAATATAAGTACGAAAAAGAACAGTCATCAAAAAAACAAAAATAATCCAGGAAAAAAATGCACTTTCCTATACACTTTAAAAAAAAAAATTCCTGATAAAATATTAGTTATGGGCAGGGACCTGCAGCAGAGATTCCAGTCATGCCCCGTTAAAAAACAGTCATGTCCCGTTTTCTTTTTTTAAAATTTTTTTAAACAGTCATGCCCCTTAAAGATGGTACAAATAGTTAAAAACTGCACAAATACTGGTACCGGAGCACCTTTGTCCAATTTACACGGATCTTCTTGACAAATAATTATTTTCTCGCAAAATTGTCTATGCATTACATGAAAAAAAAAACAAGATATACTTTCGTACACACAAATGTAATGCTGTAACAAGCAGCAATCAAAATTTCTTCATCCATATCTCAGCTGATATTCACAAACACTGAATAAAATCGCCGCGTTATACAATCACTCGCCAACTTCACGCCAACAAAGGTCGAATGGTTGAAGGGCAATTTGTACAAGCCGGAGTTGAAAACAGAGTTGACAACGGAGTTGACGATGTGTAACTGCTGTATTAGAAGTACAGTAAAACTTCTCGGGAGCGACCACCCTCCGTTCTGAGGAAAATCGGTCGTTGAGGGAGGTGGTCTCTTTGAGAAGTTTCCTCACTGAGCTGCTTATATATAAATGTTCAAATCAATTTTATAAACAATGGTTTAGCAGTAAAAATTAAAAAGTATACAATTTTCATCATTTTATTTTGTTATTTTAATTATATCCAAAAACAATGTCCTATTTTTTACTATACACATTTAAGTTACAATCTTTTAAAATAAGAAGAAATATCTTTTTGTTAAATTTTTTTCTCAATTTTTCGGAAAGTACCTCATATTTCAATTTATTCCAATTTGAGACCTATAATATGGTCGTAACCAGAGGTTGGCCTGGCCTGTCCGAGAGGTATTTTTAACATTAAGCATATAGGGGGAAAAATCGGTGCCTTGTAAAATTGCCCGTTTGCAGAGGTGGTCGCTTAATAGAGGTGGTCTCTTGTAGAAGTTTTACTGTAGTATAATGGAATTTTTTCTAGGTACGTTTATTTGGCCCCTAAGAGACCAAGAATTAGCCACCAAACCAAATATTAGCTTAACTTATAAATGAGGTTGAATATTACGAGTAGTAAATCATGTAAAAAAATTAAGTGTACTCGCATTATTAATTAAAATTATGGTTGTAAGAGTTTCAATTTTCCTTCTCCGGTCAAAATTTTTTTTAGATTGAAAACAAATTTCAAAATTGACGAATTTTCACATTATTTAGCAAATAAAATTTTAAATAATGAAAGATAATTTTTTAAAATAAAATTTCTTTAAAGAAGGCATTTTGGATATAAACATTTTAATGTTTAACAAAGAAGTTAATCAAAATTTGTTGTTATCAGAAAAATTTTAGCATTTTGGTCTATAAGCAATTCAAACGCGAATATTTATAAACAAGTTGCTGTCATAAACCAAGTCATGGTAACAAAGTTAGACTATTTACCATAAAAAAACCTTTTTAATTCATAACTGAAATTGTCCTAGTCTGTTAAGGCAGTCACCTAGTATGTGAAAGGACACTGGTTCGGGCCCCAGCGTCGGCAAAGTAACTGCAGACCTATAAACGTCCCTTCAACTAAAAGAGTGGCGAATAATACCCAGTGTAGAGTGAGTGCAGGGCAGGACCCAGTGGTAGCTCTTTGCATTGCTAAGTCTCAATGCTGTTTACGATGTTGCCTTTAACAGTTGCATTGGGTGCCAATGAAGGTGTCGGCAAGTCACTTGACTTTTTCCTCTAAATTACAACGCCTGGCGCCAATACTCCTCGTGTAGCTTTAATGCAATGATGATTCAAACTATCCTATCCGTAACTGAATTGTCTTTGCTTGTTTTGTGCAGGACTTGCTGGGTCTGTGTGAGCAGAAGCGCGGCAAGGACAACAAGGCCATCATTGCCTCCAACATCATGTACGTGGTCGGCCAGTATCCCAGATTTCTCAGGGCTCACTGGAAGTTCCTCAAGACGGTCGTCAACAAGCTCTTTGAGTTCATGCACGGTAGGTCTTAGCAATTCGAAATTTTTTTAAATATGTTTAGGGGTTTTTGTGTAATTCTTCTATCACAATTCTAAATTTTACAGCTAAATGAAATCATTGTCTAAACTTTTGAATCACCAGTGTAATGTAATTAGTGATTGCATTTTTCTTGAGATTGACTTTTTTCTTAAATGTTGTCAACAAAATATAAATAATTTTTTAATCAATTTTGTAACAAGTGCATTTTTTTTTAGAAACACACGATGGTGTACAAGACATGGCATGTGATACTTTCATCAAGATTGCCCAAAAATGTAGGAGGCACTTTGTACAGGTATATTATTTCTATTATTTATGTTTAAAAAAAATCTTAAATAGTTTTGGATTAGATCAATTAAATATATTCTTAATTTGTAGTTTTCTAACACAACAGGTTTTTTCTTTACAGGTACAAGTTGGGGAGGTAATGCCTTTTATTAAGGATATACTGAACACCATCAATAACATCATCTGTGATCTACAGTATCAACAAGTGAGTGTATTTTGAATGTTTATCAAAATTATTTTATAAAGTTTCTTTTATTTTTCAACGCCAATTCAATTTAACCATCAATAACCAAAAAGGGGATTTTTTTTTTACTTTGCTTGTTGCAACAACCATGATTAAATTCTGTTTGAAAATAACAGTTGGGCACAAGTGTTGTTAGCTATAAAACTGTTGGAAGGGGTCACTTGTTCATGCGTAACTATATCTGTAGAACAAAAACTACTAGACAGTTTATTCAAGGAGGGCTGGGGTGCCAAGTTGGTAAAGGTGCTGTCTTTGCATGCAAAAGATTTGAGTCCAGTCATGGTTGAAATAACTGCCATCCTATAAACGAGCCATTCAGCCAAAAAAAAAATTCGGGCGAATTTATACCACCCTGAATAATTTCCCTTGTTTCGATGAAGTGTGCATAAAATGTGCCTCTAAGTCCTGGTGTTATGTACAGGGATGCCAGACTTCCGCCGAACGGCGGAATTCCTCTTTTTTTCCGATTTTTCAAAAAAATTCCGCTTTTTCCGAATTTTTCAAAAAAATTCCGCTTTTTCCGAATTTTTCAGAAAAATCCGCTGAATCAAGATTTTCAAAAAATTACGAAAAACTTTTAGATTTTCTAAATTTTCAAAAAAAAAAAAAAAAAACGTATTAACAAGGCGTATATGAAAAGTCAAGAGTTTGGAAATTGGGTTAATTTTGTCATAAGTATTGAATTTGAGCAAAAAAAAACGACCAAAAGTCATGTATTTCAGCAAAGAAACGTCCGAAGGTAATAAAAATCGATATATATTTATTCGCGTCTTTCGGATTGCCGGACCTTTGCGACTTTTTCGGATCGCTAGTTTCGGGAATTTCGGATCACTGGAGTTTCATGACTTTCGGATCGCCGGAGTTTCATGTCTTTTGCAAAGCTGGAGTTTCGTGTCTTCCGGATCGCCAGAGTTTCGTGACTTCCGGATCCGCCGGACTTTAGCGACCTTTGGAACGCTGGAGTTCCGCGACTTACGGATCGCTCGTGTTCCGCGACTTTCGGATCGCTAAGGTTTCTTGTCTTTAGGATCACTGGAGTTTCGTGAGTTTCGGATCGTCGGGCTTTCAGAACGCTGGACTTCCGCGATTTACGGATCGCTAGAGTTCCGCGACTTTCGTGTTACGTGTCTTCCGGACCGCCGGACTTTCGGAACGCTAGAGTTCCGCGACTTTCAGAACGCCGGAGTTTAGTGTCTTTCAGAACGCCGGAGTTTCGTGAATTTCGGATCATTGGAGTTTCGTGAGTTTCGGATTACTGGAGTTTCTTGAGTTTAGTATCACTGGAGTTTCGTGAGTTTCGGATCGTCGGACTTTCGAAACGCTGGACTTCGGCGACTTACGGATCGCTAGAGTTCCGCGACTTTCAGAACGCCGGAGTTTAATGTCTTTCGGAACGCCGGAGTTCCGCGAATTTCGGATCGCCGGAGCTCCGCGACATACGGAACGGCGAAGTTTATTGATTTCGGATCGCCGGAGTTTCGTAAATTTCGGATCGCCGGAGTTTATTGTTTTTCGGATCCCCGGAATTTCGTAAATTTCGGATCACTGGAATTCCGCGACTTTCTCGATTTTCGGAACGCCAAAGCTTAGTGTCTTTTGGAAAATCCGGAGTTTCGTGAATTTCGGATCGCTGGATTTCCGCTACTTTCGGATCGCTGGAGTTTTGCTACTTTCGGAGGTTTTTTTTTCAATTTTCAGATGGCCAGAGTTTTTAGATGTTATGATAGGCAAAGTTTGCGAGATTTTCAGATCGCCGCAATTATTAATATAGAAAAAAGTCATTGATTTTAATTTCGATGAAAATTCCGGTGGTAGAGAGTAAGAGATGTATCCCAAATTTAAACTATTATTAAAAAAATAAAATTATGCCAATAGTTTTGCCAGTAGGCTTTTCTGTAATTTTGATTTAACTGGTGATTTATAAAGTGTTTTTTTAATGCAAGCGCAACCCTTATTAGAAGGAGGAATGCAATTGCACTATACAACACACTTATAAGAGAACAAAGAAATTCCTGAAATAATTAATCAAAGAAAAATTTAATACATATAAAGCATTACTTCTCCAATAAGTTCACATTAAAGAAAAAAGATTTTTTCACTTTATTAATCTAATTACATTTTGAAATCATTTTATGGTGCAATAATTTATTTCTAAAATAAATTTGTGCACTTGCCCATTAAACATGAAAATTGTCTACACAAACACTATAAATTGTTTACTATGTTTGGTGTTGTCAACTCTCGAGTTGTTTCAATTTGAATTTTTTATATTTGAGATGCTATTTATATAGTCATGAAAAACTGTTAACTTAGACACGGAAAGTTATGATTTAGGGCAGGGGTTCCCAACCTTTTTGCACTTGCGTACCACTTGACTTTTTGAGAAATTTTGGCGTACCACCAGATCTAAATATTTTAATAAACGTATAATATTTACTCTTCTAAAAGTGTTCAAATGTATTTTGACTAAAATTCCTGAAAAAACTTCGAATTTAATGGTTAGATATTTGTTTATTTATGACATGCTTAAAGGAGAAATAAAGATATTTGTTTATTTATGACATGCTTAAAGGAGAAATAAAAAGATTAAAATGGTATTAATTTATAAGTTTTGTTTATTACCCATGGGAAAAAAAATACTTTGCAAATACAAAATAGTGCTAACTCGGCAAAATCCGATCCAGCAGTTAATTGAAGATTTATTCTTTTATATAATGTTAATGTTTCAAATAATGAGTAATATATTTGCGTGTTCACTGCGTACAGAAGCTACTTATAGCATATCATGTTGCTCACATCACTCACGCGTACCATCTGAAATGTTCCCGAGTACCACCAGTGGTACGCGTACCACCGGTTGGGACCACTGATTTAGGGACTGTCCGTTTTGGCAGAAACCCTATATTGTTACTCGCGTGATTTCCTCTTTTTTGATTTTGGCCACTTTCACCCCTGTATGTACAAATGTTGCATTGATGCCCACTCGAATGTCTGCTTTTCGCTTGACTGAGGTTCTAAACTATGACACCCGTCACCAATAGCTCTCATGTAAAACGATAATTCAAGCCTAATTATTCATGTAATTATAACTGTCCATTGTGTTTGATTGAAGTGTACTTGCAGGTGCACACCTTCTATGAAGCAGTTGGGTACATGGTGGGTGCCCAGACCGAAGAGCCAATCAGGGACCACCTCATTGACAAGTACATGTTGCTACCAAATGAAGTGTGGGATGCCATCATTCAGCAGGCAACTAAGGTAAGGCAGCTGTGTATTTTAACCATATTCCTGTCTCTTAGTTACAGTTGTAACATTCACCAATAATGTTGTAAAATATACTAATATAGTTCCAATATTAACTAATTTACATTCCTGCAAATATTTTATTACTTGTATTTAGGTGGTCTAAAGAAATGTTTATTTTGTACTCAATTTGTGACCACATTTGGTTAATTTTCATACTGGCTGTGATGCTTTTAAAAAAATTCTGAATTGGATTGTATTGAATAACGTTATGGGTTTTTATACAATAAAAATTGTATGTGTAGATCAGCTATTATCTTAGTTTCTTTTTTTAATAATATTATTAAAAGTTAATGATAATCAATTTTTGTAAATGTGGCACACTACAGAAAGGATAATTTTGCATGGATTTAGCCACAGTTTTTATTGCATCAACCATGTCTTTTTTTTTCAGAGTGAGCCTTAGTGCATATTCAATAAAATGCACATTGTTTACCTGACTATAATAGCAACATTATCTTTTAGTCTGTGGATGTTCTTCAAAATGATGATGCAGTGAGGCAGCTTG
Organism: Hylyphantes graminicola; assembly: GCA_023701765.1. Classification (NCBI taxonomy): domain Eukaryota; kingdom Metazoa; phylum Arthropoda; class Arachnida; order Araneae; family Linyphiidae; genus Hylyphantes; species Hylyphantes graminicola. The sequence continues at coordinate 6,992,596 of CM043115.1, read as the reverse complement.
GCAACATCCTAAAGACAAATGTGAGGGCGTGTAAGGCATTGGGCCACCCATATGTGATACAGGTATGAAAAGGGCATATTGTCTTATTTCATGATAACATGTTACTGATTTGATATTTGTTTATCTGTTTAAAATACTCTGACTGTCACATAAACCCTAAAAGTGTCCTTTACACAATTCTACGCACTCATTAGGTATCCGGGACTTAAACCCGCAATCTTGGTCTTATGAAGCAGTCATAAAGTTATAGCCACTGATCCAACATGTCTAAGACTGTCGATTTTTAGGATAGGAAAATCATCTGCATGCATGTCATATGCTTAGCAGCCACGTGAAAGATCCCTTGCCGGGCTCAATTGCTTTGGATTCCCTTGGCAAAATTAAATCTTAGCATACTTAATATCCACAGAGAATCGCTTATATGGTTCCATAAAAGAGATCTAGGCTGTCAGCTTTGAAAAATATGTATACTCAATGTAAGATCTCGACTCTGACAAACTTTATTTTTGCAAAAAGTGCTAGGCTTTTTTTTTAATTGTTTATAATGTGACTGCTCTGCTTTTAAATTGTAGCTAAATATAAAAACAACTTATATTTTTCCAAATATTGTAATATTTTTCCAAATATTGTATAATTTCCCATTCTTAACAAGTCATGAATATGCCTACCCTGTAAAATGTCTACGTACATGCTAACCGCTGGTGCTTTGCCTCTTACAGCTAGGCCGGATCTACCTGGACATGCTGAATGTGTACAAAGTGATGAGTGAAAACATCATTGGATTCATCGCGAAGCATGGAGAGTCTGTCATGAAGCAGCCCAAGATCAGGGGAATGAGGACAGTGAAAAAGGAGACCCTCAAGCTCATCTCTCTCTGGGTCAGCCGGTCAACTGACCCACAGATGGTAAGCTTGGTTTATGTGCCATGTGCAGGGAGACTGCAGTAATTGCAACAACACATTGTGCCATTTTCGCTCTGAAATAATCAGTCCTTTTCAGTATGTTTAGAGTAATTGAGTGCGTGTAACAATGGTGCAAGTCATTGGGCTCACCTTCCATGTATTTTGAGTATATAAAGAAGGTCGGTGTTTAAAATAGTTGACGAAAAAGGGTTTTCACTGATGGCATCACAACTGGTTTGTTCTTTCTGAAAAAGTACTTAAAATTTTCCTATTTTTGAAAAAAGGTGGAGTTTGGGCATGTTGGAAGTGCTTGTTTTTAAATTGACTCTTTCAATCCCAGTGATGCCATTTGGCATCATGTTTCTGATCATAATTTTAAAAATAATAATCTGACATTGATTGGGATAAATAAATATTTTCTAATAGAAAAAGTTTGAATAATCAAATTGTGTGCTTTTTGATATCATAAATGGCTATAGACGATTAGAAGAAAAAATGTTGTTGAAAAAAATGAATGAAATTTTCATGGAGACTGAAAGGTTTAAGGTGGCCTAGGTTTTACTGTATGTTTGAGTCCTTTTAAACATTAATTCTTGCATTATCTGAAATGTCACAACAGCCCCCCCCCCCCCAAAAAAAAAAAAACGAAATGCGACTTGTTAAATTCTTAATGACCCTTTTCTCGATTCATTTGAACTTTAATTGACCCATAAATTAACTCTAGTTTGTTTTTCATAAAATCAAATCTGCAGTATAACATTTGGTATCTTATTCAGGTATTGGACAATTTTATCCCACCTTTACTTGATGCAGTCCTGCTGGATTACCGACGGTGTTCTGTTCCTTCAGCTAGAGAACCTGAAGTCCTCTCTACTATGGCGACCATTGTGAATCGCCTAGAGGTTAGTAATTTAGATATACATCATATCTTAAAAGGGAAGACTTTATTGTTGGAGGAGCTTTTATATTTTGGTTGTTTATTGCTGTTAATAAATAGGTTTTTTCTTATTAATCTACTTTTATTTCCTAGTATTTTACAGCAATCATAGTAACCTTACAGTACCTTAAAACATGTTAATTTAACTTGTTTATCTAAACATTGCAGGTTTTATGTTCTTATTTTAGTTAAATTTTAAAGTAAAATCAATGTCCAGGTAAAGTTTAAGTCAAAACTTTTTTATAATATTTTATTTGTATTTCAATAATAATGGTAGTAACTTTGATTGCAGGCTCACATTACACCTGAAATACCTAAGATCTTTGATGCTGTTTTTGAATGTACACTTGACATGATAAACAAGGTATGAATTTCTTGTACTTAATTAGCATCTGTTAAATTCTGAAGGAATGATAAAAACTACTTTTGGGGGTGGCTTGTACATCATTTCAATTTATGTAATAAGAATTGGTAAAATTTTAAATAACCGATTTTCTTTAAGGGGGGATCATAGTTAGCGACAGCAAATAGACCAATTCTTAGTATTGATTTCGAAAGGCTCTAAATCATTTAAAAATTATGGTGCAATAAAAAAAATTGTACCAAATTATAAATTGTACTTTTATTATTATATTTACACCTAAGAATCTTATTTTTAAAAATTTTTATTTTTGAAAAAAGACATCTTTTGAAACATACAATTACGAATTTTCAGAAATACTAGTATTTTTTCGGTACACTTTTCTCCAAATCTATTAAATATTTCTTAATAATTTCTTTTGTGTGTTATAAAACCATTTTAGATCTAATTAAGTCACCTATTTTTTTGGCCTAAAATTTTTTTTAAATTTTATTTTAAAAGCATTATATTCTACATTCATAAAAATTCTGATTTTCAACGAAGAAAAGTGTAAAATAATAAAATATTTTTTGAAATTTGCATGACTAAATTAGGTGACTTAAATAGATCTAAAATGGTTTTATAACACACAAAAAAAATTATTAAAAAATATTCAATAGATTTGGAGAAAAGTGTACCTAAGTGTTGAAAATTATAGTTCTGAGAAAAACGCGAAAAACAAATACAGTCGATCCCGTTAACACGAACTCGAAATAACCACCGAAACATTTCTTGTTAACCGAATTTCATGTAAATCGTCAGGATTTTTTTTTTACATTGAGCCAGTAATTAGTTTTAAAATATCAACACAAAAAAAGTTATATTTTGTAATGTAATATATAAATAATACAAGCATACAATTAGTAATTCAAAGGAGGCGTGGCACAATTGTTTATTTTTATAATTTTAATTTTTTATAAGAAATAATTAACCGATCGATACAAAATTGGTCTTATTCGATAGATTGGGCTTCCATCTATCAGAAAATACTGGTTTCAAAAATTCGATTTTTTTTGTTTTTGTTAACTATGATCCCCCCTTAACTGTTTTATTATTCTAAGGATTTGTGTGGCATGTTTAAGATACATACAATGTTTAAATTTTCTGATATTGTATGGAGACTAGTTAATAGGAATAAAACATGCAATGGCTATTTTTAGCTGTTGATTAAATTAACAAAAGTACTCTAAATCAAAATTCGAGCAACTAGTTATCATTCCTGCAAACTTTTTACTGCATGTATTAAGCAATCTGGAGAATAAATGTTTTTGTTTAATATTTTTAGCCTACTTCCTTTTTTTATTTCAATACTAGCAGTATGGTCCCGCCTTACTGGGAACCCGTTAACTTCGCATTGCTTCCTTTTAGAGGCATGTTTACTTTTGAAAATACACTCAAAATCGAAACAAAATTAAATTCGTGTTGGCGCATGCACACTTAAAAAAGCAAACACTAATAGAGGATGAAGTAGCCTTCGGGCGAGTGCATATCTCAATCAAATTAATAGAGGATGGCGTCAAGCCCCCGTTTCGGCCCGGTCCATGTATTTTCCCTGTTATGGTCCCCCAATCCCACGTGGATGAGGTTTTTTTTAAACTAATTATATTAATTAAAAATCACAATCAAATATGAAAAAAACTAAGCCTCAGGTGCACACGTAGGTATTAAAAGAAATCTATATTAAAAATTTCGAATTTTTTAAAGCAGTCTAAGTAGGTCTTTTGTGATCCACATACATACACACAGACAGACTCTTTCTTTTATTATTATAGATTTATAAATAAAAGTAGGAGAAGTCATGTAATGATTATAACTATAAATTTACAGGATTTCGAAGAATTCCCAGAGCACCGAACAAACTTCTTTCTCCTCCTACAAGCAGCCGTTACACACTGTTTTCCAGGTAACCCTTTTTTGCATACGTTGAAGTTCTTATATTTTAAGTAAATTTTTAATCTACATTAAATATGGTATTCCTACTTTCAGCTCTATTAAATATCCCACCGGCTCAGTTCAAGCTTGTCTTGGACTCGATTGTTTGGGCTTTCAAGCATACGATGCGAAATGTTGCAGACACAGGTAGGATATTGTATTTTAAAGTTTTTCACTTGCATATTATTATTTGTACAGGGTTTGTTTGGATCCTAGAAATTTATTTTAGGGGTTTTGGAATTTTACTAGGACTCCAAAAATAATTTTAAATGTTAAAAACCCAGCTCTTGAGTAATATTTTTTTGGCCTACTTTATTTATTTTGAGAATATTTTTTTAAAAATGGGAAAGTAAATATTACACGCTGAAGATGTCTGCGCTTAAAAGAGCAAAATTGCTAATGCCATTGTTATTTTTGTAGGTCTCCAAATCTTGTTTCAGCTGTTACAAAATATCGGCAACGAAGAGACAGCTTCTCAAAGTTTCTACCAAACGTACTACACAGACATTCTACAGCATCTATTCTCAGTTGTGACTGACACATCACACACCGCAGGTACTTTTAAAGCCTATTTTTCCAGAATTCTAGTAACTGAAATTCAGCTTGGTGCTAAAGTTAGCCTTTTGTTAGCCAAGTAACTGCATTGAAACTTACCCCTATGTATCTACATGTCACTATTTTTGTTTACATATTTCAATTGCTTTCGAATACATCATCCTAAATTAAAAGAATAATATATTTTTTTCTTTTGGGGAGAAAAATAGCTCTTAGATTTATTCATTAAATGTTTTTTGTTATTTTATAATAATTCCTTTACTTTTAACAAGTTATGCACCACAATTCTCATAATGCATGTGTTTGGTTTGGTTCTTAAAATTGCTGAGTTTGCCACGTAGAACAAAAAATTTGGTATATTTCTTGTTATGTTACAGAATTATTATCCTCAAAATTTCTTTCATTTCAAAACTATGTTGGTAATATACCAGGGCTAGAAAAATCTCAAATTTTTTACATGCCCTGTCGGGCATGTTAGTCTTAAAAATACATGCCTGAATAAAACTTTTACATGCCCAAGCGTAGGCCGAGTAGGAAAAGAAAGCTGTACTCAGGCATGAGTTTGGCAAAAATAACAGAAACTGAAACTAAAATGCGTAATTGGACGCGTAATTTTTTTTTAAAGCAGTATACTTAATTCACAAAATAAACTGTTACATAATGTAAGTTGGAAAACCAAATTCTCTGACTTTCCAGGTTTTCAAAGAGAATTTACAGAAAATTCCAGGTTTTATCAATGTTAATTAAAAATATATCAAACTGTTATATCTTACCTTGCCAAAGTAACAAGGAATTCGAAAATTGTAGAAAGTGGTGTAATTTCTCGGCACCCACCAGAATTTTATTGATGAATTTCTATTTGATGCCATGACAACATTGTGAAATAACTAATTTCGACTTTAAAATTATCGATTTTCAGGAAGCAACTAATGGATATGTTGGGGATTTATTGAAATGCAAAATGTTTATTTAAATTTATGGAAAGGTATTTTTGATTAAATGTTTACATGCCCGTTGGAATTTTTACATGCCCCGGGCATGTCGGGCAATATAATTTTCGAGCCCTGTAATATACACATAATCTATTCAAAACAGTGACAGTGTACTGTTTTCATCACTACAGTGTACGTAAAATATACTCCATAATTGAATTTGTATTTGAAATAAAACCTTACCCTTAATAACCCTGAATGTGTCTTGCAGGGCTAACGATGCAGGCCAACATCTTGGCCTACATGTTCACCATAGTGGAGAATGGCAAGATCACCGTTCCCCTCAATCCTGTTGAGCAGGCTGCCGGCCAACCCAACGTCATCTACGTCCAAGAGTTTGTGGCGCATCTGCTGAAGACAGCTTTCGGACACCTCTCGGAGTAAGACATTTCTTCAGCACATTTTTAAAAAGAGTTTTGTGCTTTTGATATGGGTTACTCAGCATACAAGTGAACCAAGTCCACTTTTTGACATTTTAGGATATGTTAAAGGGTATTTTTTTATAAGGGAACTTAAACCTCAGTATCACAAAGAATATTTACTTGGTTCTACTGTATTTTACCATTACCTTTTTTTTGCTTACCTTTTAATGATAATGTAATTTTTGATAATTTAGTTGTGAATCCTTAAGGTAGCATTTGGGAATTGTCGAAAGTAATTTTGCTTTTCTATAATTTAAAAATTTTGTTACATCACATGCATTTTCTTACAATCATATCCCTTTCAGTGCTCAGATCAAAATCACAGTTCAAGGGTTCTTCAATTTAGACCAAGATATACCTGCATTTAAGGAGCATCTGCGAGATTTTCTTGTACAAATACGAGTAAGTTCACTTTCCTCTTTTTATTGGTTTTTTGTACATGCGCTTTTCCACAACAAAAGTTATTTTCTTTATAATTTTATTTAACTTTTATTCTAATATGTAAAAACAAAATCAACATTTTGAAAGACACAATGAAGATTCGGTAATTTTATTTTTGTTGTTTTTCCTTTTGATACACACTTTTTTTAGGAATTATTTTCATAAAGTTCATTAACTCTGAGGGATGCAGACATATACACCTGTCACCTGACTGGCAGGTTTTACAGCAACATACATAATTTTAAAAAATAAATCCCCCAAATAATCGACAATTGTCTTTTTTTTTTTGTGCAGAAGAAAGTTCGCTGTGTGATTTTATAGAATAACTATTGTAACATACTAGATTATTATGTTTATTAAAGTCAATTAAAAAAGCTTCAAGATGTTCAGGAGCCCCAAATGTCTAGTGTGTAGGGGCCCTGTGTCTTTAAATCCCTCACTGTTTACACTTCAGGCAATTAGCTTATCCCTCAGAACAGGGGTTCCCAACCTTTTTGCACCTGCGTACCACTTGACTTTTTGAGAAATTTTGGCGTACCACCGGACTTAAATATTTTAATAAACGTATAATATTTACACTTCTAAAAGTGTTCAAAGTTTTTTTTAATACAATTCCTGAAAAAACTTCGTGTTTAATGGTTAGATATTTGTTAATTTATGACATGCTTATAATAAAGGAGGGGGAAAAAAGATTATAAAATGGAATAAATTTACAGTTTTGTTTATTACCTATAGGGAAAAAAACATGCAAATACAAAATAGTACAAACTCGGCAAAATCCGATCCAGAAGTTAATTAAAGATTTCCTCTTTAATATAATGTTAATGTTTTAAATAATGAGTAATATATTTGCGTGCTCACTGTATATGCGTACAGAAGCTATTTACAGCATCATGTTTCTCGCATAGCTCACGTGTACCACCTGAAAAGTTCCCGCGTACCACCGGTTGGGAACCCCTGCCTCAGAAGATTAAGTTAGTTATTGCTCCTAAATTTTCCCATCGTTTTTCTAATACTTCTTTATTCCCTTTTCAGGAGTTTGCGGGTGAAGATGACAGCGACCTCTTCTTGGAGGAACGCGAGGCCACTTTACGGCAGGCCGAAGAAGAGAAGCGTCGCTTGCAAGCCTCTGTTCCCGGCATTCTCAACCCTCACGAGATTAACGAGGGCATGGAGGACTAGAACACCCCAAAAACAACCCATCATCCCACTCACGTGTGCCGACCAATCGTCGTAAATATATATGTAGTCCCCGATGATAGTCAGGGTTCCCATGTGTGGCGTGATTTCCTTTTTTTGGCTTTGTTTTGTGATGAATTGCTGCCAGTGAATGGAGTATTTGAGAAGATTCGAATCGGCTTGTTTTTTTAGTTTTGTGTACTAGAAAGTGGCCTTTGTTTGAGTTTTCTTAAGAGTTAATTGAATTACTGTGGTTGAATGGAGTATTTGAGAAGATTCGAATTGGTTTGGTTTTTTTTTAGTTTTATGTACTAGAAGCTAGCTTATGTGGAAGTCTTAACTGAATTATTGCCAGCAAATGGAATTATGTAAGTAGAATATTTGAATATAAGTTCTTGGAATTGGAAATAAAAGTAAAATGCTTTAAATGAGGATATAAGGACATCACTGATTATTAAACTAATATGAATGCTTTTTAAAATTTCACTGGTGGCAAAGGTATGAAAGTAAACAAAGTATATTGGTATTTATGTATATTTTTTTCCTGCAACTTATTTTAGTGAACAATTCTTTATATGTATCGGATAGATTTGTCAAAACTCTTGAGTTAGATCAAGAGTTCCTGCGTTGGGAACCCTGTTCTTAAAAAGGGGACTGAGTGCGTGTGTGTATACCTGCTGATGGGGAGAATGCCGACATCACATTATTGTAGATAATCAACCCTCGGATTTTAAGTTTTGTTTTTTGTTGTCAGCAACTGGTGCTTGAAAGGAACGTTTGCCTGGGAATGAGGACTGTAAATAAAGGCATCATTTCACCTATCTCTGAATGAAGTGTATTTCATAATTTTTTTTTATTTTATTGGATGGCCGTGTTGTTTAGTGTAAATGATGACGTATGCTCCGTTTCGATAACCCCCACTCTTGTATTTTAGTGCCTGTCAACTGTTTCTGGATTTTGCGTGCAATCTGCTTTTCCGTTTGTTTTGTACCGTTCGCCAGTATTAAGTACTTCGGTTTTGTCTTGCAGATGCTTTCAGATAAAATACTAAATGAAAATTGACAATAAACAAATGTTTTCATTATAACATATGTTTAGAAGTGATATTTCCTAATTTACAGAATTACAAAAACAACTTATGCCTTTTTCATTGTAATTCAGTGTTTTGTAGAATACCTTTTTCAAATATTTATCCTATTTTTCTGAATTAATTTCCTTAAATATTTTAACTTGAACTGTTTGGAGTATTAGACCTAGAGTATAGTGTTGTGTAATGATTGTGTATATATTAATTGTTTGAAAAGATTGTATGCTTTTGACACTACTCACGTTGGCAGGTTCTTAGTTTTTACCATAGTCGCTCGTTTTTAACTTCTGATTGCACAGATCGAATCTTAGAATGCATCCTTCTGTGTGTTCTGGTTGTTGCTCTAAATTCTAAGTGCAGTTCATTTGAAGTGGATGTAGCTTTTCCCTCTCTCTCTGCTATTTTTCTATAGTGCTAATCGCCATGTTTGTTGTACCCATAGAGATCAGTGTAAAAGTATTAGAGTGGCAGATCATGTTGCCACCAAATTTGGCTCTGGTTCATGCATGGAGCAAAGATTACCATGGCATACTTAACAACGTTGCCTCCTCTTTAATGAGAAAAATACCATTTAATACTAAATTTAAAAACAAATACTAGAAAAGTGTGTTGCGTACTTTTCAGAGTCCATAATGCAGTAAGTATTTTCATGAGTTTTTTTGTAATTAGTATTTTGTCTATGACGATGTAGTACTTTTCTCATAAAAGATGTTTCAACACGGCCAAGTTTGCTGTAGTAATCTTGCCTCCATGTGTGTCCTGCAGCTACAATTTTAGGTCTTGTGGTCTGCCACTCTAATACTTTAACTATGATCCTCTATGGTTGTATCTGAAAAAGGTAAACATTTTTCTCCGGAAGTATATTGTGTGTGTACGGATTATTTTATTGGTGTGCGAATGCAGCATCTCTTCGACTAATACATGACATTGACTCATTCAAAAGCGGATTGAAAGTGGACTGGTGTGTGAGAGGGGCGGTGAGAATAAGTTATTTCTATTGGTAAAAGGATTTTGATGATAGATTCATGAGCAGTTACTTAACAAATCATTATTTGCAGGGTTACCACTCGACTGAAGTTTATCGGGTTACTTAAAATATTTTTTTTTATGCTTAGTAAAGAATTTGTTTAACAAGGATATTTTAGGCTAAATTTCTAGCTAAGGCTATGACTTAAATAAAAAAAAGTGGAATGGCTTATCTACACTCATTAAAACTAAATAATGTAGCATACTTTTTTATTTGATTTATTTTTCAATTTTACAAAGCTTTAAATCTCTTATTTGTGACTTGCACTACAGTTACATAAAATTAGCCATAATAGCTTATTGTTAGGGATTGCCTCATTGGTATAAGAAGTATTATTAAGAAAGTTTTTGATATATTGAAATTTACAACTTTTACTTTATAAGTTATAAAGATATAATTATTAAAGAAAGCAAGAAAAATCTAATTTGTTTTTAATAATTAAAAATTGAACTAAAATGTTCATCATATTTTGGCTGTTTTTCACTGTCTTAAGTGGTAACCCTGTTTATTCACCTCGACTACAAACTCTTAACAATATTCACTCCAGTAGCATGCAACTTCATACCACAATCATTAAGCGTATGAAAGGAACACTATTTTGCAGTCTCGCCTGTTTGTATGAAGCTGTTCCACACACCCAGTATTTTTGTATCTGGAATTTGTTTTGAGTGATATAGAATACGTGCAGTTCATAAGTTGATATACAGCTAATACTAGTTGCTGCTAATTTACCCCTGTGGGGTACATTTATACAATTTAACACTCCTTTATTACAAGGAAATCTCGTGTTGTTTCCTTCCGTAAGGCAAGTGGAGATCTGGTTGAGGGTGCTTATTTGTCTACGCCAAACTTCCGTTTCACTGCAAGTTTATTTAAAATATTGAAATTGTAGTTAGGCAATGCTTTTCTTTTCCACATTGTAGTTTCAACAAAAAATTAGCTTAAAATTTAATGGACCAAAAGAGAACAGGAATTGGCTATTCTGAAAAAGACCTTAGAAGAAGAAACCTTTTCCTATGAAACCCAAATTGGTGACAAAAGTAAAAAGCATAATGCTGCAACAGAAAATCTTAACTAACAATTAGATTTGTTTGAACTGCTATTAAAGTGGAACACCTACCATTTTAACATTGTTTTTACCCGTGATTAATAAATTTTAAAGAAACACACCCTTTATTTTGGCTTTAATTAAGCATATCGGAAGCTTTGGCGACGCAAATCCAAACCTGACAACTAGAAGTTCCCATGAAACCCCCTTTTTTATTTTCCTATAATTTCTCTCCTAGTCATTTCATGGAAAGCACTTGAAACAAAGTATGATTTGACAATAGTTAATCACTGCAATTATAAAATTCTCTGCTCTCTTCTATACAAAAATTAACTTCAAGATTGATCTGCTATGAATAATGTTGAACTTAAAATGTTATACGTTTAGTTGAAATACCATTTTTGTAAACCTTGAACTAATAAAGTCTTTATTTGACAGTCCTATTTTTATTTTCATTTTTGGTGTTCAGTCAACTAGTATGCTTTAAAGGTTAACCTCTTGCGACCTGGCGTTCCCACCTGGGGACATTTTTTAAAACCTTCCCACAAACAACATGCTAATTAGTTCTGAAATTGACATGGTCCGATAGAAGATCCAAGTATCAGTTTTCAACCTTTGATTACAGGTATCAGTCATTTATTTCTATAAAAAATGAAGTTGAACAATGGTTATACTAGAGTTCTTAAAAAAAGTTATTTAAAAAAAAATCCAAACTTTTCAAAATGTTCTTTTTGTAATTAATTTTAAAATAACTGCATTAAAAACAAACTTAAAACGGAAACTACAAATAAGTGATATGGCCTTTTTTGTTTTTTATAGCGCAAAAAAATGAATCTTTAGGGTTTAAGGTGTGACCCCAAGTAAATATTAAACATTTTTTTTTACAAAATTTCTTTGCAAAACATACTTTTAGAATATATTTGTATGAAAAGTATGTTTAGATTAAGAATATACATGTAGGATTTTGCTTGGGTCTTAATAGGGTAAGGATAACCTTGACATTTCTTTCCTTATCTTCAAAACTAGGAAAATTTGTATGACTATCGGAAATGGTTAGGTTTACATTTTTTAGTTGATGTTTTGTGTAGGTTGACAACATAGTTAGAAGGCTTCATCTTATTCCCAATATGTAAAATAACGTAATTATATGCTTCCTTATGAAAAAGGAAACAAATTGTACTGTTCAACATGAATTACTTGAAATTATTTTGTTTATAATTATGTAACTAACACATTAATTTATTTGGGATAAATAGAAAGCAGATTAGCTCATGTTTGCTTTGGTAAATTTAAAAATAACTCTCAATAATCAAACTTTATTTTCATGACATTTTTTATATTCTAACATTAACACTTGTATACAAATTAGAAATAAATTACTTCGAAATTAACCTACAATACAGAATAATCTTAATTCAGTACACATCTTAGAAGTTTAGATATGTTTGATAGGTGAGAGCTTTCTAAAAAAAAAACTGGTCAATCAGTCATTTTTTAACGATTAACAAATGGATTTTTAATTAATCATTGTTATTGATTGATGAATTGATATTAACCCTCTGAGGGATAAGCAAAAGTGTAGCATGTTTTTATGCATGGAATTTGAATTAAATTTTTAATTAAAAATTCAATTTCTGTAATTGTTAAAAAATTGTATTCCGTATACGTGTTGCTGAAAAAACTGACAGCCAGGTGACAGTTTTGTCAGTCTGTAACCCTCGGAGGGTTAAATAAGGCATTGTATAAGATGGTATCGATCCAATTTATCCACGCATAAAATTATGCATCTTTGAAATCAATTAAAATTAACTTCAAGAGGTCTAACACATAGCTACTGTTAGGTGGTTTGGAAGCTTTTATTGCAGAAACAGCGTACACTATCATGCTCATTAAATCTGTGTCCAATGTTGTGAAGCTGCATACAATGTCCCTCCACATTTGGTTGTACCAATACAGCTAGGTTAGGTTTGAATTATCGTCGCACTACAGCTACACGTGGGCTATTGGCGAAGGGCGTCGTATTTTAGAACCACAGTCAAGTGAGGAGCCGGCACCTGAATAGGCACTCAACGCAACCGTTAAGGGCGACATCGTACACAGCGTCAGGACTTTGGAGGATATTTAACGAGCACTCCCTTACACGGGGCCGTTTATAGGTCGGCAGTTTTTTTGCCGATGCTCAGACCCGAACCTGCGACCTTCCGCATGCTAGGCGAGTGCCTAACCGACTGGGCTCCCCAGCACCAGTACAGCCAGGATGCTACTATACCGCGGTTCAAAATTACAAAACACGTCATCAATGAGCATGTTTGACATATTGAGTGACAACAGTTCCACAGGAATGAAAATTAGGTTTTGATTGGTTTATCAATTATGTGGGCAGAGCCTGCCATGTCCACAATCACCAAAACCACCAATGAAATCCTGGAATGATTTACATCATGTGAAACAGGCCAATAGCGCTGAGATAGCTCTAGAGGCAACGTTATTTCAACAAAAAGGATTAAGAAGATGCGCAAGTGGCATTTATTATTTAAAGAAATAGGCTATTCCTTTCCAATTTATTATCTGTAGGTAATATTTTGTTTATTAGTTTGATTTTTTGGGGTGCCAGCGTAAGCATTGGCCTTGCCTCTATACGGACTCTTTGTTCAATATTATAATGAACGTCGGCAATAAATATTTGTGTAGAACTACTTCAATCAAAATTAATAATGATTAGCAGATGCATCAACAGTGAATTCGTTGGAAATTAACATGCTATTCCTTTTGAATACAGTATCCTTAGAAACAATTGAAGAGTACAGGGGAAAAAATTTTCATCGACAGGATATATGTCGGTCCGTATCAAGCCTAATTGGTGACCAATAGTAAGTCGTCACCTAAACTAGCGCAAGGCGGTTTCTCACTTGGTTCTTCTCTCGCTGCAAACCTGATTCACGAGAGATGCGAGTTCCCAGACTTTAACACCAGAGAAGAACCATGGGAGAAACCGGTTTCCTGTCGCCAATGTCCGCCAAGCAGACCTGGATACGGAAAGATTCCTAGTCCATTAAGGGGTTCTCCCCCTGGACACCTTGATTTACAAAGGCTCTGAAGAGGGAGTGTCACACATGTCAGGAAGAAAAGATCCAGTCTTCAAAGCTTCCATTTTGTCCTCCATTTCAAACAGGTCATTGGTCATGCGTCGAATGGTGTTCCTCAAGTCCTGTAAGGGAGTGGCATGGTGTTTAGCATTTTGACATGCATAACTCATTTCAGAAATTATACTTGTAAGAGAGCAAATCTGTATATGTATGGCTTAAACCCCTCAAAAACTTCTATTTTTAAACCCCTATTAAAATTGTCAATTTTAATGTCCTCTTTAACATCTCATTAATTTTACTTGTTTAAATCTTAAGGAAAGTAAAGAAGAAAAAAATTATCATTACATCTCTGCTAACTGGCTCCATCATACAGGGAAAAATACATTAAATTTTTTAGTAAAGGGGCTTGCAAAACTTGTTGTGCCAATGGTGTGTGTTATTCTACAGGGTGGTCCCAAATTCATGGTACAAACTTTAATGGTAGGTACAGGACATTGTAACAATGAATAATTGTATAGGAATGTATAGTCACAAGTGACGCGGTGAGGCGTAAACACGGGAAATGGGAATGTCAGCACACTTCAGCATTGATGTACGGAATTACCTGAATGCAACGTTTGGTGCACGATGGATTGGGCTTGGTGGACCAGTCCCTTGGCCAGCCCGATCTCCCGATTTATCGAGCCCTGATTACTTTTTATGAGGACATCTAAAGCATCTTGTTTATGAGACTCCAGTTGACTCAGATGAAGATCTCGTCACTCTCATATCTGTAGGTGCTGCAGGTGTGCATGACATACCAGGCATCTTCGAACGTGTACGCCAATCGCTCCACCGACGCTGTCGAGCATGTATCGCTACTGGTAGACGCAATTTTGAACAGTTACTGTAAACATGATACTTGCCAAGGAAGAACGCTTTTAATAAAATCTTTGTTTATCCTTTCGGCCATTATTTCCCCTATTTACGCCTCACCGCGTCACTTGCAACTATACATTCCTATACAATAAATCATTGTTACAATGTTCTGCACCCACCATTAAAGTTTGTACCATGAATTCGGGACCACCCTGTAGATCAAGTCCTGCATGCAACACATACCTGTACCAACAACTGTGACTTGATAAGCTGTTGTGATATGGTGTGGATTTCCTTCGAGGCTGATTCATATGGCTGGGTGACTAGTTCAACCACGTCTTTCCTGAATGTCCCATTTTTCTCTCCTAGAAGAAAATGGAACAAACATTTTGAACTTAAATGGCAATACTCAATTTGTTTCTAAGCTACACTATTAGAGTGTTGCCACTTAAGTCCATTATTATTTTTTAAATCCTAAGTTATTTTGATAGGATAAAATCTCTTTTTACTAAACCTGCGTCTCCCCATATCAACTAACTAAATAATGCTGAAAATAGTTATGAATGATAGTGAAAAAGCAAGAAAGGAGGAGTGTTTTATTAACAACTGTAAAATTGCAGTCAGGTAAGTTATACAAAAAAAGTGTAGAATAAAATTATAAAACTTAACAGACTTTGTCAATGTTAAGATCTAGTTTCGTAAAAGTAGTTAAAATAACTGTAAATCTATACTTACTCAGCTTTTTGTGAAGTAACCTGAAATTTAATAAAAATTCCTTGTTATGTTAACAAAAATAAATTTCCTTGTAATCATAAACTGTTTTAAATATTGAAAGCATTTTTTTAGTTTTAAAGAAACCCTCAGTTAGAGGGCTTCATACTTTAAGAAATAAAAATATCTACTCACGAATTGTGCTGAACTGAAGAAGTTGAATCTTTTTCGGGATCGACCGGGCTCTTTCTCCAGTTATCACTTATAGAAAAGTTGCTAGCTGCAGCATCAAAGATAACAATAAAATAAACATATTGGTATTATAATTCGTTTTGTTCAAAGAAATTTTTTACAAAAATTATGTTTAATAGTTACTCAGGGACATGCCTTAAACTCTAGAAATACAAATTTTTTGCGCTATAAATGCAACAAAAAAGGCTGTATCACTCATTTGTAGTTAACAAATTGTTTTACATTGTTTATAATGCAAAATGCTTTTAAAATTAACCACTAAAAAACTTTTTTAAAAGTTTGAAAAAAAAATTTCAAGTAATTTTTAAAAGAACTGACCCTCGTTTTGACCGTCGTTAAACTTCATTTTTTTACACACACAAATAAAATTACTGATACCTGTAATCAAAGGCTGAAAACTGATATTGGGATCGTCTTCTATCCAACCAGATCAATTATTGGAACTAATTAAAATATTAATTGTTTGTGGGAAGGTTTTAAAAAATGTGCCCAAATGGGGACGCCAGGTGGCAAGAGGTTAAATATCTATTTTAAGCTAATAAATAGTTTTGAAAATAAATTGTTCCATTCCGGTTTTCTTTATTAGCTAGTTATTGAGGTTTCCTTATTAATATACATGGTTTTAAATTACAAAGCTGTGTTTTGAGGTTTTTGTTTGGAATTGTGAAAAGGGCTCACCAAAACAAATAATCTAATCTTCCGTTCTTATAAATTGTTGGGAAAAATGAATGTAAAATTTGACTTTAGTTTAAATTTTTATTTATTTTAAGAATTTTTGTATTTGAGAAAATTAATACAGCTAATAGTAATTCAATAGAAGGGTAATTTAACAATACAAATTCAGCTACAATTAACTTTATTGAGTTTTTTTTTTAATTTTAATATGGGGACTCTGAAATAAAAATATTGATTACAACTTTAGGACGCCTTAGGTTGTTAGGTACAACTATTAATAATGGCTGGTTTGTAATATAATAAATTTTATTAATAATGGCTGATATGTAAAGGCTGGTTTGTTTACTGGCAACTTATGTTGAGCTTCAAAATTTGATATAGGTTTTGCTATACTTATCACGAAATATAAAGTAGAATGTTACCTACATTTGGGCATTTTCATTTCTAGGCAAGCAAACGTAAATAGCCCAATCAAGATCAGTCATTATATCATAGCTCTTCCAGTTTTTAAAATGTTAATCTTACCTGATTGAGGCAAAGTATGATGTGTGTCTATTTCCTCATCCGATTCAGATGCTTCGCCTGATATGACAATTCCATGGGGGATCCTGGAGGCAGTCTAGAACAGAATATAATGATACATCTGAAACTAATGACTAAATGTTGAATGCATAGTATCAATTAAAGACTACACCTCTACTACAATAACCCCCTCAATATTATCAAAAGCCTAAATATTGTAATTTGACAAAAACTGTGAATTATTTTGAAATATGTTTTGGTTACTAAATGATAATTTGAAAACTTGGTTTAAAATCCCCCTGTTATCTAGAATTTTCCACGAACACTTCATGTTAAATTGATAAAATAAATATATTGAAGAGCATAGTTTCAAAACTCATATTCTCCAAAGTAGAAATAATATATTGGCGAACGTATACATTCTATATTGGTCGCCAATGAACGCTCAGAACCTTATATCTTAGCAATGATTTGGAGAAGGAGAGTTTTACAGCTAAACCCTTCAATTATTCCCCCAAAAGCTTCATATATTCTATAAAATTCGAATGGAAAATATTTACATTTGAAACGCTTTTTTAATCTGTTGAATAAAAGCTTTTGCTGTGTAAATCAATTTACCTTTGGAGAAAAAACTATTTTTACATGATCTTCGTATTCTGAAGCATCACCTGCAATTTCAAGGTCACTGATATCTTGGTTTTCAGTCATTATGCATTCAAGAAAACGAAACTAAAAACTTTATAAGACGTTGATTCACTTTTAAGAACAAAAGAGATAACAAGTCATATGAATAGATGAGTTATTATTAAACTAGAAGTAGTGATTTACATATTAAAAAAAATCCGTTTTATTTTTGATAAATTGAGATCATAGCGATAACTTATCTCACAGTCTCACACCATATGACAAACGCTGCCTGAAATAGCTGGATTATTGCTGTTTTTTAAAAAATATAAGTTTATGATTAAGTGTTGTTTTACTCAAATTAACCTTTACCAATTTAATTTTAACCTTTATATGTTGATAAATGATTATTTTTTTAATTATTCTATAAGTTTCGATTAAAATTCTTTGTTTTTTTTATCAGTTTCACAAGTAACAAACTGCAACCACAATCATTATTTACATTTACATAATCCTTTGTGATTGTGATTGTTCGCTGTTTGTTTATATTCTTCCTTATGTCAACTAACACACATGCTGTAACATATTTTAATTAATTTTTACAATGGAAATCCATCGAAATCGCGACGACCAGATTTTAATCCACAATGAAATCGGGGCTGCTACTGAAAACAGGCCCGCAGCTCGAGAAAATGACAGTTCAGTTCTTCCTCGAGCACAGACAGAAAACAGATCTACAGCTGCCAGCATGAGTTTTCACCATAGCAATCGCAAAGCATACATTGCTGTCACCATATTATGTTTCATAAATCTTATTAATTATATGGACAGATACACTCTTGCTGGTTTGTATACTTCTGTGCTCATCAATTCCAATGTATTCTTTGATCGTTGTTTTTATCTGCTTTCTATTTCTTGTATTATTCTTCACACAGATATATACACCTTTTAATTTAAATATGAAGCTTCTAAAATGGCTGTGATATAATTGCGTTGAGTATCACTTAGGTGTTGTCACTTTACTGTAGTTCAAGGTTATGAAACAAGTCACCAGATACCTACTGGTAGCTTCATTAAGAATTTGGTATAGCCTTAGCACAATGTTTGTTTGATATGTTATGTTGCCAAGTGCTGAGTTTCTTAGTTGCCATGCTTTATAAATCTCCAGTGATATCCTGAAACAATCAATCAGGTACAAAAGTATACACTGCAAGCTCTGCATATCATGTTTAATCTAAATAAGCCAGTCAGTAATTCACCTGTTTTGTATGCGGAAGTTTCTAGGTTTGGGCTCGAGCCTCAACAAAATTGCTGTTGACCTACAAATGGTTTTGTTGCTGCCGAAAAGTCCAACGAATAATATCCCACGTAGATGGAGTGCACGTTAAATATGTTCTTTTGTACAATGTTATAGATAAAGTTTCCTTTTGTGGTTACTCAGTTTTGGCACGTCAATTGATTGGTGTTCTAAATTTCGACATTCTGTAGGGCTGTTGGCAATGAATGTAGATAGTGTAGCTCTAGTGTGACAATATTTCCACTTAACTCTAACCCTTATCCAGCGATATATAAAATAAATTCACTGTGTACAACAGTATACATTGCGGCTACTCTGCAAAATGTATTAACAAACACCAAACTTACTCAGCAACTTGTTTTTTTCTTCTTCAGGTGTACTTTCAGATGTCAAGGCTTACTATGTGCTTAATGATTCAGAGGCAGGCCTCCTACAGACCTCATTTATCATCAGCTACATGGTGATGGCTCCTTTATTTGGCTACCTTGGTGACCGTTACAACCGACGGTACATCATGGCAGGGGGAATCTTGTTCTGGAGCGCAACTACATTCCTTGGATCTTGCATTCCATCATCAGTAAGAAGGATCAAATTTATGTTTCAATGAAAATATTTATAAAACTTCCTAGTGTTAGAAATTAGTTAAAGAAATTTAAGTGCATTTTTGCTAATAGCTGAAAAAAATAGGAACAAAAGCACACAATTTAGGTACATTTTTGAGAAAAATATTTAGGAGAAAAAAAGCTAGTTTCATGTAATTTATGTGTTAAAACTCTTAGGATTTCTATTGTTTCTCCCATATAGAATCGCAGGAGCTCCACAATTTCAGGAGATCTTTGGTTCCTAAATTTTAAGAACTTTATAGCATTTTGCGTATCCCTGGAGTTTTGTGATTTAAATATATCAGAATAAAGAATTTTGTCAAATTTAAGATCATTGAAGATTTGCAATTTTAAGATGATTATTTTCTACATAGTCTTTGGAAATCACTTAAAAAAATTGACTTAAAAAAATGCAATAAACTGCAGCTAAATTTATTTCGAAGTTGCAAAATTGTAGGACTTGGTTGCCATTTGCGACTAGTTACCCTTAATTTCAAACCTTGGGCTTTCTAATCACAATGCAAGCTTGGAAAACATTTTCTTCCTCTATGCTCTTGTGTGCAGGGCCGGATTTCTAAATAGGCTAAGTAGGCTGTAGCCTAGAGTGGCAAATTTTTTGGGGCGTCAAATTTTAGGAACAATTAAAGCGGCATACATTATAAAAAAATATTAAAAATATACTAATATATTTAAGAAAGAAGCAATTAATTTACATTTACGTGTAAACGTAAACTTTAAAAAAGTCAACATTATTTAAAAAAATGTATCTTATGATTTTATTTGTATTAACTAAAGAACTAAGTTTGTCTTTTATAGTATTTTAGGTGGTTTATGTTTACTCGAGCCTTAGTTGGCACAGGTGAAGCTAGTTATTCAACTATAGCTCCTACCGTCATTGCCGACTTGTTTACTGATTCCGCCCGTACAAGGATGTTGTCTCTGTTTTATTTTGCTATTCCTGTTGGAAGGTAAAATTAGCTTATTGAATTCTTTTTAATTAATTTTTTTTGACATTGTATTGTAGAGCTTCAAGGTAGCTTGTTATTTGTGCTCTTCGGTGTTTTCAAGGGAATTTTAGATGTGTTTTTTTTATGTGGGTGGCAATTTTGAATTCTAGTTGCCATTCAAATAATTAATTTAGGGCTTTTGACTAAAAAAAGAACAATTAAAGCCATTAATAAGTGATAATTGCACAAAATAAATATTGTAATTGAACCTCTTGATTAATAAAATCTATTTATTTAGTGGTTTAGGTTACATTGTTGGACCTGAAGTTGCTAATCTCATTGGACACTGGTATTGGGCCCTAAGAGTAGGTGAAACCTTTTTTTGTTATTCCGAATAAAGCTTTTTTTGTCATAATTTTTTTCCCTGATATTCAAAATAGTGCTGCAAGGACAAATATGAATTTACTATATAGCCTTTTTTATGTTGGTTGTTGTTTTTTCATTAATTGAAGTAATAAGTTTAGGAATTGTAACACTATTTTAAATTTCAGAATTAATATAATTCAACCATTATATATCAACGTAACAGTGCATGAAATGCATACGACTCGGTTGGATTTCATACGTTAACCTCACACTTTTTCACAGATTTTTTTATTAGCAAATTTGAAATTGATTTTATTTTTGAAATGCAGTATGCTAGCTCACCCTAAACTGCCACAAGTTCTATGTAGCCTAAAAGATTGATGAATAATACACTTTGTAGATGGAGTGCACATTAAATACGCTCCAAAGTCTCAATGTTATGTCTGATGCAGTTCCTAAAAGTTCAATTGTGTGCCTAAAGGGAAGTCGACTCGTCACTTGACTGTGGTTTTAAATGACCACAACCATTGCTAATTACCCTATTGTAGCTCTAGTGCTTCGATTTCTGAAGAGTTTAGTGGAAGAACGGGCTAAGTGACATTTTTGAAAAAAATTGAGATTTTTGTGTTGGTAAACATGTTATTCCATTGTTTAAAGATAACAAGTTTCCGCTTTTCAATGTTAAGTTTATTTTTTATCATTTGCAATTACTGTTTTCAACAAATGTGTGTGCAAACCAAAAACTTAAGTCTTATTTCCACTTTTTTGTCACTTAGCTCGTTCTTCCACTAAGCTCTTCAATTCTAACTAACCTAACCGGATCCCCATAGCCATAGCTTAATCAAGGGTTGCCAATTTGTTTTCAGGTGACTCCAGGCTTGGGACTGTTGGCTGTTATACTGTGTGTCACTGTTCTGGTGGAACCGCCACGTGGGGAGGCGGAGGGGGGAGACGCCCTCAAACCCAGCAGCGTTATAGAAGACGTCATAGCCGTGTGCAAAATGTAAGTACAGGACAACTCTAATCTTGATAACCCCTTTGTTGAAGGGCTCGGCCAGATGGCTTCTTTTTTTATAAAATTGCTTTTTTCTTTTCATTTTTAAGTTTTGTTTTATGCAGTTAACTGAAAGTTTTTAAGTTACCCTATTTTTTTTACAGAATTCGAAAGTTAAAGTAATGTTTAGGTTATATTTTATTTGAGGTACAAAAAAAAAAAAAAATATTTGAACAAAAAATTATTTATAATGTTAAATTTCTTTTGATTTAAACAAGGATGGAATAAATGGTCCTGTAAAGTTGTTAAGGGGAAGTTAATCACTTACAGACCTTCTTTCTTCCGCCTATGTTAAATCGATAGGAAAGCTTTTGTAACACACTGATTAACTCAGAAAACACCCTGAACTTACTGCCTTTAATTCTAAGATCGTTAGCATGCACTTTTTAATTTTATCCTGGCAAATATTTACAAATTAAATTAAAATTGTGATTTCTTTATTTAAAATTCTGACAGTAAACAATGAAAAAGTTTTACTATACCTCTCCCGACCTTAAGTTTTGCAGTATACAAATGTTCTACGAGAAGTAGGGTAAATAGCTCTCATATTTGAGGGCGAGAATCGAATACAAAAAGGTATTTAACATTCAATAAACAAATTTATTTGTTATTTCAAGACATAAATTTATTATTTATATTAGTTAAGCTTCAATTAGAGTGTTATTTTAATGATTTTTTCCTTCGATTTTGACGTAACAGGGCGCATGAATATCAGGGTCAAATTATCAACCAATCGGAGCAGGCGAAGCTTCGGCGCCAGCCGCGTTGTTTACGCAAATTCCTCCGCGTAGTACATTTCTCTGCTGCAAACTTAAGGTCGGTTTTGGTATAATAAGATGTCGCTATGAAAACTTCCTGGACTTCCTTGTGCATTGAACACTAGAACTTGTCTAAACTAACAATATAAAAGCTCTGTTCTTTTTGGTCATTCTGGAATTGTTCAGAACAAAAAAATCTACATTAACTGTTTCCTTTAGGATGATTAAAATATTGAAAAAATAAATGAAACCTTTGTTTGGCGAGTTAGGGAAATATTTTTTTAAAATATAGAACAAACATATAAAAGCCTTTTTGTTACTTGTGTTTCAAAGTTTAATTTTTTGTGTCCTAGTGTTACTTTAACTTAGTGTATCACAGTTTTTACTATTCCCAAACCAATAAAAATGACTAAACATAGCTAAAACAAATAAATTGTATTAGGAAAAACCACCAATGATTGAGTGTTTCCTTTCAGCCCTTCGTTTATGTGGGTCACGCTGGGCTTCACCTGTGTGACCTTCTCTGTGGGTGCCTTGGCATGGTGGGTGCCGGACTTCCTCACAAATGCCCTGGAGGTGCATGGGGAGAAACCAGACAAAGTATAGTGAGTACAGATTGAATAGGACTTTGCGTTCTTAACTATTTGACTTATTATTGCTTGACCATTAGTTCAGCATCCCCTCTCAAACGATCACCTCTTGGGGCAGTTATATCCTGCCTTGACAAGCTTTCAACTTCACAGCAACCCTGTGCGGTTGCATTTCGATTCTTCCATTTTTTATCTGATTATTCTATTCCAACGTTTGTGTCTTGCCAAAGCAGTGGCGGACGAGCGTCATTTGATAAATTTAATACAGTTCTTTATGATGATTAGTTTTATTTTATTTCACTCTATATGCAGCATCATAGACTACACCACTGTTTTAAAATGGGTCCCATATTTTTAAATAGGCGTTGTGTTATCCCTAATGGGCTCATGTTTGAAGGCAATTTTTTGTGGGATTTAATTTGATTTATTATTTAAAGTATCAAAATTGTAGTTTTAGCTATTCTAATTGAACTTAGTGTTTGAAACAGAAATGAACCCTATCCTTTTGTGAATTACAGAGAAGGCTTCAAATAAACGTTAGGCTGTATGCAGCATGTTATTTAATCTGGCCCTGTTTAACCCGGCAGCACTCGCGCTAACTTACAATAGACTAAGGAGCTTCTAGACCGGGAACTCAATCTGATGTCTAGCGCCTCCAAAGTGTCAAACGGAACTAATACACTAAAAACGATTGATTTGTGATTGGCATAATTAAATTTTCCGATTGCTCTGTTTCTTCGAAATATACTATAATACGTCAGATTTTAATGGATAATTAAAATTTTCGATCTTAGCGCTACCTAATTTTTTAGAAAGATCTAAAAGACGCTAATTGCATTAGTTCCCTTGGACGCAATAGGGGGAGTTAGTGTCACTATCAATTTCAATATAGAAAATCTTTATAATGGTAATCCAATCAGAGTTTCAGATCTAGAGTGTATTTAATCTATCTGGGGTCCATTAGACCCCAGCGCGAGTGCCGCCGGGTTAAAATTGCCAATTGCCTCTAGTCATTGTGTAGCTAATGTATAACACCTAAACCAAAACAAACAATCTGATGAACACACCAGCCTGCTGCGTAATGTACATGTTTCTGAACATGAGTGGCAACAGAAATGCTGAATGAAAATCAATTATTTCTTGAGCCTTGATAAGTGAATCAATGACACATGGAGACAGAAGCAATTGGAGTACTGATCAAAAGAAGTACAGCAGAGTTCATTCTAGGCGTTTTTCACGGGGCGCGGCGCCCTGCCCGCCTTTTTTTAATATAAATCCCGCCCTAAATGCCCTTTTCTACAAAATAAATCCCGCCCTAAATGCCTTTTTTTACAAAATAAATCCCGCCCTCGTTGCCGATTTTCTTTTAAAAATTTCCGCGTTTTCCCGAGTTTTTCAAAAATTCCGCTTATCCAACTTTCTTTTTCAAAAAATTGCTTAACCCAGGTTACGTTATATTATACTTTTAAACCCGCTTTTCTAAACTTAATCATTAAAAAATACCAAAGATAATCGATTTTAGAATCAGGTAGAAGATTGAGAATTTTGAGCAAAATCATGCCTTGAACAAGGGGGTCAGCTTTAACAAACGGTTTAACACTAAGACCTAAAATTTTCCACAACACAACCTAAAAAAAATTGGTTCCTTCATTCTCAGTCTATATCGATGAAAACTAAACTTAAATTTTGATAAATAGCAAGTTTAAATAATGGATTTTAATAATAAAAGTAAAAAATTTTATTAAAATTTTAAGGATGAATTAGGATTATATTACACTAAGATGTTTTCAAATATCGACCAACGGGTGCAATCCCTCATTGAAAAAGGATCATCTTCATCCCGACCAAAAATGTGCAGTTCATGCTTCCTGATTTGATTATTTTGCTGCCTTGCCTAGTAATTTTTTAGAAATCTACCGATGACGTCACACTGTCCACTCAATGATTGACAGTTCGCTGGCTTTGCGTTTGCGTGATCGGGAAGAGTGCCTCAATACATTTGTAGCTCTGGTTCAGGCCTAATTGGACCAACCAGAATATTTTCTTCTGATCTATCGTTTTGAGTCGTGACCTTGTGATCACAAGAACAGCTTCAATGTTCAGATTTTTTTGTTTACTCTTGAAACTTAGGCTTTTTTTTATTTTGTCCTATACTGGGGTTTCAGATTGGTTTTAGTTTTTTTTTTATGGAGTATTGGCTTATACAAGCTTAATATTTTCAATTTTTTTTTAGTAATTACTAGTTCTTTAATTTTTCTGGAAAAAGTTATTGAATAGTATACAGTAGAACTCCAATTATCTAAGCAATTGGAATTGGAACTTAACCACGCTCATATAATTGGAAATTTGGATAATTGGAGAAAAGATATATTTTAATTAATTACTCAATGGGGGTATTGCTGGGCTGTGTGTGAGATAATGAAGTTTTAATTTCGGTTTAACCAAATCCAAATTAAAAAAGATGTTGCTTGGGTTATAGCTTTTGTTTCAGTTTGAGTTATATATTTTTATAATAGTTTTTTTTTCTTTCAAATTATGTTAGAATCTTGGAAAAAAAGTACTAGACTTTATATCCGATTTATAACTTATACTACAACTCGGCCTATTTTTTTTCTGTTCGTCTCTGTTGGATGTCATGCCTAGTAATTTTTTTTGTGGGTACAAAAAAAATTACTAGACATGACATTGAATAAAGAAGAACAGTAGTAGGTAGGGCAAGTTTCATTTTTCTGGCATTCTTATAATCAGCACCTCTTTGAATAATTGGAGTTCTATTAAACTTGGGAAAAGTGTAGGAACCAGGCTTTTAATTTTAAATGCTAGAGCTGAATGCAAACAAAATCCATGTTTGTTTGATTAGTAGCATTAATGATTTCCACCACTTCGCTCGAGGAGATCTGTTTGAAGTTCTGGCTCGTTGTTAGGCATAAGTGCCCCATTATGTTCCTTCACTTACTAGAAAATATGTTTCAAAAAATGAGGGAGTAGTAAACTAATAAATACTTAATTTGGTATGTGAGTGTATTTTCTATTTTCTAAAATTCCGAAAAAATTATTTTATCGCATTTTAGATGCCCTAAACTTTTTGCAAGTGCCCTTGGAGTATGTGCCTTAAATTTTTTGCAAGTGCCCTTTTTATTTTCAAAGCACCCTGCCCTTTTTTAATTCTAGAATGAACTCTGACTACAGGAAAGAAAACTTGAAAGAACTACATTAATGGAAAGAAGCCAGATCTTTAAATCGAGCATGCTAAAAAAAAACTATTGCCAATAATTAATACCATATATATATACCGGAATGGCGCCTGTTAAATCTTTAATCATCTAAGTTCCTTTACTTCAAGCAATGCCACTAGAGTGTTATATGTTGGCTTTGTCATTTGACTGTGGTTCAAAATTATAAAGCCAATTGACCTTATGTATCTTTTGTGTAGTTAATCCAAGATGTCATAACTGTTATTGTATCATTAATTCAATGTTTTCTTAACTTAATTTTAATCTTGCTTCTCTTTAGTGTGGCCATGGTGTTTGGGGTGATCACCTGCTTTGCTGGGATCGCTGGTGTGGTGCTGGGATCCCTGTTTTCCCAGCACTTCCGCAAGACCAACCCTCGCGCCGATCCTCTTATCTGTGCCTGGAGTATGATATTTGCTGTGCCTCTTGTCTACGCGGCATGCCTGGTTGCATCGTCCCATATAGCGTTGTCTTATGTACGTACTTTGATTGTTAACCCTTTCAGTCCCAGTGATGCCATTTGGCATCATCACTTTCAATATTTTTTTCAAACTGTTTATGTCCCGTTATGACATCCAAACACACATCATTCAATTCTTCACACCTTGTTCGATTAGACAATATTTTACATTAATCTCAATAGAAATTGGAACTACTATATTTTTTTATTTAAAAAATAGCTAACAAGTATTTCATCTGCTTTTTGAAAGTTCACTTCAGTTCCACATATTTAAAACACAATTTAAACTATTTCGGTTAAAATAATTACTAAAAATTTTTTAATAATATGTTCAGATACCTTAAAATATATAACTCAGTGTTTTTAGGTAATATAATTTTTTTTTATTTGTTGTTTTCCACAGTTAAAAAATGTTGGCATTATTTCAAAAACCATATAAAAAATTAAAATTAATTTTTTTTCTAATGGAACTCTTATATTTGACCTAAAATAAGCTTATTTTGTGAATATCAGATGTTTCTGTAGTGCAGTAAATTTTTGGGACTGAAAGGACTTGTAAGGATTCTGATTTTAGTTTTGCAGATCTTTTTTTCTTAACTTTGTTATATTTGTTAATAATTCTTATTTTTCTAGACCTTGATCTTTTTTGGCGTAACTTTACTGTGTATGAATTGGGTGTTAGTAGCAGACATTGTTTTGGTATGTATGCAAAGTATCTAACGGTTCAATAATCTAAAAATTCTCATCCGGTATTAATTATATTGTTCAATTTTATTTTTGAAGAAGTCTAGATATTTCAATCTGGGGTTCAAATTAACAGCTGATAGTCTCAAAATGCGACTTTTTCCCAAAATGGTTAATACTAACTGTTTATTTTTTTATCGAGGTTTGCAATAATCTGGCTAAAGATAATTATCTTGAAATCACAAATCGTCACCAATCCTAAATTTATCAAACCATTGCTGTGATCATAAAATCACAAAAATTAGGGCTGTCATAAAATTGCACATGTAAAAAAATTGGGAAACTACGACTAAATTTGCAAAATTTGCATCAGTTGTGAAATCCTCAACTTGTATCAATTGTTAAATATAATAAATATTTTTTGCGACCCAAAAACTTACACTCATGTGACCATAATATCCTAAAGCCCCAGTTGTTGTAATAAGTTTTGATTTCTTAAATTTTAGAACTCCAGCTACCCTAAAATTGGGAAACTTGTGATTCTATAAAATAGCGAATTTCTGGTGATTTTATAAGTATCTTAAAATCGCATGCAGAATTCCAGACCATAGTTTGAGGATTTTTTAATTTTTTTTTTTGCAATATGTTCCTAGTTCCATGGTCATTTGTGTCTAGTTTTTTTTTTGAATTAGTTGCACAGATTCCTCCTAAACTTCTGTATCCAATTTCAAACACTAATTTCAATTTAATTTTGGATTGAAATAATCATAACTGCAAAATTTTAATCAATATAATTATCAGAATTTTTAAAAATAATTCTTTTCCAGAATTTTTCTATTTCTTTAATACGGAATTGCAGGTGCCGGTTCGTCATCTGATTGTGCTTCTAAAATACGACGCTTGTGTCCAATAGCCCAGCCCTCACGTATTGTAGCTCTAGTGTGACGATAATTCAAACTGTACTAAACTAATACTGAATTGTTTTTGTTTCCAGTATGTAGTTGTGCCTAGGAGGAGGTCAATGGCCGAAGCTATTCAGATCACCCTCTCTCATACGCTTGGGGATGCATGCAGTCCTTACATTGTTGGTTGTGTAAGTTGGTTATTTCAATATTGGATTAAGAATTCACTGTAACCTGTTATATACCCTAACTTATAATATACCACATGTTATATATTACACTGTGCTCAGAGTAGTCACAGGTTCTTGAAAATCCTTTAAGACTCCTTCGTTTTGATTATTAGTTTCAATACTTATATATAGGGGAGGGTGGGGGACAATTTTTTTTCAACCTCTGTATTTCGGTAAAAATAAAAGAAATTTAATTTCTTTTTTTACAAGCTCATAAACTGAACATTATTTTACTTAAAAAGTCAGTCGACAAATGTTAAAACATAACCATATTTTGGTTGCTGATCATTTTAAACAAACATGTAAATGTCCCATTAGCCCCCATATGTGGGGGCTAATGGGACAGGGTGCAGGGCTAATGGGACATGGTAAATGTTGCCTTAATAAAATATTAAAAAAAGGGGAAATGAATGAGAAAATAACTAGAAAATAAAATTTTAAAGCAAATACCATTTACATATTGTATACATAACGAAATTTTATTTTTTAAAACAATTATTTCCCATTGAAAGATGAAATATCAAAGTTGAAACTCAAAATCAAAGATGCTCCCATAATTTTTGTTGAATCACTGGAAAGGATATAGTTTTATAACTAAATCTTCTAAAATTTATCCCACTGTGTTGTTTTTTATCAATGATCCAACACAGAAGCACTTGTACTTCACCACAGTATTTGACATATACTATCTTAATCCAGGATATTTTATCTATCTAAAACTGTAATTTAATTCATAGAAAGTTTTTATTATATACTTCAAAAGTGAAAAACATGGTACGGTTTTAATTAACTTTCAATTCTCCAAAACAACAATTCTTCTTCCCACTTCAGTACATGCATTTAATGACTGATCTTTAGTTTTTAAAATGTGAAGTCTAACTTTTACATTGCTGTAGTGTAGAAAAATTTATTAAAAAGTATATTTTCCCCAGCTTTAAGGCCCTTGTCCCATTAGCCCTGCGTCCCAATAGCCCCCACTCTCCCCTATACAGTAAACTCCTGATTATCCGCGGAATTGGGTGGCGCGGCTGCCGCGGATAAGCAAATTCGCGGATCATCAGCAAAAATGAAGAAAATGCCTATAAACAAAATTTCTTCTGGGTTTTATTAAAGTAAATTACAGTAATCGTATATAGCAGGTACAAATTTACTTACTTCAAAATGTCTATTACTGCCGTTTCTTCTATGCTACACTGCAAGCACATTTGATTTTTAGAGGACCCGTTTTCCTTCTTTTTAATGAGTTGAAGTTCGTCTTGAATTGTCAATACACCTTTTTTTTAATTCCTCACGCATTTTGCTAGTATCAAAATCACATAAAGCAATTCAATTAAAATAGCGGGCAGTTTATTTTACAATTGAAGCTTTTTGACAAAAACCTGTTCGTGTTGTGCACCTTACTGAACACCAGGTTTCAGTCATTTTTATTTTAATGCATTCGTTCTTGTTAAATGTATTCTTTGTTCTTTGAATGTGTTCGTCGTTCTAGAAAGGAATTCGTTGTTCTTGGAATGCATTCTTTCAAAAAGTTTTGAAACAAATAAAATTAATTTGTCGCGTTTTTTTTTTAATATTTGAACTGAAAAATAGGAGAGGGGTGGGTAGTGGCCCGCGGATAATCCACCCGCGGATAACCGGAAGTTTACTGTATATATATATATATGTATATATTTGATTTTTACCAACAATCAATGAAAGGTCATAACTTTGCTGCAGCATTCAAATTTCAAGAAGTCATTTCCCTAAAATATCTCAATTCGGAGCTAAATATAGTGTCTAGAAAACATTGTCTACTGACCAGTTTTCGGTAAATCTTTTTGTGTTTTCCTTTGATATAATTGCCATGATATCTGGCATTAGTAATATTTTAAACTCCATTTTTTTTATGTGCAGT
Source organism: Hylyphantes graminicola (assembly GCA_023701765.1). NCBI lineage: Eukaryota > Metazoa > Arthropoda > Arachnida > Araneae > Linyphiidae > Hylyphantes > Hylyphantes graminicola. Next base: position 6,961,929 of record CM043115.1, on the reverse strand, counting down.
AAAGTGTATACCCACATGTTTGTTTTAAAAAAATTAAAATGGGTAGATGGGAATCTAGGCGATTTCAAAAAATTCAATATTTCGTAAAATATTTTCACAAAAACAGTTTTTTAATACCTGTTTTCATCCTAGTTGTCCCATCATCTTCTATACTTACGATGTCATCCTTAAAATTTGAGTTTATTCCTACTCGGGTATCAGCTCATCACTTGACTGAAGTTCTAAATTACAACACCCATCGTCTCTTGGTCTTTGCGTAGCTCTAGTGCAACAAAAATAATTCAAACTAAGGCTAACCATCTTCTATACTTTTAATTAGTTAAATAGTGTGCCCTCTCAATAGTTTTTAAATTTGTATACTTATACGTAATACTACTTTTACGAATACAGCACTGTCCTGAATAGATTAAGTCAGGAGGGTGAACTGAGACTAGTTAGTAGATTAAATAAATGTGGCATATTTTTTTCTGTTAAATGCTTAATATTTTTATCTGGACTACAGGGTTCATTCCCCTCCTGAAAAACTCCTGAATTTCATTTTTATTTTTAAGGGCCCTTAAACTCCTAAAATTTGCATCATCGCCTCACTGGTCAGTTTACCCTATTTGAAAACATTTCATTTTTGAACCAGATCTCGGACGCCATATCTAAAGGAGACGAGAGCCCCTTGGCCAAGTACACCAGCATGCAGTACTCCCTGTTCCTCCCCACCTTCATTCTGATCTTGGGAGCTTCTTTCTTCTTCATCAACTCCTTCTACGTTCTGGAAGACAAGGAGAGATGCATCTTACAAATGCAAGGTAAGCGTGTGTGGCGCAAATTGCTGTTATGTATTTGAAATGCCATTAAAACATGAAAAATAAATTATTATTTTGTAAAGAAACCTGTCTAATGATCATGTTTTATATATGAAAGTAATGAAAATGCCGAGTACTGATAACTGGGATTGAGAGTAACTAGGTACTGATTCCTAAAAAAGGGTTTCACATGTTGGTTCATCTATTAGACTGTCTGTTAGTCTGCCTGAAACCTTTCTACAGCTATGACTAAAAGAGATACAGAATTCAAATTTGGTACACAAGTTACTGGTACCTGCAGGATGTCATACTTGTCAGACCTTTGGCAATGTGTTTCATTAGGTCAGATAAAGTCCAGAAATTCATTTGAATAAGGTTATTTAAAAAAGAACAGTCATGATAAAAAAAATAAAAGAAAAAATATAAAGGCATAACAATTGCCCAAGCCATATATAGTTACTTTTAGAGTCTGATACCAAACACCTTTTAAAACACAGATATGGTTTTATATCTTAAATTAAAAGGTTAATACATACAGTTAAGATGTGATCCAGAGTTCAATAGATATTCAGAACAAATATGGGTTGACTTGTGAAATTAAACTAAAACTATAGTTTAAAGTTCAGCAATACTAAGGTTTTAAAGAAAATTGTGCATGCATGGTACCAGATAAGATTAAATATACCGTCCATAAAACTTTTTTGGTTTTAAAGGTATTGCTAAAAACATAGACAGACTTCAAATTTAAAACACGAGTTCCCAGTAGCTGTCAGATAACGTAATAAGGTTTTTGAAAAACTCATGCATGCACAAATTGTAGCTGCCATAGAAACTTTTAGGTTCTAAAGTTTTATTGAAAAAAAAGTTTTATTGAAAATTGAAATTGCCTTGCATTGTATATAATTACATGAAAATGTATTCATTTATTGCGTGGTGATTAAAAGTCATGTGGTGTTACACACCCCTAGTTTTTTTATATATTAAATACATTATCACAATATCAAAAATTATACCAAGGCTAGAAAAAAATTCAGAAAGTTTACCCATCCCCGAGGACGGTTTGTCCAACCACGTACCTGCCCCCCCTTTGAAACTAACCTGTCAAACTCTTATATAAATAACTTCTAAATAAATACAAAATTATTATTTATTACAGATATTTATATAAATTGCACATTGAGTTAGTGGATATTAGGATTACATTATACAGTAATAAAAGACATCCTAGGTTACAGTAAAGTAGTATTTCTTTTATGAAATAATTCACACGTTATGATTACTTGAGCATGGACAATTTTGTCTGATGATGGAGTTAACAAGTTTCTAGAATAGAAATCTTGTAACTTGATTTTAGAAAAGAGGTGCTAGACTCTTGTAAGATAGCAAAAATTAACAAGAAGTTCTTAAAGAACTAAAATAGCCTACTTTCCTGTTACTTAAATACTTACTAAAATTCTTATCTTGAAAAAAACTAGGTTCGTAACAGTAAGTGACAACCACAACCGTTTTTCCACATTAAATTTAAAATAAATTTCACTAAACGCAGCATCTAACTAAACACAACATCTTTCACTAAACACAGCTTTATTTGAAGTTATAAATAAATATTTAATTTTTCGTAGAACAAAAACCAAAAAACTACTCCTTAATAAATATTTACTTGCTAAATTCAGCTAGTTTCATTTATTTTATTTCGAAAATTAAATAATTATAACTTAAATCGTTTGCAAAAATTTGTATTTCAAAGAATAAATATGTAATATTCCTCGCTTTTAAAATAGAATGAAAACAATTTATGTCAACATACAAAGATCTCGTAGTGAAATATATATTTGACGTCATCTTAAATTGATCGATGTCTCAAAAATAAATTTATTTTAATTTATTGTTTAAAAGAATTAAAGTTTCTCAAGCAATTGTTGCGATGGCAATGGTGATTTAATTCTAATGAAAAATGGCTTCCTATGCTTTTTAAATGAGCATTAAATTTTGATGTTTTTTAAATAATTGAAGTACATCGAATTCGAATTCTTTTCTGAAATTTTCAATGTATTCTAATTTCGATGTGCTAAATTTTTTGACGTATCTCACTTGTCCGTAGCATTTGTAGTTAAATTCAGCGATTTAAATGACTTGAAATTGAATTTCAATGCTAATTCAATGGGAAATTCGTCGTCAAATAGTAGATTTATGTCCGTCCTATCGTACAGACAGACGGACAAAAAGTATGAAAGTTGGGTGTCTGGGGTTATACCTTTCTAATAAAAAAAGAATTTTTAAGATTGGATTGCTGGGACTGATTTTGGAAGGGGGGTACATACGGACGGACGGACATCGACCGCATGTCAATACCTACTTTTTCATTTTTTTAAATTCTTCGAATTAAAAAAAAAAGTAGGCTAAAAATGTAGGGTCAAGTGGGGTAAGTGTGATTGGGGGTAAGTGTGATAAACAGCTCTTGTAATTTAGGAAATCATTCTAAAAATCTGAAAGTTTGCAATATATAACATTAGATCACTTATAATTAAACTAAAAAGTAATATTGACCTTATTTTTTGTTTAAAGAAAGTTTTGAGCTTTTGAATTTAAGTGCAACTGTCTTCTTTTTATGTGGGTCTTCCTATGTGGGGTAAGTGTGATAAAACAGCAATGGATTTTGAAATGCAAATTTTGTACACTTAAAATTGGAATTCAAACATATAATTTTTTTTCCACATATGTATGTTTCTTATAATAATTCACTACCAATTTTAGGATTTGGAACTTACTTGAAGCAGAGAACGAATTTTCTTAATGAAAAATGCAGAAACCCTATCACACTTACCCCACTTGACCCTATCATTAACATTAACAGGGAAATGGCCGTCCATGAGGACGTTGGTTTGGAGAAATTTGTTGTCCTCGGGGCATTTTGAACTGCCGAGGACGGTCGGTTATTCAAGCACTGACTTATACTATAAAATATTGTACGCCCTATGTCAAACGAATCTGCCATTTCTATCTTGTAGGCGATCCGTCCACAGCTCTTGTACCGAATTTCTCGGCACCTGACCTTCCAGACGATGTAAGGAACAGAAGCGACTCGGCTTACTTAAACTTTGTTGACTGAACTAAAAGTTGTGTTAGATTCTGTGATCAATAAGGGTTGACTTTTATGCACATATGAAATCTATAAATCTCTATTATAGCTTTATTTATAGCACTAGTGTGATAACATATTCAATGTTTTTTTTTTTATAAGAGCTTGTTAATATGTATATTATGTTTTGTATGATTTTTAGCCACAGGTTTTTTATTTGATTTTGAGGTAAAATAGTGATATAACAAATGAATTGTAAATCTTCTATTTAAGGGAGAATGGGACCGGGCCTTTGATACCGAAGTCTCTGTGTTAATCCAAAGGAAGAAATAATTTTGGAAGCCATATAACTTAAGCTGTATATGATATTTTTGCAAATGTTTTTTATATGATAAATGTGACTGGTTGACATGGTTCGATGATACCACTTTTTGAAATTGCATCAAATTTTTCAATAAATAGTTTTACAACAAAATTTATGAACCAATTTCATAAAGTGGAATTATAGCGAAATTTTACCCAGCTACATTTATCATATAAAAAAGCTTTTGTAAAAATATTCAATACCACCATAGTAATTTGGCTTAGAAAGTTATTATTTTTCCATTTGATTAACAGAGGGATTGTGGTTTGGAGATCTGTTCCCATACCTTAAGCTTCAAATATTAAATTGTTAAATTCTTTCACAAAACTGTTTTGCAATTTGACTTCTGTAACTTTCGATTAGATTTTTATCTTATGAGGGATAAATATGAATCCATCGTGGAATCATAAGTTTTTCAACAACACACATGTTTTTGTTCAAATGTATACATTTTATAATTTTACTAATTTTTTTTAATTATATGCAGGGAAGTCATTTATAATCATTTGCTACAGAAATATAATTTTTAAAAATGTGAGGAAATTAATTTCCAATTAAAATTATAATTTATTATTATGCAGATAAAACAAGTTAACAATTCAGCCAATTTGCTTATCCCTCAGCGGATCTTTTTTTTAGCAATATAAAAATGTTATTAATGTATTGAGTAATGTTTAAATAGCAATGTGGATATAATAAATATGCAAATAAGCATATTGGCTGAATTGTTAACTTGTTTTCACTGCATGCTAATAAAATGTCATTTTGTTATTGAAAATTCAATTTCCTTGAAGTTATATTTCGGTAGCAGATGATTATGTGACTTATACAAATACAAAAATTGTCGACCAACAACAGGTCAGAGGCCCAGCAAGGTTGTTCCAAAATATATCTAATTTCTTACCAGTTTCCAGTAGCTATCGAGATTCTTCTTAAAATCTTCCACTTTCTTAAAATACACAATGTATTCTGGTAAAGCATTCCACATGTTGAAGACTCTATTTTAAAAATGTTTCCTTGCCTCCCTTCTAAAGCATGATTTATTCAATTTCTGGCCGTGTCCTCTGGTCCGGCTATTTAAGGTTAAACTTAAGCCCTCCATGTCTCTCTGTTTTATGAACTTGACTAACTGAATTAAATCACCCCTTGTTCTTCTATTTTCCAGGGAATACATGTTTAAAGATCCTAATCTTTTATCATAATTGATACCTGATAAACCCTTGATCATTTTTATTGCCCTATGTGTACTTTTTCAATCAACTCTATATCTTTCTATATCTTTTCTGAGGAAGGGGGACCAAAACTGAACAGCATATTCCAGATGTGGCCTTACCAATCCCATATATAATGGCAAAATAATTTCCTTAGATTTGGAAGTGATACTTTTTCTAATATAACCCAACATTTGATTGGCTTTCTTACTTGCTTCAACACATTGTTTACTCCTTGCACTTAAAAAAACTTAGTAAAATCATCAAATGTATGGATTTGAAAAATTATGTATGTTGCGGAAAAACCTTACAATTGTGTGATAAGGTTTATATGTAACAAAAGGTAAACAATAAATTAAATTTAAAGTTACAGAAGTCAAATTACAAAACAGTCTTTGTGGAAAAGTTTAATTGGACAATACGTTTTGAAGCTTAACCCTCTAATGCATTAATTTTTATTTTCATCCCAAAAAAATATATATGTATCTTTAATACTTATAAATTGTGGGGAAAATACTGAACAAATTTAACTGCATTAGAATTTAAATTTCAATTTTTAAAAAAAATTTCCATCTCACAAAAACCAACTACAAAATTCCAATTTTGATAATAAGCCTAGAAAACTTCTCAATATTTTTCAAAATAACCCTTTTTAACTATAATGAATTTTTCAAAACAATTTATTTGTATTTAGTAGTACTAATATTATTATGCTTTGAATACTACCAAAAACGTAATTTCACACAGTTAATAACCTCACTCTTTAATTTTGAATATACTTCTACTACTGTCATCTATGAGGATTGAGGATTATTAGTAACTAAAACTTCAGAATGGTATGTAGTAGATGAAAAAACACAGATTTGTCGAGAGGGAGGTCTACTTTAATAGAATAAAGTAGATTATGTTACTTGTAGCCAAACGGCAACAGTATGCATTAGAGGGTTAAGGGGGTATGGAACTTCATTGGAAAGCTGTGTAGATTAACTTCCGTCCAATTAACTATAATAGGACAGTACTGAATTAATCATCCTGTATTGCTATTTTTATACAATGTAAATATTAGAATTATGAATATTCTTGTTTCATATTTGACAGATTTTATGGAATTCTTGCTCCGTAAAAAATCTTGTTAATATAATGGTTATATGATATTTTTATTTATTTAAACTTTTGATTGTTTTAGAAAATATTTTTGCATGTTTTTATGTTACCAGCATTATTGCATGTTATATGTTGTCATTATGTTAATAAAATACTCTTGAAATAAATTTTATTTAAAATATATTTTTGTAATAATCATGTAAATGTCAATAGATATTTTAATTAATCTTGGTTAATGCAGTAATAAGTAAGATACAGCAAATTGTCTTAACTTCAATTTTTTAAAAAATTAAAAACTAATTATTCTTAAAAGCAATTTTTAACAAAAAAAATTTACACAATAGAAAATACAGTGACTTTTATGTGCATTAATGGTTTTAATCATGAATGTTTTTTGTTGCACAAGAGTGCTTGAAACTTTTAATTGCCATTATTATTTAAAAAAAAATGAGTTTATGTTTAAAAAAAAGTAGTTTTTAAATTATTTATTGATTTCCAGTGAAGAATATTTTTAATACCATGTTTATATTCAAACCAACCTTGTATGAATACAATTGGCCAATTGCAATTTTGTCATTAATTTCAGAAATAAAAAGTAAACTAATTTTTATGTATTATTACTTATGTCTACTTACTCAATCTTAACCATTTTAAAAAAAGTGTAAGCATGGCAATTGTTTTTTATATAGGTTCAGAAATTATATCATGCAAGAAATCGATCTAATTTATGTATTGTATATCTCATTTAAAACTGGTGTATAAAAAAATAATAATTTTGCTAGGAATAAAAAATATATATTTTTCTATGTGTTCATATTTTTTCAAATAATTCATTTTGGAAAACCAAATAAATATTTGATTTAGTTAGAATACATAATTTTCACCGTTTTACTACCAAGTTCTGGTTAAATGGAAATATTTACTAGTTCATTTTGAAACATCTTTTTACAACTGAGATAATCAAAGCAAACTAAACCAGTTAAATCGGCCCATAAGAATAAAAAAATCTTGGCGCTAAAATGTAAAGTAAATAAATACTTAACAAATAGATGTTGATCCGATATGATAGCTTCTTAACCCTTTTTACAAGGTGAGATGAACTGATTATGTTTACTATGGAAGGACTTATAAAAGAAATATCAACATGTTCATTTCACAAGTTTTTTTTAACCTAATAAAAGACTGTTTAGTTTAAATTATCGTCGCACTAGAGCTGCACGAGGGCTATTGGCGACGGGCGTCGTATTTTAGAACCACACTCAAGCGACGAGAGCTGACACCTGAGTAGGCGCCCAAACCAACCGTTAATGGCGACATCGTACGTGGCGTTAGAACTTTGTAGGATATTAAACGTGCACTCCCGCCACACGGGATATTTGTCGTCGGACATTTTTGGCTGCACGGGCCGTTTATAGGTCGGCAGTTATTTTGGCTATGCCCGACACTGGGACCTTCCGCATGTCGGTTGAATGCCTAACCGACTGAGCTTGCCCCTAAGAAAAGAATGACTCGCTAACCCTGTTATGGCTTTAGAAGATATTTTCATACACCGTATTGCAATACCGTATGGTACTACGATACATAAACATGACATATATATTGAAGGGTGGTGGGTCATACGATAAACATGACATATATATCTAAGGGTGGATTGTTGAAATGCTGTGTTGATATTTAATTAATAATTGTGCCAAAAAAAAAATACATCTTCATACAATAAAACGGTAATAGACCAAGTCCTCGTATAGCTCTAGTGCGACTTTAATTAAACCAATCATCATCAGTATACAGTGAAAATGGAGTGCCAAATTTTTTATTTTGCTACAAACTCTTCAAAATTGGATTTTTTTAGGTTTCAAAAGTAGTACTAGTAGAAAGTAGACTAAAGTAGTTTGATTTTGACAGCAGCCCTTGTAGAAAATAGTTTTCAATTGAAAATACCTTTTATTAAAAGATCATAATCTAGACACAAATTGTTAGCACTGGTTTTTAATCATTTTTTTGCTCTGTTTCTTTAGGTCTTGCCTCATCAAATGACTTAAAAGCGACACAAATCAACCTTTAAAGGATACCTGTATTTTTTTGCTTTGTTTTTGGTATAAAAAACTTCAAACGGGGGGTTATGTAAGATTTGAAATTGCTTTGGAATAGACACCCTGATAGAACGTTTCTTTCAAAAACTGTTCTATGATGAGAACCCTAATGTATGTGTCTCGCAGCAAATTGTTGTGCTCAACGACCATTATAATATTGACGGAGTATCATGTTGATAGCAGGCGCGCAACCACGGGGGGGGTTTTTAGGGTCAGAACCCCCCCCAGAACCCATATTATAGTCAAATTTTATTTTGTTTACAATAAAAAAATAGAAAGTGATAAAAAAAATTCCATAGAGAAACACTATTTCGCATTTACTATACTCGCCGCCAACAAAATAAGAAACGGTAGGGCTGGCGGTTTTTCAGAAAAAAAAACGGTGTTTCAAAAACTGGTTTTTCGGTTTTACTGAACCTTAAGACCGGCCTTATGAAAAGCCGGTTTTTTGGTCAAAACCGAGTGGGAAAAACGGTTTCGGTTTTCCATCCCTAAAAAGTTTCAAATAAGGGTGGCAGGAAGTCAAATTTGGTACACGTATTACTAGTACCTGCATGGCGTCATATAACGTTTTCGATAAAATTGCGCTTGCGCAAGAGGTAGCGGAGATAGTATTTTTTGGTTTTAAATGTATTGTTGGAAAACGAAAAGTGATACACGTACTCCTAGTACCTGTGAGATGTCGTAAGAAGATACTCGAAGAAATTGAACATGCGCATGATGTATCTGCGATAGACCCATTTTTTGTTAAAAAGTTATTGAAATTACCATATAAAGTATATTATTCCCTTTAAATGTGCGTTAATATTTTTATTTGTAATTGAAAGTCGTGTAGTGTTACACACTCTTAGGTTCCATAAGATAACGATTCTTTTCTCTCTTTTTTTACAGCGAAATGAATTGCTCCATTGAATCGTGTGTTTATAAAAATATGTTATATAATTCATAAAATGTTATTTTGTGTTTATTCTTAATGGTTCCATAAAATTATTTTATAGCATAACTTTAAAAAAGTTCGTTTTCTTTTTTAAAAAGTTCTAAATGGGCAGACGATTTGTTATCCTCATTTTACAATAAATGTTCGAATGACTAATTTGTTCTGTTTGTAAGATCTGTTCTATTTCTACTACTGATGCGTCACTGAAGCTCCAATTCTGACTTTTTGGCGCCGCTGTTTTGTTTTTTGACTTGCTCACAAATCACAAGTCTGCGATATTGCACGACTATTCTTTTTCTTACCCCCTCGGAATAATTTTCCATCCAATAGAAAGATAGCGCGGGATTTTGGATGTATTTTTTTAATTATTATTTATTGGGATTTCTATTTTTTATGCAGGCGTTACTGGGTAATTTTTCTTTCTTAGAGAAAAAAGATGGAAACCAGCGATTATAACAAAACTCTCAACAGAAAAGGTCAAGCAAAAAATAAAAAATGGACTGATTTATTTGAAGGCACTTATAAGGCATATGCTACCTAAGGATAAGGATTATTATCGAAGTAAAATATAAAATAAGTGTACTCGGGAATTTTTTTTCGCTGCCTGTTCTATCGTCATAAAAGCAAGATTTTAGATTATAATAGCAAGATGATTACTTTCTTCATACAATTAAGTAAGTTCAAATTCATAATATTTTCTTCATAGGTTTGTGTGTTCATGTTTTATAAAAATAAGATAGTTTTGTTTTCGCGATATAAATGTAAACACTTATTAAATTATTTCACATTGGCAATTCGAGCCTTTACATTGTTGTAAGTTTATTTTTTTAAAAGCATTAATCAGCTTGGGTGAAGTTTGAAATAGACTAAACTATTCGGCGCAACAGTCCATTAGTAGGCCGACTCAAGCTGCGCCCATTTCAGTTTACGTGACCAGGGGCTCTGAGGTGAAATTCATGTGTCCAGGTTAAGCGGTCAACCTCAAGTGTTTTGTTCCCAAGTATGCTTGGTCCTCATTTTATAGATCCTCTTACTTAATGTAATGTTGAGTCAACCTCTCCCAATCCGTTATTTGAACCCCGGACTAGTGGCATGGTAATGCGAAGCACTACCACTAAGCAACTGGACCTTACTAGGAATATGGAAATAATAAAAATAAACCATTTAATTGTTTTATTGTTGAGCTTTAACTTTTACTTGTTTTTGGCATCGTCGAAAATTTGTATTGAATCAACAATTTGTGTAATCACGTTTTATTACTTTAATTAAAAATTTGCTGATACTCGTTTCGAAATGTATTACATATAAACTTTTTTTTTAATTTTAAAAAATTACATTTAATATTAAGAGCTTATTTTCGTTAAAGGACGAAATAATTACATGATTTCGTCATCAAATATTACCACAATGCTACGTATTTTTAGCCTACTTTTTTTTTAATTCGAAGAATTAAAGAAATTAAAAAAGTAGGTATTGACATGCGGTCGATGTCCGTCCGTCCGTTCGTACCCCCCTTCCAAAACCAGTTCTAACAATCCGATCTTAAAATTTCTTTTTTTATTAGAAATGTATAACTCCAGACACCCAACTTTCATACTTTTTGTCCGTCTGTCTGTACGATAGGACGGACATAAATCTACTATTTGACGTCGAATTTCCCTTTGAATTAGCATTGAAATTCAATTTCGAGTCATTAAATCGCTGAATTTAACTACAAATGCTACGAACAAGTGAGATACGTCAAAAAATAGAAAAATAGACTGATTAGATAATTAGAGTCAAAAAATTCAGCGCATCGAAATTAGAATACATTGAAAATTTAAGAAAAGATTTCAAATTCGAAGTACTTCAGTTATTTAAAAAACATCAAAATTTAATGCTCATTTAAAAAACATAGGAAGCCATTTTTCATTAGAATTAAATCACCATTGCCATCGCAACAATTGCTTGAGAAACTTTAATTCTTTTAGACAATAAATTAAAATAAATTTATTTTTGAGACATCGATCAGGGCCGGCCCAAGACATTTTGCCACTCCGGGCAAAACCTTAACTTTGCGCCCCCCACCCCCCCCCCCCGTTTTTTTTAAGTAAACCCCGTGCGACCATATCAGGAAGTCAAGAAAACATTAAAAAAATATTTAAAAAAACGTTTTATTAAAAACAAATCATCAGATAACAAGATAAGCAATTTAACACCTAATGCAAAATAACAAAAATGAAAATGTAGTCTTGCTAACTAAACTAATATTATTATAAATAAATTCTAACAAACCGAAATAATTAAAATGCCCTTTTTCTAACTCTTCTTTCGGCAAACTCACGAGCCAGTGATTTCAAATATAATTTTTCACTAATTTGGTGTTCTATAGCTATCATTGCCAATTCATTGAGACGAAAAATGTATTAAGAACAGAATCATGTTTATTCGGTGCGCGCACATGAGAATTCGTGAAACTATATCTGAATGCATTGCACTTTCTAGCTAATTGATTTCAACTTATTTTCGGTATATTTTTTTACTGTAGCGCGCTGGATTAAATATTGTATTTATTTAACTTTTATCATACACTAGGGGGAAAAGCCCCCTGACCGCTACCGCTTGCTAACCCCCGGGGATTGCTACGCAATTCCTAATATTTGTCTGAACCGCAATCAAACATGCAAGACTAATATGAGGATACTGCCAATGCAGGAATGCTCATCTATACAATCTGGCTAGTTTCCGTGGGACTGCTCCTTTGCATCACGTAGCTCTAGCACTAAGCAATGATCTCTACCAAAGCCACGGGACGTAATCTGAAGCAGTCCCGGCACAAAACAAGCACACCGCCACATTTACTTTCAGCGTTTCCGATTGGTTGAAGCCCCGACAATTACAATTTTACATTATATAGAGAATTAAGGCAATAGATTACGAAACGGTTCGATTTAAAAACCATTGTCGGCGATTTTGGAATATTTGATTTTAGTGTTTGATTTAGGACTGTAACTAAATTTTTTTTAATTTTCATTTTCCATGATTTTGGCGCCCCTAGATCATTGCGCCTCGGACGGCCGCCTGGATCGTCCTACCCTGGGGCCGGCCCTGGCGCAGATAAGAAGTCGTGAAACAATATCTGAATGCATTGCACTTTCTAGCTACTATAATTGATTTTAACTTGTTTTCAGTATATTTTTAAATGTAGCGCGCTGCTTTAAATTTGTGATTATGCATTGAATTTGATTATTTATTTAACTTTTATCATACATTGAGGCATAAGATTTTGAAACGGTTCGATTTAAAAACCAGCTATCTTGGAATTTTTGATTTTAGGATAGCCTGTAACTTAATTTTTTTATCAGTTTATTTTCATTTTCCGTGATTTTGGCGCCCCTAGATCATTGCGCCCCGGGCGGCCGCCCGGACCGCCCTGCCCTGGGGCCGGCCCTGCATCGATCAATTTAAGATGACGTCAAATATATATTTCTCTACGAGATCTTTGTATGTCAATATAAATTCTTTGAAATACAAATTTTTGCAAACGATTTAAGTTATAATTATTTAATTTTCGAAATAAAATAAATGAAACTAGCCGAATTTAGCAAGTAAATGTTTATTGTGGAGTAGTTTTTTGGTTTTTGTTCTACGAAAAATTAAATATTTATTTATAACTTCAAATAAAGATGCGTTTAGTGAAAGATGCTGTGTTTAGTTAGATGCTGCGTTTAGTGACATTTATTTTAAATTTAATGTGGAAAAACGGTTGTTGATGTCACTTACTGTTACGAACCTAGTTTTTTTTCAAGATAAGAATTTTGGTAAGTATTTAAGTAACAGGAAAGTAGGCTATTTTAGTTCTTTAAGAACTTCTTGTTTTATTTAAAAACTTTTTAAATGACATTGAGGTATACCCATACCAATATTCTGATCCTAGACTGGATAAAAATAAATTGTATTGTAAAAAACTCAGAAGCAGACGAAAAGTTCGTTCATTTTTGAAAATAAAATCGAAACAACCAATGAAATCGCAGTACTTAGAAAACTAAAAACAAGAGCGTTACATCAGCTTAAACAAAAACATTCTCATTTTTCATTATAAATTTGTGTGAAAGCTGTTTTGACTATGGGAAATTACATTAAAATATAATTAATTAAAAATAATTAAAATGGGAATATTTCTTATGACGTCACTCTCTCTAAGTTGCGATTTCATTGGTTGTTTTGCTTTCTTTGAAAATATGTTGAAAAGCTCATTGGTTTAAAAAAAGGTCACGCGATCCGAACTGCGATGTCATTGGTTGTTTTGTTTTTTGTAGCTAAATGTTGAAACAAGTTCATAAAAAATAATTTTTATTAATAATTTTAATTAATAATAATTTTAATTAATAATTTAATTAAAATAAATTTAATTAACAATAATTTTAAATATAATAATAATTTTAATAACAAATAACTTTAATTATAATAATTAGAGTTTTAATTAGAAAAAATTAATAAAAAAATACGTGTATGAAAAATATTGAAACCCCCCCCAGAAATTTTTTCTAGTTGCGCCCCAGGTTGATAGACTATACGCTACAGCAATCACATGACTTGGAGTAGTTAGCTGCAGTCGTTCTTATAATCTCTTTAGCAGTTCAAATTTGCCAGTTCTCTAGGTCTGTCCTATCATCAGAAAGTTGGGAGATAAGATTAGGGGAGTGTCATCATCGATGGACGATGAACTGCGCGGTAGAGTAGCGGCCGAAAAAAACGTGGCTTCAGATTACAGTTTCAAAACGTGTCTTCCAGATTGCGGGTCCGGGGGTTGTGTGACCTAGAAATGTCAAAAGCCAAAACTATTGCCCGAACAGGGCCGTGTGGTGCTATGATGCAGAGAGGCGGCCGCATCAGGCGGCAATTGAATAGGGGCGGCAAAATTCGAGATTCTAACCTCCATTTTTTTCAAAATGCTGCTTAAAAAAATTTACTTAGTATTTACTAAATCTGTGTAAAATAAATACTTCAAAAGCTTCAAATATGTGAAGAAAAAGAGCGGCAATTCTAATGAATATCCGAAATAGTGAGAAGGAAATTAGATCTAATACAGGCCCGAGCTGACTAGGGGGAAAGGTCGGATTGAGCGGGAAATGCGCTCTTTCTGTCGGTTTGTTATCTTCAACAAAGAGAGGGCGGTCTACAAAAAAGCCACTGCTAGGAGACTGCATGTTTTTTTATTTAGGCTAAGGGGGCGTCATTCCCACTCCCCCCCCCCCCAAGTTTTTTTGAAAAATGGTCATTCGGCAAATTTGAGAATTTTTCGTCGTTTTTATTTTGATACCGAAGTGTAAATTTCAATGAAATATGCACACAAATCCCGACACAACGCAAATGCCGACTGACAAAACAGCTCATTCGACAAACTATAAAAAATTTTGTTATTTATATTTTAATACAGGCTTGTGAAATTATTTAGTCAAATGTGTACACCTATTAAAATCCGGAAACAACGCAAATGCCGACTCGCAAAACTCGATAAGTCATAAAGTCATTCGGTAAATTTCAGAAATGGCTGGCAGCTGGCAATTATATATTAATAATAATTAGTAAGACATTAATAGAAAATTTAGACATTATAGCACAAAAGTTTATTAATATTTATTTATTAATGTTCACAATGCTTTAAAATATTTTAAATTAAATTGCTCGCTGTTAGATGGCCTTCTATCTATCTTATTCTTTCACATATAATATGAGGATATGCATTGGTGGTCGGACGGAGGGGGGGGGGGGGAGTAGCCATATGAGATTGGATAAAATACTGGATAAAAAGTTTTTTCCGAAAATAAATGCGTTTAAAAATTTAAATTTAAAAAGAAAATGTTTTTTTTTGTATAAAAAGTATTGATAATTGAGGTTTACATTTGAAGGGCAAATATTTAAAACCCAATATCTGCAACTTAAAACTTAAGTTACTTTTGCACTCAAACTTTAATATACAGAATGTTGTTAGTTTCGCGAACCATATAAATAAAAGTGATTTCAGTCAAAGCTGGAGGATCTGGACTTCGGTGTGCACTGCTTTCAGTGAGCCGAAATTCTCATCAGTGGTTCTCGTCGTATTGGGAAACCAACTAAAATGCAACTGATGTCAATTACTTCGTTTCAATTTATGACTAAAACAGATAATTAGAATCTACTACTTTGAACATCAAACTATTATTGACTTAATTTGATTTTTTTAAAAAACAAAATGAAGACAGCACGTATATTCAAAGCCCAGGTTTTACTCTTTTTTTTAATATTAAACTTTTAAAATTATATGTAGGAACATCACTAATGTAAAAAAATATATGAAATAATTGGGAATAATTAATCATAAGGGATTGATAGAGCACATTCATTAAAAATTTATCAAAACTGTACCAATTTGGAGATCTGTGACTCAAAAACGCGCAACTATATTTACAAAAGTTTTGAAAAATCCATTAATGAATGATTGAAAATGATTATCTTGGGGATAGCTTTTGCGTCGACACTAGACATCCGAATAATAATAAAAAATTGCAGAATTCACGCTAGACCTTGGTTCCACCAGATAGAGACATAAAAATCCATCCTGGAACACGCAAAAAGCTCATTCGAGCAAAACACATGACGCGCTTGTTCCAGAAGTGGGTGGGTGGTCCACTTGTCCCCTTTTTTCCTTCCCCCAAAGCTTGAAAGACCCATCTTTTTTCTACAAAGGGTACCCCTGAAGGAATATGTTTCGGGGAAGACTTTCCCTTCCACTCTTTTGTCAGATGAGAAATCTAAATGACTTTACGACCTCATTGCGATTGTGGGCTGTGTTTCCCAAAACACAAAAGGTGTCTAGACAAGTGCCACATAAAGTTACAGTAGAATTGCTCTTTTCTGGGGGAAAAGATCCAATGTATCTTGAATTGTTATAGCTTCCCACGAATTTTTCTATTGATTGTTCCGCAAAGGGAGAGTCTTTCAAGGAACCGTAGATCATAGATAAGGCTTTCAAGATCTTTTCTTTAGTCGGAACCTCTACATACCAGCATTTTGTAGGATAAGTTTACGCAGACGTCCAGATGTGCTTTTTAGTAATAAAAGTAGTGATGACCACACATGGTGACACGGTCGGGTCACATAAGGGGGGTGGCGTACATTGGGTCCAACATTCCAATTGGGTGGTTGCTTTTTGTTGTTAAACTGCTCGCTCATTTTACCTTTCAATTTCAATACTTTCACAGGCCACTTGCGGAGGCCACATGATCTCTAGAAATCTTGTACTTTTATTTTGTTTTGGTTTTTTAAACTTACTTTTTCAAGAGGTGTTTGAGAGACAAAACGTATCGGTGTCCACTGTTTTTGTTTTATTTCGTCGATGCGATGATGCTCGTATGATTATCATTATCATTATTAAAACAATCTCTCAACTTATCTGTCTTTATTTTTGACATGTCTCCTAAAACTAAAATTGGGGCTAAAAGAAAATCAAATACTCTTGATTTATACTTTACGAATGTTGCGGCTAACAAAAAAAAATTGAACAAGAGCATATCGAAAAAAATAATGCTTTTTTTAAACTTTGAACACCAAGAATATCGAGAAGAAACTTTAATTGTTCTTTGGAAATGAGGTAAGAATTTTTTTTTAATTATTATATAAGTTAATTAAATAATTAAATGTATTATATTATGCATAATGATAATATATATGTATAATATAATATAAATGTATTGTATAATTATCATTTTAGGAAGATAAATTACATATATATTTTAAATATGTACTTGTACTTAAAAGAATATAAATTAATAAAAATAACCATAATTTTATAATAATATATAAAAAAATTTAAATGTAAATTTTACAATTGGAATTGCATATGTCAAAGATACTTTTCCATAATTTTATGAAGCCAATTAATTTGTGTTTTATACAATCCTGTAGATATTCGCATTGTTACTATTGAAAAATGTATAAGAGATCAAATATTTTTTTTATTTAACTAATTACACTTAAATAATATTAAATCACTAAATACGCATAATTTATATTTATAATACATTAATAAAATTGTTTTTATATTAAATAAAAAGTATATCATTAATAATTAATTTACATAAAAAAAAGTGAATAATAATAGAATTAATTAACTAATTGATTCAAAATAAGTATTTATTTAGAACAAGGATGTAATATGCAAACCTCATTTCAAACGAACCAAGTTTCTTTCGATATTCTTGCTGTTGAAGTCATATTGTAAAAGCAATTGATTTTTTATCAAAAGAAGTTAATTTTTTTCCGTATTATAAGTTTAATTAAAAGTATTTAATGATTTTTAATTTCTAACAATTTAATTATAAATACTTAAATTTTAATTTTTAAAATTTGTGAATCATAAAAAAAATAATATTTTATTCGGCAAAAGTGTGTTACACGCATTTAATATAATTTAAATAACTTAAAAAAAAAAACTAAACGAAATCTGTTTTTATCGAACAGTTGTGAATAATGTAAAAAATTATTAAAAATATAAAAATAGCTTTCATATGGGTGATGGAAAAAAAAATACAGTTTTAAAAAAAATCAAGAGCGGCATTTTAATGATTTGCATCATATGAAAAAAACATACAACACGGCCCTGTGCCCGAAAACAGTGAAAGTTGCTGAGCGAAGACAGACGGACGAACGAGTGCGGACAGACGCAAGATGCGACGCTGTGTCCCAATATTTGACATTCGTGTGCGTCAGTGGGGCCGTGGGGGTCATGCTTGGGGTCAGCGGTTTCTGGGAAATACCACAATACTTCAAAGAGTACGTGTTAAAGTCAAAATATGGGGTCAGTGAGAATATTCACGAAAGAAACAACGTACACTCTAAAAAATGAATGCTCAAAAACGACGAAATTTTCCTTAATTTTGACGATTCCACATTCCATTACTGCCAAATGCTCCGAGTTTTCGTTTCCTCAAAGTGAGGAAATTTGAATCGTCATTTTTATGAGGATCTGAATGCCGTCTAATCTAAAGATATATTTCGTCATTTTTGAGCATGTGAGTACAACAATAGATTCAGTTTCCTCAAAATCAAGATACAGAATCGTCAAATCACGATCGTAAAAGTGGGGATTCGTGTTTACTCAAAAGTCACGTGATAGTTTGACGAAACAATACTCAAAATTAACGAAATGAGGCTTGAGGATTCATAAATCGTCAAAAATAAAAGTGTTATTTCTGAGAGTGTATATTATTGGCGCAAATAGTTTATTTAGTAAAAATTATGCATGTTTCAACGAGTCTGAAGCTCGCCTTCTTCAGCATAATATTCAAATAGTATGTTTGTCTTGTGTATATTACTAAAGAGAGGCACTTGGGATTTTATAAGTCTGACCTACTTCTGCTCCGAAGACAGTGCCACCTCCTTAACTTAGGCATGTCTGGATAGGGGAAGGACATTTTTCTCTAGACAACCTACACCCATGGTACTGCGTTATAGGCGCGCTTAATGAGCCATCGAATCCATGGAATGAAGAGAGAACTCTGCAGTTTTTCCCTCTTAGGGATTTTCACCCAGGCAGAACCTGAATTGCAGGGTTCATTGGAGGGTTTGGCAAACCCTCCAATACCCGGAGGACCCAACTCCTCTAACCGGACCTCATTGAAAATCGTTTATAACGCCATATATGTGTTCGATCCCTTTTTCCCATGGACCTTAACATTGCAATATTCTTGAAAGGCTGTGAGGTATTGAAGCCGTGGCTTTAAGAGTGTATTGACAGTGTTGAAGTCAATGTGAGTACAAAGCATACGCGAGTATATACTTCAAGGAATTACTCGATTAACAAAATAAGGCGATATATAGAGATAAATACTATATATGTTCCAGGGCATATTTTAAGGGGATTTTTTTGGGCAATTGCCCACCCAGTCAAATAAATTGCCCCCACAGTCAAATAAAATTGCCCACAAACATTTTCCTAATTTTTTCCAGCGGTTATGTGCTTCTATAAAAAAATTATTTTTCTGTAAAAAAAATGGCACTTGGAAGCGGGACCCTAACCCTTCCCACAAGCGAAAGAGTGAAACAACCAGGGGGTTCTCTTTCTTTCCTACTATCCTTGGCGTTGATGCCGCAAAGCTTGTTTCATATCACGACGACGGATGGAATGGGCGAATACTTTCCACAAGGCAGGTTTATGACAGTTTATCAAAGATGAACTATAGATAAGAAATAAGTAACAGTGTGGAACATGAGCACAGAAGCTATCTAGCATTTGAAAATGTAGTGTCGTCAGTCCCTGAACTCACACCACGAAGAGCATATCTCAGCGGTATTTTGACCTATTAACGAAAATCGGCAAGACATACAAAATCGCTGTGATTATTTTTCCATAGAGAGCTTTTCCCCGTCACAATGAAGTCCGTTTTGTTGAACATATCATAAATGAAATTCAAGTAGTCATCAAATATTGCCTTACTGCTAAAGCTCTAGATTAGCGGTCGCCAGTCGCCAACTGACGACTATTACATCGAAAGTGGCTACCTAACAATCGAACCCCAGTCGCCAAAATTGGCGATCATAATTTTTTCCTTTTTATTCATCAAATAATTAATACTGAAGCTGCATTTCTAAAATAATAATAATAAAACGCTCCAATTCGTTTCTGTCGGGAAGAAAGACTAATTTTTACAATGAACTTTCGCTACGCACCCTGTCGTTGAACTGCAGGTACATAAAATAATTTTCTCCTTTCAATTATTGCCAATCACATAATACTTACTTATTTGGTATGATTCTTTTTTTACTGCCAATCTTTTCATATAAAAAATATCCGTAATAAAATTTTGTTTTGTGTTAAATAGCACTTTATTTTTGTCATAGATACTTAGTTTAAAACTGGCTTCTAAAAATCCAAATGTGGCTACCATTTTTTTTTTCACTCTGGTAGCCACTGGCTATTATTAAAAATTCCCAGTCTAGAGCATTACTTACTGCCGGATAAACAGTGGCAGAATATCATGTCTGACTCGGAAGAGGACAAGAAAGACAAGAATATTGCAAAAGGGATGTTAAACATGTGGAAAAAGAGAGTTCTTTGCAATTTCAACTGACTTTAGTCATGGGCGACATTTGCCGCATATTTCAAAGCCTCCAAGAAAATTTTCAAAAAAGAAATGTTATTCTATCAGACATCATCACAGTTTTGAATATTACCATAACTAAACTGGAGTTAAGGATAAATGTGTTGTTATCACTAATAAATTTTCTTAAAGATAAAGTTAATGACGAACAAGCCGAAACTTTAAAAACCGCCAAAGCCATATGCGTTTCAGGATTAACGGCAGAAATAATCTCCGTCGGAGAAATTTACTTTTCAACCTGTCTCCGAATGAGGTTTCTGAATTTTCGGATTCGATATGTGAAATCTGGTCACTCATTGATCAAATTCCCACTCTCCCAGCGAATTCGGACATTGGTTCCTACACTTCCACAAGACTAAAGGAAATGTTCTTCTTATACCAGTGGTGAAAGAGCGAAAAAAAAATAAGTGGGAGGGGGGGGGGGGATGTCTTCAATTAAAATGCCATGCCCCATCCCCCCCTCTATGGATTATGGATTTGAAAGATCTAAGAAGTGGGGAGATGGATAGCCATTTTCTTGAAAAGTGGGGTGACGCGTCACCCCCGTGTCTACTCCCACTTTCAGCACTGTCAGCACTGTCCCCACTTTCAGCACTGTCGTATACATGTCGCAAAGGGCCACTCAAAAAATTGCTTGGAACACTTATCGGGGCAACTCCCCATTCAATGTATGTGGAGCGGGTAGTGTTTCCAGTTATAATATAGTCAAATCGGACCATAGTACCGGAACGAAACTTGCAACAATAAACAAAAGATTGAATATCGCTCTAAATAGCTGCGGGACGAACTATTTCAACCCGCGGCCATCCGTCATAAAATTTCTGTAAATTAAAAACCGAAGAGAAAGAAAACCATAAACTGAACTCTACAAAGAGAGGTTTTTATACGAAATCCTTTTTTTATTAAGACAATGTTATTTGAATTTGGTTATAATGAATGAAATTAAAATAGATAAAAAATCACAGAGTTTACGTTCCTTATATACTATTTTTCTATCGAACAAACCGACCGTCAGCAATAATTTCTGCAATTCCAATTTTCAAACACCCCAACTCTTCTTTGACGATTATTCAACTAACATAAGCTGCACATTTAATATCCCCCCCTCCAAGGAAGTTAGAGTTGCCCACACAGTCAAATTTCCTTAAAATATGCCCTGATATGTTCGGAATAATGTGTAGAAACTCTTAAAATCTATGTCAAGGAATTTGGCTTCATAAAGTCCTCCAAGTTCACCTAACAAATCAATACCTCTCTGGGGCTTATTCTGGTATCCTCTGTTTGGCTTCTGTCTCTAAAATTAGAAGGATCCACTTGCGGTCGGTAGTGCTGCCCTCTATCGCGTTGCTGTCGAACAGAAAACATGTGCAGTGGACTTGAACTCGGAACTCGGTTATTAGACTTGAACGAGAGAAGCGTGGTAGTGGTACTGCCCTTTTCCATGCCGCACGAGTCAGCAATGGACTCTTTGGCTCGGTTGGTTGGTAGACATATATATTCAGGTTTGTGTGCTTGGTCAGAGACCAACTTATAAACCTTCATCAAGCAAGACAGACACAACACGCATAAGTGACAGATGCTGCCATCTATCGTCACCTCCGCAATTTAGACCTGTCCCTAAAGGGGAGGGAAATAGTCCTCAGGGATCTGTGCCAGTGGGAAACTGCGCCATGAATGCCCACGGGACTTTCGGACCCACAGATTTAATGAGCAGTACTCCGCATAATATACTCGGTGGGGCTTCAGTGGTATGGAGACTCGATTCCGGGACCTTCCGAGAAGGAGGCCTTTAACAACTAGGCTATCCACAGCCGTCTTTGGATCGCTGTTGAGGGTATGTCTTACTTCAGGGATTTTTGTTTGGTCCAAAAATACATTATCATTATCATACAAATACATTATCAGAAAATAAGAGAATAAGGGTACATGCAAAAGGGTGCGTTTTCTTCCTTCATGTTTCAGATTTTTTTTCCCTGAAAACCTTTCTATACTTACTTGCGATCTGAAAATTCAAATTAACCTAGGTAAATCAGAAACGTGCATATTTACAATCAATAACCATTTGAGATCCTATAGACCTTCTATTGTGTTACTTGATGCAGGCCTCAGATTTAATGAGAATCCAAAATATTTAGGTGTCATTTTGGACCCTTCCCTGTGTTTCAACAAGCATATTGACTACATTAAAACTAGAGCGAAAAAGAGACTAAATATTCTAAAGTGCATTTCGGGTAAGGATTGGGGCGCTTCTGCGAAAACACTCAAGATCACATATACAGCGCTGATTAGACCGTTGCTTGAATATGCATCTCCCATCTGGATGCAGGCAACAAGGACCAATCTTGAAAAACTTGAAAAAATACAGAGGAATGCAGCCAGAATTATTTGTGGTCTGAGAAATACAACACCGGGAAACATTTCCGAGTTCGAGGCTGGCCTTATCCCTCTTAGGAATAGGTGGGACCTAAATCTGACTAAATTTACTGAAAAACGGGTCAACCTGAAGGGCCACAGAACCGGAGATTTAATTAAAGACTGGATACCATCTTATAGAATTAAGAAGAAATCTCCTATGCACGCAATCCTTCAAAACGAAATACCTATTACTTGCCCTAACAAACTAACTGGCTCTCCTGTCTTCCCACCGTGTCACAAAAGGAAAGAGCTTATCATCAATCTCTCCATTGGGAATTCTGTGAGAAAGCAAGATGAACTCCCTTGTCTCTTGAGGGCTCTTGCTCTTGAAAAGATAAATCACTTCGGCCCAGAATTTATTAAGGTCTACACTGATGGGTCTAAGGACACTGATGTAAATTCGGGAAGCGGTGTATTTATCGAGTCCAAAAACCAGAATCAAAAACTAAGTCATACTAATCCCAGAGGCTGTTCAGTCATTAATGCTGAACTGATAGCGATTGCGATGGCTCTTAACTACCTCGATAAATCCTCGCCAAACAAGATGGTCTTTTTTGTGGATTCCTTATCAGCCCTTCAGGAACTCCAAAAGTGTTTCACTAGTTCCAAATCAATACTAAAAGAAATCGCGACCTGTATTGACTCCTTCCACAAGGACTCCTCACTAACATTCCAATGGATTCCCTCCCATATCGGCCTGCAGGGAAACGAAACGGCCGACGAATTGGCTAAGGCTGCTGCTGTTCCGGACTTATCAATCGACTTCGACCTCTTTAAATCTTGTCAAAAGAAGGCGCTAAAACAGCAAGTTCTCCAAGGAGTATCTCACCACTGGTACGTGCCCGACAAGCCTGGAACCTACATTGACTCTGGCCTGAGTCGGCATGCTTTTTCCTCCCTGTCACGTCTTCGTACTGGCCATACGAGACAGATTAAATTTATTAATGGAGAAAGGGTTTTCCCGACGTGCACCATCTGCAATGTAAATCAGGCTTCACCCGAACATCTTCTTGATTGCATGAGCGTGTCAAAGAAGGAACTGTTCTCTGCCAACCCGCTACAAGTTCTGGACTTTCTTAATGTTTTCAACTTGTTTGATATTGTTTAATTGTTGTGTTCCTGTTTTGTGTGTCCATGGATTTGTGTATATACACTTGGGATAATAAAAAAAAATGTTTCAGATTCCTAAAACATGTAAAATAGAATATTTTTTAAAATTTTAATTCAAAATATCCTGCTTTTTTTGTGTGTGGAGATAAAACATGCGAATAAATGATTGTGCGAGTGTGTGAGTACCACAGCCAAAGAGCGAAAGTGTTGAATGATCTAAAACATCAATTCATTGACCTTAGAATTGTTTATCAAAACAAGTGTTATGACCAAAAATATTTGCACTTTTGGAAGCTTCTGAACCATTAGATTCGCGCCACGTTTTGAAAAAAGCACTGGGAATTTTTAATGACTCTGACCCTGAAATATTTTTTTGCTCTTATTTTATTGAATAAGTCGTCGTTAGCCCTATCTAATCTGACAGTGTCAACGTTTGGGGAGAAGTTCCATGAATGAGTGACATAACTCTGACGTCACAGAGAATGGGGTTCGCAAGTTGGCGCCCTTAGTTATTTGATGATGGCGCCATTAGTTACTTGATGATGATTGTAGAATGTTAGCACTAGTCGGCGAATCTAAACTTATAGTCTCCGAACAAAAATTCAATAGTTTTTTCTTGCTTTCTAATTTGAATATTTAAAAAAAAGGCAATTTAAAAATAAAATAAGAAAGTGAATGTAGCGCCTTTAATGAATGTAGCGCTTTTAGTATGTTTCGGAGTCTCCACATTATCCTACAGAAATATTTTAAAATTATGATAATGCGTGACCTATACGCAAGAAGTACTGCTTGTTTTGTAATTTTATTTATTAAGTTAGAATGCGAAAGCGAATTCTTCCAAGAGATTTGATGAAAATCAATATAGTTTGATTTCTTAATTTCAATTGGCTTGTTTCGGGTTGCGTACATCCTTCCAGTTTTCATTCCTGAATTTCCAACGATTAGTGCTCTGTTCCCAAGTGATATTGATTAACTAATAAAAGCTCGAGGAAGAATTTAATTTCACCAGTATTTCTGTTTCCATTTAAGATCAGAAACATGCTAATATAATTTCCAACAATGTTAAAGTGAGAAAGAATTTGAAAACAAAATATTCATTATTACACTTACATTTTATAAATTAAAAATATTGAACAGAAAGCTTATAAAGGTCAAAATTTTACTTATCGATCGATTACCTTTACATTCACGTCTCCCACTCAAATATTACATAAGTATATCATACGACTTAGAATTCGGTTTTTATCTAAGCATTTGTATATTTATCAATACACAGCATGAAAGGGATCCATTGAAGTCTCTTCTGGTATCTCTACAAGGACTTGCTTGATCTTTGGAATCGGAGCACTGATACTAACTTTGATTGAGATGTGCAAATTAATGAGAATGTTTTTTTTAAAAAACGAACCATTGATTTTCCCTTATTCTTCTATGTACTGCTCTTCAGTTAGAGCTCTATGAAGGGAAAGTGTTGTTCCTTTGACCATCTCACACATTTTAATTTTTTTAGACTTGAATAATAAAGCTTCAATTTTTTTTATTTTATTCCAATCTGTATCGTATTTTTTTATTATATATAACTTTTTAAAGTTTTTAGTTTTAATTCAATTATTTTTTATATTTTTAGAAAATAATGAAACTGTGGACAAAGGTACGACATATACTTGTGCCTTTGACCAGTTTATTGTCAAAGGTACAAGGTCAGGTGGTCAAAGGAACAATATGGTCAGAGGCACAATACCTTCCTTTACTGCTTAGCTACTCTGTGTGTATGCTTTTTTAATTAGAAAAATATTTTTTAATTAGAAAAATTGTATGATTCGTTTGCTTCTTCGAAATTTCCTAGCTTTGCTAACCCAATGTTGTCAACGATAAAGTTTGATTACATTTCTGTATTAATTGTCGCCTGACTATGGTTCTAAAATACGACGCCCGTCGCCAATAGCCCTCGTGTAGCTCTAATGCGACGATAATTCAAACTAATTCTGTAATTATGGTACCATTAGGGGCCTTGTGGCCTAGTGAATCCAATCGCAGCCCATTACGCTAATAGTCTGAGCTCTGTACCGGGTGCGCGTTCGATTCTCGCCGTCGCCCTGGGTGTGCTTTCTCTCTGTGTCTGCCAGTAAAAATTCTGTCTGGCTGTCTTAAGCGGGTTTCTGATCAAGCACGCAAGACGGAAAATACATGTACCAAACTACCTACCTATTGAAATTTTAGGGTTTAGAATTTCTGAGTCTACCGGTCCGTGGCCGAGTGGTTAAGGCATCCGCCTCAGGATTCAGCCTTCTCAGGAATGCGTTGGTTCGAATACCACCTACTGCCAGTCATTCTATAAATCGGATATCTGTACTGGGAAAGAGTAGAAAATTTAACTCGTGACGGATGGGCCGAGTACACTGGGACAGACGTGCTCGTTAAATCTGTGGAGTCCAAAGTCCTGACGGTGTCAGCGTACGATGTCGCTCGAAGTTTCTTTGGGTTGCCGCTCTCGTGAGGACCTCGTCACTTGACCAGGGCTCTAAATTACGAGGCGTTATTGGTTGTGTTAAAGCTCCTAATGGAGGCTAGAAGTAGGCAGCCGGAAACGATTACACTACACTACACTTTTCTGAGTGTGATACGTCAGTTTAAAGAATAAGCAACATCAAGCCAAGTTTTATTCAAAAATTCGAATTAGAAGAATAGTTTATAATTAAAAAAAAACTAGAAATTATAGTTACCCATTTAAATACTATTAGAATTTAAATATGAGTCGATTGATTCCACTGTTACCACATTGTTAAATCATGAATAACTTATGCATTAAAAATAAAAATTGGAACGAATGTTTTTCACTGTTTTATAAATTCTTTTAAAATGCGCTTTAGATTTTTCACAATGGGATTGTTTGATGGTTTATTGTTTATTTAAGGCTTTATGTAGAGCAGAGAAATATTTTCACAATAATTATAGCAAAAAGAAATCAAAGTACAGTTGAACTCCAACTATCCGAAGCAATTGAGATCTAATCACATTCGGATAATCAGACATTCGGATAAATGGAGTGAATCTCAAAAATGTATATTTTTCAAAGTACAGTTGAACTCTAACTAT
Source organism: Hylyphantes graminicola (assembly GCA_023701765.1). Lineage (NCBI taxonomy): Eukaryota > Metazoa > Arthropoda > Arachnida > Araneae > Linyphiidae > Hylyphantes > Hylyphantes graminicola. The sequence continues at coordinate 6,934,603 of CM043115.1, read as the reverse complement.
CCGAAGCAATTAAGACCTAATCTCATTCGGATAATCAGACATTCGGTTAAATGGAGTGAATCTCATAAATGTATATTTTTTTATTAATTACTTAATGTATTGTTGGACTGTGGGACTTTGTAGTTCTAGTTTAGGTCGATATCAACTAAAACAAAACTGTCAGTTTAACTTCTAACTTTTTGTAATCGATATTTTTTATCCAACTTATCTCGGTTTCTTTTAGAAGCCGTGGTGAAAGATAGATCTCGAAAGTTTACTGCACTATATATTTGAATGATAATTTACATAAATATAACAAATGAGTGCTTAAAATAAAAGCGGTTACAGTAAGTGCAAAAAGTGGTTGGTTGGTACATGTATTTCCGGCTTGTGTGCTTGATCAGAGACCCGCTTATAAACCTTTGTCAAATAAGTCAGACACAGACAGAATTTTTACTGTCACAGAGAGGGAAATTACACCCAGGGGGAAGGCGGGATTTCAACCGGCACCCGGTACAGTGCGCAGACTATTAGCGAATGCTCAGTTATCTTAACCACTAGGCCCCCCCGGGCCCCTCAATCAGCATAAATATAACAATTAGTGCTTAAAATAAAAGCGGTTTCATCAGTTAGTATACAAAAATTTATATATGTGACTTATAAACTTTTATACCCGACCTCTTCGTTACTGTTCGTCTCTGTTGAATGTTATCCTTAGTAATTTTTGTTTGGAGGCATGGCATCCAACAAAGACGAAGGTGGCCTAGTGGTTAAGATGGCTAACCATTACGCTAACAGTCTGCAGACTGTATCGAATGCGGGTACAATTCCCGCCTTTGCCCTCGGTGTAATTGCTCACTCTGTGTGTCAGTAAAAATTCTGTTTGTGTCTGTCTTACTTAAAGAAGGTTTATAAGCGGATCCCCGATCAAGCACACAAACCGGAAATATCTGTGCCAACAAACCACATTTCAACTGCTCAGGCTCAGAAGTTAATAACGTAAAATACAGGGTGGTTATAAAATAACCCTCCCTATTCGGAGTGGTCTGTAGCTTGAAGGAATAATCCAAATGCAACAAAAATTGAGACACTTACTAATCAAGAAGGGGGAAAAAGAATGGTATCATAAAAAAGACAAAATCCTAAAAAATAATCATAAAAAAGAATCATTCTAAAAAAAACTCACACTTTCACCAGAATCTAAATTACGAAACGTCGTCAATTAGGGCCAATTACTGCCAACACTGCTAATTACGCCTCATAATTTAGAACCCTGGTCAAGAGACGAGTTTCTTTTTTACGAAAAAGAATGGAATTATAACACAGAAGCTCGTCTCTTGACCAAGGTTATAATTACGAGGAGTAGCCAATTACGGCTAATTACGGCCAACACATCCAATTACGCCTCGTAATTTAGAACCCTGGTCAAGTGACGAGTTTGTTTTTTATGATTCCATTCTTTTCCCCCCTTCTTGATTAGTAAGTGTCTCAAAGTTTTTTTTCCCATTTGGATTATTCATTCAAGCTACAGACCACTCCCAATAGGGAGCGTTATTTTATAACCACCCTGTATATAGATATGCCTGCAGATTTTTGTGCTAGATCTCCGCCGAATTCCATTGAAGAGCCCTACAGAGGGGGCAATGTCCAACGCCCCCCTACTTTGGAGGAGGAATGCCCACACTACTACTATAACTCCCGGCATCGGTGTGTTAAAGTTGCAAGAGACAGTTTATGATAAAAAAAATGGTCGTTGGGACTTAATAAAGTTGAACCTTTAACGAAAATTGCCTGCCCCATCCTAAACTGTAACAAAAAGTGTTTACAGAAGAAAACTGTCAACTGGTGTGCCAGAAAAATATCGTATAATTTCCTGAGAAAATCGGATTTTTTTGGAAGCAGTGCGTAATTTTAACGCAAAATCTTTTTTTTAAAAAAACATACAAATTATAAGGAAATACAAAATACTAAGAAATCAAAAATTGGCGAGTTACATCCTTGACAAAGCGAAGCAGCGTCATCAAGACTAAACAGTTAAGGACCCTCGTTTGCGTATTGACCTTATGCCTCGTGATTAAGTAATAACGGGATGAGATAGTGCTTTTTTTTAAAAAGATAACAAGTAGATCAGATGGATCATTTTGACCTGTTACTCGAAATGAACATTTCTAGACAAGTTTACTGGGATTGAGGTTAATTTTTTTACAGTCAAAACGTTGAAAATACATTTAGTGTGGTTGCCTCTAATTTTTTTTCAGTAAAAACAACGCAAACTAAGTTTACCGTAATTGTCGCTTTTTTTACACCAAAACACAGCAACTAAGTTTACGGTGGATGCTTCTTCTTTTACAGTCAAGATAAACGCAGAAAATGTAATACGCTAAATTGTAGCTAAGCGCAAAAAGTGGAAGTACACTTAAGATGAACTTATCATTCCTTCCTCAATGGCACGACAGCCCCGTGTGGGCCCAAGCCTTCTCAATTAATTTCCTCCAGGCCTGCCTCTGCCTGGCAGTGGTCTTCCAGTTTGAGACTTTCAAGACTGATAAGTCTCTTTCCACGTAGTCGGCCCATCTCAGATTTGGTCGACCTCTGGGCCTTGATCCGATGGGCTGAGCCAAAAAGATTATGTTTGTCGAACGTTCTCTTTTCATTCGAATGATGTGACCAGCATATTTAATTCTTTGGATTTTAACATATTTGACAACATCAGACTCTCTAAAAGCCCGATAGAGTTCTGAGCTAGAACGTCTGTACCAAGTACCATCAACTTGTTTGTCTTCAAAAATAGATCTTAGGATCCAAAGTTGGAAGATTCCCAAGGAATTCTCATCTTTCTGTGTTGTTGTCCAAGTTTCTGAGGCATATGTTAGGATAGGTCTGATTAAGCATTTGTAAATTGGCAGTTTAGTATCTCTTTTTAGTAGGTTTGATTTTAAATATTTTCTTTTTGAAGATGAACTTATACTGTAAGTACTTTAGCCATCGAATGAATTTGGCTTCAGTGTAGCACAAATTTATTCAGTACCCGTTGTAGTTTCGCCGAATTTAAGTGCTACAGCACTAACCATGTGTCCACAAAAAAGGTGCTTCAAGGTAAAGGCTAAGTTTTATCATGAGAATCCACTTAGAAGCAGATATTTTGTATCACTATGACAGTCCATGCATAGTTCGGCACCCAATTCTGACTAAATTTTATTGATTGACAGTGTTTTCATGGATTAAATAGGAGTTTTTATAATTGGTGTCGTAGTGTAAAAATATTATAGACCCGTACCATCAAAAGATACTTCAAAGTGACCAAGTTGCTTCAGCCTTATTGTACTACAATACCTATGTAGACGACTGCTTTAGTAATGAAGTAGTAAATCAGCGCCTTCTAGCGTGGCTGTTATTTGAGGTAGTGCGGTGTAGTGCTACGCTGTCATTCCACTAGTTTAATTCCACGAATTCCACTCCATAACTGTGATATCTATTATAATCTAGATGACTGGTAGTAATGCAGTAGTAAATCAGCGCCATCTAGCGTGGATGTTATTTGAATTTCAGTGTGCTGCTGACTGCTACACCGTCATTCCACTACATGTTTTTTTTACTGTGATATATATTATAATCTATGCAGTTGTAAATCAGCGCCATCTAGCGTGGATGTTATTTGAGTTTGCGCATGCTGCTGACTGCTACACCGTCATTCCACTGCATGGTGTTTTTTTAAAAGTAATAAAACAGAGAGTAACTGCTCCAAAATTATACTGACATTTCATCAACCACAACTGTCACTCAAAGACCGTCTCATGGTAGATATAGATACGTTACGCCATACGTGGACAATTGGCGATCGTTCAGTAGTCGCCCGATAACCCTGCAGATTGTTTGGAAACAATCCAATGGTAAACATTACAATGGCTGCCCTATAAAGCTTTAAGTCGCGATTAAGTAGTAGATTATTATTTAGTTATCAGAGTACTATCATGAAGTGCATCGTGGTCGCCGTAGTTGTGTGTATGTTTGGGATTACTATCCATGCGAGGACTATCAGTAAGGTAGGTAATTAATTAATAATTAAGTATTTTATTGATATTTAATGATTATAATTATTTACAACTATTCAGTTTACAAAAATTAAGATCACCTAAATTGAGATTTTGGTTTGTTTTCTCAAACAAATAATTATAATAATTTATTTATTTGTTGATAAATCAAAATTAATATTTCTATTTACTTTTGAAAATATATGAAGTTTAAAAAAAATATTGCAGAATCAACAAATAGTCAGTTAAAAGTTAGATATACTTTCAATATGATGGATTGACTTTTATTAAAGTTTTATAAGTTTGAAAATTTTTAAACACACATAACAATGTATACTTTAATCACACAACTGAATAGTTGTTAAATAATCAGTGATTGGTCGATGGATTACTTCAAAATTTTTGATTTTTGGATGCATAAAATGTCTTCTTCAGTTTCTTCTTAAGTTTTAAATGCATTTAAATAACTTCTTTAAATTAACTGGAGTTACCCTTCTCAAATATAATTGATTTGAAATTTCATGGCAATAAAATAAAATGCAAATAAAAAAACCTAAATTTGAAATATCTTGAGGGTTTTCCTCAAAATTTTCCTCAGCACAATAAAAAAGTTTTGATTTTTAAATAGTTAATTTTCCTAACAATATTTGAAACTAAAACAATTTCAAAATATCCCCTTTCATTTGATAAAATTCAAATTTCATTTATTCAAATATCCATACATGGTTTTTAAAATTTGTTTATTATTCTGTCATTTTATACAATTTTTTTTTATTATTTAAAATGATGGAAATTTCGTTTTCACCGATTTGTGCTATAAGTTTTCCTCGTTACCAAACCATTGCAGCCATATTTTCGATTTGGGTTCAGGTAGCACATTCCTCTGTGACTAGGAGTTTTGGTTTTGTCCTATTGATCTACGGCCTAACAAATTACTCTCATTAATGTTCTCTAGTTTCCTTTGCACTGCTAGAAGTTGTTTCTTGGTTTCACCAAAAAAGGTGTCTAATAGCTGCCAAGCCAATAGCTGCGTTGTGAATCATTTCACAATTTTTCCGGCTTTAGATAAACCTTTTTTTAGATTTCGGAGACCAAAACCTGAAAATGGTTTTACCAAATTCCACAAATCTGATGAAATATTTCACCCACAGCCGGTGCAGAAAGCTGAGAACTGTTATATTTTGAGTGAGATGGCCTGTCCCATGCCCCAAATGCATTAATTTTGGTTGGTTGGTAGACATGTATATTTAGGTTTGTGTGCTTGGTCAGTGACCCGCTTGTAAACCTTCGTCAAGTAAGACAGATACAACACACACACATAAGTTACCAGATGCTGTCATCTATCTCCAACTCCGCAATTTATACACGTCCCTGAAGGAGAGGGAAATAGTCTCCAGGGACCTGTACTTGTGGTAAATTGTGCCATAACAACCAAAGGACTTTCGGACCCACAAGTTTAACGAGCAAGTACTCCGCATATACTCGGGTGGGCATCGGGACTGGATCGCGAGACCTTCCGATTCCGAGAACGAGACCTTAACCACTGTGGTCACTGCATTAATTCTTAAATCCTAACTTCTGCGAAAGCATTGCTTTTCTGTTATTCCACTTTCTTAAATTATGAGAAACGCACGTCATAACAGAAAAAAAAACAGATTGAAAAACAGTATCATCTAAATTTTTTTTGAAGTTTTAAAATTATATAAAAAATACAGATGAAATGCAGATATTTTTTTTAACCCTCAATCAATTAGTAATTAAATAACAGGATCTTAAGTTGACTGATCTTCTAAATTATAACCCCCTCTCCAATAGCCCTCTTGTGTCACAATAATTCAACTTAACCAACTTACCTGATCATATTTTCCTTTTATACTTCTTTTTATTTTGATGCTATCAATGTTTCTATAACTGGTGGAAAAAGTTCTACATTGCAAAGCTATACTTTTGCAAAATTTAGCATTTCAAAACCATGCATAAAGCTCAATGATTAGTACTGACCATCGCTTTTTATCTTGGACACCCTGTATAGTAAACTTATGCCAAAATTACATAGAGTGTAACTTTTTATTGTTTCTAATATTCCTTTGTTGAATAGTTTACTTCATGAAGGGTGTAACTTTTTATTGTTTCTAATATTCCGGTAATAATTGTTCATTCCATGAAGCTGTCACTTTTATTGTTTCTAATATCCCTGTAATAATTGTTGAATTGTTTATTTCATGAAAGGTGTAACTTTTATTGTTTCTAATATTCCTGTAATAATTGTTGAATTGTTTATTTCATGAAAGGTGTAACTTTTATTGTTTCAAATATTCCTGTAATAATTGTTGAATTGTTTATTTCATGAAAGGTGTAACTTTTTATTGTTTCTAATATTCCTGTAATAATTGTTGAATTGTTTTTGTCATGAAAGGTGTAACTTTTTATTGTTTCTAATATTCCTGTAATAATTGTTGATTTTTTTATCTTATGAAAGGTGCACCTTTTTATTGTTTATAATATTCCTGTAGTAATTGTTGAATAGTTTATTCCATGAAGGGTGTAACTTTTATTGTTTCTAATATTCCTGTAATAATTGTTAAATTGTTTACTTCATGAAGTGTGTAACTTTTTATTGTTTCTAATATTCTTGTAATAATTGTTGAATTGTTTATTTACAGAGGAGTTCCGACTCCAGCATCTGTTCCGGGTCGACCCCTTGCGGCTGGGAGATCTACAGGCCGGAGTCGAGAGTAAGCGACTTCTTCGTCAATAGCCCGTAAGTCACATTTCTTGTACCCTGTAAAAAAAATTCAACATTTCCTGAACTTTTACGTAATTTCTACTATTTAAAGCCGTTCCGAATACGTTTTGGAATTGTTTTCTTACGCCGTAATAAACAATAGCCGTTTCTTAAAGTGTATTAATCGCTGTTGCCATTATAAATCATTGTATCTGAAACTTAGAAAGAATATTTTTTAAGGAAAAATTATATTTGCTATTGTAATAAATTCAGAATAGATGAATATGAATTAAATATGTATTAAGACAACTCGGCCATTGAAACTTAACTTTTGTGCAATCAAATGTATTTTTCCTTCGTTTTTGGCATGTTATAAATTAAGTTACGAACTTTTACTAGCCAATAAAATCAGGGTTAAAGTGTTCAGTTGCTTCATAACAAGAATGTAACTTCATTTATTTTTCTGGCATCTGAGAAATTTGGCAAAAAGAACGAAAAATCAATGTCTTCCGCTCATCACTTAATAGGTTCCTGTAGAAACCGTTTCACCTTTATATGAGCTTTATTGCGGAAAAGTAAAGTAAAAGGTCCTTTTGAAACGTTTCACTTGTAAAATATCTTTATTGTATCAAAGTAACTATAGGATCCTGTTGAAACCGTTTCACCGTCCTGTAGAAACTGTTTTGCTTTTATAAGAGCCTTATTGCAGAAAAGACAACTATAAGGAGTACTTTACTTTTAAATTTATATTTCGCAATAAGAACTGCTCAATGGGGATGTTTCACGAAAAATCTGACAACAGTTCGTGTTCTTGTTTTCCTAACTTTAGAATTTACCAAAACAAAAGTAATTCTAATTGCCGTAGTCTTGCCGTGACTACGACATTAACAACAACACCTGCGTGCGCATGCTTATGCAATTTGTACAGGCATGCGCGCGCTAAAGTTGGTTGGCTTCAGTTGCTTAAGTTGATTGGTTGGTAGATCTATGTTCAAGTTATTGTGCTTGGTCAGCACACAAACCTGATTATCTCTACCGACCAACCAATTTAATCAAAACAAATTCTAAAGTTAAGAAAACAAGAACGCGAAGCTGTTGCCAGATTCTCCGTGAAATAACCCCCATAGGAAGGTTTATTCTATCGCGGCCGCCGAATTTCTCAACTGATAGAAGCCAATAGAGGCAATGCTTTTGATGGTTAAAGTCCTCTAAAATATTTCCTTTAAATGTTAATTTTAAATAAAGCGTCTCATGCTATTGTAATTTGACAATAGCGATTACAATGAATAATTTTTTTAAATACTATTTGAATGGGAGGACCGTCGATAGACAGGTTGGAATATGTTCATCTTGACATACGGACAAGATTTCAGGAGGTACGAAAAAAATGACTTAAAAAAAAGAGTTTTTAACATCCGATGAGTAAAACCAAAATTGGTGTTAGTTACGGTCGGACATACGGATATCTTCAGCATATCAATATCTAATTTTCCATTTCCTTATTTTTCCGAATTGAGAAAAAAGGAAAGTAGGCACCCAAGGTAATTTTCGCCTCTAGACGTGGACAAAAAAAATTGGCTATTTCCGTGATCATATCTTTTTATTTTTTCTAATCACTAGATGGCAGCACGAAAATTAATTTCTTGTTGAGTTCACTTATGAGAAGGTTTTCACTGTTTTTTTTTGTTTTTGTTTATTCGAAAATAATTACGGACAGATTTTATTACATGTCAATAAAACGTCTTCGGTAGTGATTCAAGTAGGTATCACTACTACCAAATACTATTATTTTTCCACATTCTATGTAAATTCTATGTCTTACCATGAAATGTTCACCATGTACCATAGGAATAGCTAAAAAAATTCTATAGGGAAAACTTGGTGTTCCACTAATAATATCCAAAAGTAACTGTCTAATAAACTTTGATTTACCTACAAAAATGGACGATTTGAAACAGCTTAGCTTTCAAGTAGCTTCTTTAGTACATTTTACAACAATAGGATGGTGACAATTGTAGGATATAACGATTACTATAAATTATTATGTTAGATGATAGATGTTAGGAACTGTTATTACACTCCGTGCCTTTTATGGTTTGGCAAGTAATTTCTTTTAGTGGCACGAATCTAACTTGAGGGACTTGGTCTATGTCCCTTATAATAAAAGGCATGATCAACATGTGCCTTTTATATAAGAGCTACACTTTTAAGGGTGTATGGTTTGAATAAACAATTTAGTTGTAATAATATCAATCATATCATAGATTCATTATCTTTTCAACATAAGCAGTACTTTTATTATTAATCAGTCATATCGGTTATGGCTTCACCTGTTATTTATAACATGTAAAAGTTGGTGTATTCTGAAGCTGTAATAATATTTGATTTAAAATAAAAGTGGGTATTGTTTTGCTTATGCAAAGTCATTAATTTCTACCCATTTTTTTCTAGGTGCGAATGTGCAAATGGCATGCGATGTGTACGATATCGGGACGATATTTCGATAGCCGCCTACATCTACAGGTGCAGACCCAACGATGAAGAGGGGTACGTCTACATAGACTGACACTTTGGAAAATACGATTCCGGTACTTGGAAAACAACATTTCGAATATTTGAAATAGATGATTCTGACACTAGGAAATTATGATTCCAACACATGGAAAGTACGAATTTGGCACTTGAAAAATATGATTCCGACAAATGAAAATTATAATTCCTACACATGGGAGATATGAATATAGCACTTGAAAAATAAGATTTCGACACATGGAAAATATGGATTTGACACTTGAAAATTGTAAATTTGATACTTGAAAAATATTAATTTAGCACTTGGATTGTATGATTCAGGGACTTCCTGTTGGGCAGGCTCCAGCATGTATTAGGCCCTTAGTATTGTATTAACTTGTCATTCACTACGACTAGCGTCACTCAATATCAACATTGTCTTAACTCATTAACGGCTATTGTAATCGAGTTTTAAAATTTTTAATTTGCTAAAAAAATACTTATTTTAAGTTTATGAAAAAGTGAAAACTTTTTACCTTTAAATGATTGAATAATATGTTCATTAACACAAAAATATTGTTTTCAAAAATGTCACTTAGCACGTTCTTCCACTAAGCTCTGCAATTTGTATCGGACAAATTAAGTTATACAAAAATTAATTTAAAAAACTTAATTTTAACGATTTTATTCGGAAATGAAAGTGTTAATGGTATTCATAAAGTCGTTGTGAATGTGTTAACTGTTAAATTCATGTCATGCAATTAATTTTATTATATGCAATGTTTGTGTGTTACCATTGGAGTGTTGGTTTCCAACATAAGAATGTAAATACAACTGTATTAATGCTCATTCCAATATTCCGACTCATATTCAACAGAAGAATGTAAATACGTACTAATGCATTAATGTTCATTCCAATATTCCGACTCATATTCAACATAAGAATGTAAATACTAATGTATTGATGCGCATTCCAATAATCTGACTCATATTCATGGAATCATTTGAATGTAAATATTTTGTACTTATTTATTATTTTTCTGATCATTTTGTACATATGATATCCATAACATCAATAAAAGTATTACTTCATCTTATTATTATTTGTACTATCTATTTTTGTTTTTAAAAAATCTATCTACACTCCTTGCCAACCTAAGTTGGGTAAATAGAAATACGCAACGGAGAAAATCCTTCCACGCACGTAAAGAGTTCCATTAATTATTTGTGAATCCATCCAGAAAACATGTTTAAAACATTAATTTCGATTACGGTCTAACAGATTTGAATATTATTTGAGCAAATTTGGCAGTTTTATCAGATTGAAAAGTGTATTTTGGTTAAATTGTATTCAGATCATTTTGTATGTAAATATTACATTACAAGAGTTTCCAACGAACGGACCAACCGCGCTTTTCCGTCTCCATTTTTACTCTTTGTTTTTTACCCAAGTTAGGCTGGCCACGGAGTCTTGCACTCTTATATAACTCATCGTAAAGTTTTAGACAACTCTAGATTTTCTTTGCTTGTTTCGGTTTCACTTTCAGAATGACCGTCAAAGGTGTAATAAACTTTTCTTTCTAGGGTACCTATTTCTTTCAAATGCAAGTTTTCTTTCACAAATGATGTGATGAACAGCACAGTAAGAAGATGGCATCTTAAAAATTTAAGCAAGTAAAATATTCTTATGAATCTCATTTTCAAATACCCAAACAAAAGTGAAAACTAGAGTGCAAAAATGACAAAAAATAAATAAAAACAAAACGATCTGTTGCCACTCACGGCGTAAAACAATCCCATATTAGCTATGAGTCTATTTTTTTTTATTCTTTTGAATTATAAAAAGAAAAGTTGGCTTTAAAAGGCAAAAGTGAAATCGAATGAAAATTTCTTATCTGAATGTATAATATATACAAAGGAAATTTCATTTTCAATTTGGTTTTGTTAACTAACGCCGTTCTTTGGCTACACAAGGACAACTCAAAATGTAAATCACGTGGAATAATTTGAAATTGTGTAAAATAATAGCCACTGTCGAATACTTTGACATTTGGCCGATTGTTTTTACCAAGTTTTATCAGGCCCAAGTTGCAAAAATTCGTTAAATAAATTTGTCTTGTATATTTTTTTTTCTTATAGCGAAACTACAAACGAGTACGCATAAACTTTTATTTTCAAATTAGAATAGCTAAATTTAATAACAAAATTATAAACTTCAACTTTTTCGATTTTCGAAACCGAAATTTTAATTTTTCTTCGAATTTGAAAGTTTATAACTTTACCTTCAGAAAATAACATGACAAAATGAGTGTCGTAAGATATACAGTGATTTTTACACTCTTCTTTCACTGTTTAATTTTTGTAAGAGCCCAAGTGAAAGAAAATGTAGGCTCTATACCTATATCAATAAAGGTAATTCATTATAATGCTTGTAAAAAAATAAAAGCATGTCAGTTGGTTTTGTTTCATATAATAACGTTCGTATTCTATTTACTTGCCGATTTATTTCAGTTGATTCAACTGAAAAATCGTAACTTCTAGTAATTATTTATATTATTTTATTAAAGCTTTGCTATCGAAATACATCCAATTTTTCCAAATTCAAACATTCATCAATAATGGCTAAAAATGATGCAATGGCCAGTCTCGATTTGGTGATCTACATTTTTTACTTGAAGAAAATACAAAAGAATCATCTCACCTCATAGTTTAAATATAACAGTTTGGATGATCGCAAAGTACAACGATAGTTCTGGCCAAATCTCATTTTTTTCCAAATACTTTGCTCAACTCGCCAAGTTATTACAAAAAAAAAAAAAAAAAAAAAAAAAAAAAAAAAAAAAAAAAACTGAGAACAATTTTTAAAAGATAATTTATATAAACTGGTTGGTTGTGCTAAGGTCATCGCAAAAGAACTGAATGTTTGTGTTTGTAGCTATATCTTTTCCTCGCCAAATTAGCAAAAACGCGCCAAATGAGCTAAAAGGATTTTATGCGTGAAATTACGATGGCAATTATCCGTGAATTTTATAGCGTATTTTTAATTTTGAATTTCTTGAATTTTTAATTTTTAATTTTCTTGGAAATATAAGTAAAAGGATTCTACACTCGAGTTGAAGCAATAAACATAAGCTTATTGTCCTGTAACGGATTAAATAATACATACTAGGATCGATTTGACTTTTTTTAGTCCATGCGAAGATCGGGTATTTAGTTGCTAGTTTTGTATAAAAGTTACCAATAAACGCTGGCTTTTTACAGTAAAATTGCACATAAAATAACACGGGGAATTACTTTACTACATCTGCCCAACATTTTAAGGATCTTCATCATAGGTTGAAAGCGTTTCTGACCCATCATGCCTAAGTGAAGTTTAATCAATTTATTATTCTATTTATTAGGACGAAGGTTTGTACGAGCTGAAAAGAGGTGATGTCGCCATGATATTCTGTAAGCAAAACCATTTTAATAGTTTTAATTAGTAAGATATTACAACTTCTTTATCAAGAGGGAACGTTTTTGATCTTTAATAATGCCGTTATTGGCCGATGGAACAGTCAGAGATTAAAATTTGCAAGCACAGGAAAGATCTGTCAACCAATTTTGAAGAGACAAATATTCCATGGCCAACTACGATTCATTTGGAAGGATATATAAGAAGTATGTCGTTTCCATCATCGGCTATACCATTTCTAGCCAGAATGTAAGCTTCGAAAAGACTCTTCCCCCATCCCTTCACTGGGTTTTCTGAGAAAAGGGGGGAACATCGCTTATCTAATCCTAGAGCACTTGAGGTTTACAATCAAAACAGTTAGTATTTCCCCATGTAGGGTGGGGAAAAAAACGAACAGCTATAAATCAACAAGTTTCCTAGAAAACCGCACTCGTGGATGGGGGAGGAAATACTTTCCAAGCTTACATTCTAAATAGAAATGGTATAGTAACGGTTTAGTGTATTAACCCTTTCCTCTCCCCATCTCTCTCTTACTAAAACGCCCCCAAACGCTCGAACAACTAAGGATTCGATAGTGTTATTCCTGTCAAATATTACGAGGAAGCAAAAATCCTTCGTAGCGAAAGGATGAAAAAAGAATATTTAGAACATTTTAATAAATAGAGCACAAAAACTATAAGCCCATGAAAAATTACGTATTCACAAAAACGCCTATTTTCTTTATATTGCCGCATTAGCCAGATTTGGCGAAATTTTCGACAGTTATCTTACATCACATCGGCCTACATAGTTTCTTTATAGAACTCCATGAATAGCTGGTTTTCTAAGAGTTATTGAATAAACTCACTTCTTCTTCAAATCTTTAATTGATGGTCATTTTTAGATATTACTGTGACCAACACTGGAAAAGACTCTGTTCGATTGTACATCAACAGCTCCCGTTGCTGCCAAAAAGTCGCCAAAGATGACATGGACTGTGAAGTGAGTACACTCTCAAAAATGAATGCTCAAAAACGACGAAAATTTCCTTAATTTTGACGATTCCGTTACTGGCTCCGAGTTTTCGTTTCCTCAAAGTGAACAAATTTGAATCGTCATTTTTATGAGGATTTGAGTGTCGTCTAATCTCAAGAAATATTTCGTCATTTTTAAGCATGTGAGTACAACAATGAGATTCAGTTTCCTCAAAATCAAGATACAGAATCGTCAAATCACGATCGTAAAAGTTTACTGAAACGTCACGTGATAGTTGGACGAAACAATGCTCAAAATTAACGAAATGAGGCTTGAGGGTTCATGAATCGTTAAAAATGAAAGTGTTATTTCTGAGAGCGATATCTTTTTTTTTTAATTCTAAGTTCATCGTATCTGTTACACAGTTACAGTTCAACCGCATAGGCAACTTTTTATTTAATTTAAAACACTATAAACACACTATCTATAGGAATATTTTTATTAAAATTTTGGTTAATTTATTGGTAGTACTTAATTTTCACAATTGGCCAAGTTACACAAACACAAGTGCGTAGGTACTAGAAATAGGTTAAACATACGAACGATCAAATGATACAATGTTTTGGTATTCGATACCACGCATCAGTAACTTTTATGGAATTTGATACATTTTTTTCAAAATTACACTTTCTAAGGCCGTATATATTTTTAAAGAGTATTACCTTCTTTTACAGAGCGGTTTTTGCTGGAATTCCTACATTATATCCTGCTCTAAATTTCTTTTTGCCACGACCGATTGTTGAGAGTTCCGTTAATGAGGAAACTTTGACGATTCACATATTTAACGTTGATTGACAAGAAAATCTGCTTAAGAAAATAAGCTTTCTACTTAAATTTATTTAAATATACAAAATGAAATAAAAGCCGACTATATGTAATTTAACGATTTATGAAGGACAGGAAGGTAGGCGCTATGTACACTCTTAAAACAAAGGAGTGAAATCCACTCCTGTAGGAAAAGTGCATTTTCGACACTGGAAAGGAGTGAATATTAACCCTGACTGAGTTAAAATCACTCGTTTGGAGTGATATTGTCGCAGATTCAACACACAAATGATCCACTCCTGTAGGAGAATTGCATTTTCGACACTGGAAAGGAGTGAAAATTAACTCAGACTGAGTTAAAATCGCTCGTTTGTTTTGAGAGTGTAAAGTGATCATATGAAAACAAAAAATTGTTCTAAACTATAGAGTCCTTTTACACACCCTGGGAGTTGCATGTACTCTTCGGAGCGTTTGAATAATCCTTAAAAGTCACTATCGTAAACTTAAAAGAAACTGTCAACCCCATGGAGCTAATGGATTAGTTTTGAAATCACAACTTTTGGGAAAAGAATTGCTTTTCGATGTTATGCCATTTTCACCAGGTATAGGAATCATCATAACATCAATTTAAAATAAAATAGAAAAGAAAATATTATCCGGCTATTTACTTATTAATTGATTAAGTTTTAAAATAGTGCCGCCATCTGCTGTATATTTTTGGCATTTTAAAACTACAAGAATACATAATTAAATAACAAGATAACATTTTCTTTTCAAATTTGTTTCATTTCGATGCTTTGTTAATTACCTTACAGAAAATTTCTCACATGGCAAAGCAATAACTTTGCGGAAATTATGATTGCAAAATTAATGCATTAGCTCTGTGGGACTGACAATTCCTCTTAATTTGCTCTTTCATTCTTTCAGTCGATGCGAATTCACGGTGGAGACATGGGTAACTTGTACCCAAGGGATTTTCGTAATCTCACCTTGATTTACGTTAACTTGGTAAGTGGCTATTTTGTGTCGATATATTTACACGTTCCAGCTAATTTACTCTATTGCGAGAGCCAGTATGAGTATTTGTGCCGACTGCACTCTAAAAAAATGAATGCTCAAAAACGACGGAAATTTCCTTAATTTTGACGATTCCATTACTGCCAAATGCTCCGAGTTTTCGCTTCCTCGAAGTGAGGAAATTTGAATCGTCATTTTTATGAGGATTTGAATGTCGTCTAATATAAGAAAATATTTCGTCATTTTTGAGCATGTGAGTACAACAATAAGATTCAGTTTCCTCAAAATCAAGATACAGTATCGTCAAATCACGATTGCAAAAGTGAGGATTCGCGTTTACTCAAAAGTCACTGATAATTTGACGAAAAAATCCTCAAAATTAACGAAATGAGGCTTTGAGGATTCATGAATCGTCAAAAATGAAAGTCTTATTTCTGAGAGTGCGTCACATAATTTTTCTTGCAGCTGCTCCACGAGCGTAAGGGCGACTGCGACATGGCGATCAGCGACGACAAGGGGAACGTCATCAAGAGGAACGTCAAGTTCGACACGACTGTGGTCAAGGACGGAGAGACTCTCATACCCAGGCTCATGCAGCGTGAGTAGTTATCTTTTAGCCCAATACACTGTAAAAAAAACTGTTGTTTTTACAGTTAAAAACTGTCATTTTTTTTACAGGAATACTGTAATTTTAACAGGGAGAAACTGCTTTTAGCAGGGGAAAACTGTTAAATTAGACATGCAACTAGTCACGTGATTGAGAATTGAGATCATCATTAAGCACAAATACCCAATACTAGCCCTCACTACCAGTAATTACTTCGTCGCAGGCGGATCAGTATTGGACTCGTACACAAGAGCTTCCTGGATCAAAAGCGGGCCAGATCCATACCTCTTGCATGCGAGCCCAATACTGTGCCGCCTGCGATAAAGTAATCACTTGGTCATTAAGGCTAGTAGGGGAGACCGGGTCTAGTTGATACAGGGTCAAGTTGATACAGTCAAAATAACTCCGTAATGCGCAGGCGCAATTAACTGGTACTCACTTGACTGACGACCGGTCCGTCGTCAACCAACCACGCGTGAGCACTTAGAGGAGGTTGCTTTGTTCTATGAGTTGTGAATTAAATACTGGTTTTGAGCTTTAAAAGTAAATTTTTACCCCTGTATTTGAAGTGTTATTGAAAGTTTACTTGTTAGTGGATTGTGTTATAAATAACATCACATTGTTACATGCTATTAAGGCAAGAATGTAACCTAGTAGAATTTGTTCTAGCTCTTATTGGTTTTCCGTATTTTTCGGTTTAGTGTAATGGCGACGGTTGGGTCAAGTTGATACGCTTTTTTGGGGTCAAGTTGATACGGTGTATCAACTTAACCCACAAGAACTTTCATATGTTGCATTTATTTATAGATACCAAGAAACTACAAGAGGCGAAATACCAATTGATATTTTTGGAAGAGCTTATGAAGAGATTAGAAATGGCAGAATGTATATTAGGGAAGCGGCCAAAATCTTTAATATAGACACAATAGCTCTTTACAGGTTCAAGACAAAAAAGGGAAAATAAAACTTGAAATGCCAGAGGCTTCTGACGAGGTTGTAAAAATGGGTTATGCTAAACATCGACAAATATTGACTAACGAACTTGAGGAGGAGCTTAGCAGATATATTTCAACAAGAAAATAAAAGTTAAAATTGTTTAAATCATTAGGGGGTAATATTACCAAGAATGGAAGAACAGAAAAGAACCGAAAACAAAGAACAGAAAACCTGACAAAAGAAGTTTAAAATAAAAAGAGAGAGAAACGTAGAAAAATTGAAAAAGATGAATCAGACTCTGATGAAGGCGAAGAGTCTTTTTGTTTGGTGTGCTTCAAAACATAATCAACGTCAAAGCCTGGCCAGGACTGGATACAATGCATATCCTGTAAGAAGTGGGCACACATCGCATGTGCTGAAGACAATCCATTTTACACGTGTTTCAATTGTCAATCAGATCCCAATTTCTCAGACTCGGAGTAATCAGTTACAATCAATGTAAGCCCTATCATGTAAAACTTTGTATCATATAAAGTTAAAAACCTATTTATATTGTAAAATAAAACACTTTTCGTAATTACTGCATTTTTTATTAGATATATTTAAATATTTCCTAGCACCTTCTCAGCTTACTCATATGCGTATCAACTTGACCCAATGCCGTATCAACTTGACCCAGATCGGGTTAAGTTGATACACATTGCAACATTTTAAAAAACATTTTTTGTGTCAGTGAAAATTCAATTCGATTTAGATTATAAAAATATCAGGCGTTAGCCAAAGAGTTATAGTTACTAACTACACTTAGTTTGTTTCAAAATATTGACAGAAAAAAATTACAAAAATCAGAAAGTAAAAAGTGTATCAACTTGACCCGGTCTCCCCTACAGGGTATTTTATTTTAGCAGGGAAAAACTGTTAATTTAACAGTTTTTCCCTTCTAAATTAACAGTTTCTCCCTGTTAAAATTACAGTTTTAAACTGTAAAAAATGACAGTTTTAAACTGTACAAAATTACAGTTTTAAACTGTAAAGTAAACAGTTATTAACTGGCGTCTAAGTTGACAGTTTTTAACTGTAAAACAACAGGTTTTTTTACAGTGTAGCTTTGCTTGAAATGGTTTGAAGAATGTATACGGACAGATCCGGTTTTTGATATCAAAACTTCGTGCATGCGAGCCCAATGCTAAAACATCTCCGACAGAG